>CP032573.1:29007171-29607171 GCA_008044935.1 Gossypium turneri
TAATTAAGAAATTTTAGTTCATGACTTATAAATTGAAATATGATGAATTGGTTGGCAGCTACTATGTGATCGGCTATGATAGGGTAATTGAATAAATGTAAGTTTGAGATACGTATTGAACTATGACATATGCTTTGTTATTTAAATGGATGGTTCGATTATATGTGTTCAAAACAAATAAAGGATATGTCGTATATGCATTGGTATTGGGTGACCAATTTGGTTAGTTTGATTTAGATATATATTAGGTATTTAATGCAATAGACAAATTAGTATTATTTTGGCTACATCGAATTGATTATTTAATAGAGAATACTTGCTATGCTCATGTGTGTAATCGGTTTTAAATAGGGAAAGTTGGTTTAACCACATGATAATATTATAATTCATGCAAATTTGGTTATGGTATAAGCTTATGTTATATAATTAAATATAGTGTAAATGAATTTGGTATAATACATGATTTTTAGATGTAACAGAATTTATGAATGTGAATGTTTAGGCTGAAATTTTATGTACTAAATGGTACCTTTTATATATATATGTATATATTTAAGAAATATTATATAAGTACAAATGTACTATGGTTCTTAAGTTTTATAATGTTTCAATGCGCATTAGTTAAATTTTGTAATGACCCTGAGGTATGGATTTATGAAATGGTTAATGGTTTATAAAATATATATATGCATACATGTGTGTAAAATAGTAGTAAATTATTGGTATATGTTTGAATAGATATGGTGTTTGAATAGATATGGTGTTCTTGATTTAATTATGGTTGTAAAATGAGCATTTTATTTCTTTTGAATGGTTGGAATATGTATTTGGTTTAATTATTAAGCATGCAAAAATTTAGTATAATTGTTTCGTCTTATTTTGTATATGCTGCTAAGTTTGCGGAAAAAAAGGAAAGTGTCATGTCTGGTAATGCCTCGTAACCCCAATCCGGCGACGGACATAGGTTAGGGGTGTTACAAATAGATCCTCGATTTTTCCTTCTGGATATGCTAACAATTGATTTGCTAATTGAAGTGTAACCGTAGTAGGTCTAACTTCACCTATCCCCAACTTTCTAAATATGGACATGGGCATTAAGTTGATGCTTGCACCCAAATCGCATAATGCTTTACCACAATATGTTGCTCCAATGTTGTAAGGTATGGTAAAACATCTAGGATCTTTCAACTTTAGGGCTAGTTTACCTTAAAGATATGCACTGCATTCCTTCATTAAGGCTACCGTCTCAAATTCTCTAATTCTCCTTTTCTTAGATAGGATATATTTCATGAATTTGTTGTAATTCGGCATTTGTTCAAGTGCTTGTACCAACAAAATGTTGATATGAAGTTGCTTGAGTACGTCTAGAAATTTCTTCAATTGGACTTCCTACTTCTGCTTCTGAAGTCTTTGAGGGTAGGGTGGTGGAAGAATCTTTACTTGAACTAGTTGATTCATCTTTTGTGGCAATTCTGCATCTAACGAGGTTGTTAGTTTATCAAAATTAATTGGTTCAAAAGTGACCTTATCGAATTTTGTAGATTCTGGATTTGGTGAAACTGGAATTTCAACACTCGATTGAACTTCCACTAAGTCTTGAGCATCAGCTAGCTCCTCTTCAACTTTGACGTCATTGGGCTCTAATGCCTTTCCGCTATTTAATGTCAATGCTTTACAATGATCTTTCCCTAGATTTCTTCGGTTTTCCTTATCACTAGGTAGAGCACCTTGTGGTCAGTTGAAGATTCTTCCACTGCATAATTTCGAAAGATGATTTTAATCAAGATGACATAATTGTGTTAGATTAATTACATTTCTTAACTTAGAATTACTAAACTCATGTTTATGTTGTTACGAATAAATTCACGGCAACTTGGTAATTTGCTAACTACTACTCATACGTACCTATTAAATTAACTAATCTCTTGAACATTTTCTAATGTCAATTCAAACAATTAATCAATCTTCGTAAGCACATAAAAGATTAAGTGAGGTAACAATGTATTTGTAACACCCCAAAAATCCAAGTATTTATTTTTGCATGCTTGTAACACAACTACTTGTTTGCTTCAATGGTTAAGTGATTTGGGTGTGTTTGGGAGTGTCTGAAAAGTCTTGGGTTCAAGCCTGGGCTTCTGCCGAAAATTTTGTTTTTAATGAAGGAAAACCTTGCCTATGGTTAGTAGGCTTTTAAATTATTGTCGGTAAAGCATGACATAAAAAGCCTGCGGGTCTAAGGGGTAAATGGCGTGTTACCTATGCCAGTGGTCTAAGGTTCAATTCTTGCTGGAGGCAAGGGAGTGTTTATTTTGCTGCTGAGCCATGGGGGAGTGTTGGAGTTTGACTAAAACGCTAAAGTGGTTGAAGAGAATTCAAATTGAGGGTTGAGGGGAGTTGTGATCAGGTGGAAAGATTTGAGGAGGGATTTTAGGAGAAAATCAAAGGAGATGAGGGGAGAGGGAGTGTTGTGCATGAAGTGGACTTTGGCACTCAAGAATTTTGGCCAGAGTGGTACTCCTTATTTGGTATGCCTCATTCCGATTTTTTTCGTTCTTCTTCTTTTTGGCCGAATGTGGTAGGAGTTTTTGGCATATTATTCTGTTCCACTTTTGACAACATTCTTTTTTGGCCGAAATTACTCCAAGTGTCTCCGTTTTTTTCTCTCGTTTGTAATTTTTTCTCTGCTCAAGTCTACTGTATCTCTCTTTCTTTTTTTTTCTGAATGGTGCAAGGTGTGTGTTCGGCTAGTCCTTTTCTCTTCTTTTTCTATTACTGGCTGAATATACCTTCTACCTTTCCTTCGTGTTCTTTGCTCTTTCTCTTCTAAACTGATCTCCCTTATCATCTTGGTATCTAGGCGGATTACTTCATTCCCCTATCGCTACTGTGTCCTCGGTGTAGCGACTGTTCTCTGACAAATCAGTAAGAGCACTCGACTTCTTCTTGTTTTCTCTTAATTTGTAACTAGTCTACTCCTTTCATACACTGACAAGCCGACTACTCTTGTGTTCTTTTCGATTTTTAAAACTTCTCGAGCAATGAAGGAGTTTCAAGTGGTATTGAAGCATTCAAAATTTTTTTCCATCACTCGATCAAAGGTAGGTTGTTGTGTTGTTGTGGTTATAACGATTGGGATAACTTATGCTTGTTCGATTAAGTAACTGCTTAAGTGAATAATTGAGGATTGTTGGTCAAGTGTAGGTTCCAAAGGCGTGGGTGGTTTTCTCACCAAATAGAACCAAGGTGTGTAACAGTACTCTGTAAACGATATCGGTGAAATGCCGAAATACGTGTGTAAACACTGCCCAAATTGTAAACCAGCAAAATCCAAAAAATATGACAATTGACGCTACACGAGCGTGCACTTGCTCGTGTGGTAAACCAAATGCATAAAACGTGGGCATTAGACTGTTGCGGCCACCAGGAGCGATTTCCTGGTCTTAGGCGTTTTGGGCCTCGATGGGCCGAAATGGGCCGAGTAGGCCCAATAGGCTTGAGGACCCCACACGGGTAAACCATATGAGCGTG
This sequence comes from Gossypium turneri, assembly GCA_008044935.1. NCBI lineage: Eukaryota > Viridiplantae > Streptophyta > Magnoliopsida > Malvales > Malvaceae > Gossypium > Gossypium turneri. Next base: position 29,010,700 of record CP032573.1, read on the forward strand.
TAGAGAAAATTGGGTCAAACTGTGTAATTTCAGGTCCGAGACCATTTTTAGGTTATGTGGGCCACACGAGTGTGTAGGACCGCATGGGCCCGCATTATGGGCCTTAGGCCCAATTTCACTGTGTGGCTGTTAAGGTTGTACGGGTCGCCCGAGACGATTGTGGACCTATTGATAGGTCGATAAGTAGACCTAGACCCGCAAACTGATATGAAATGACTGTTATTCCCCCACGTGGTAAAATAACAGTTATGCCCCTATGTTATAAAACGACTGTATGTTTTATGTTATGTATGACTGTATATAAGGATGCCACGATATATAAATATGTTGCATACATGTATGATATGTTGCATGGGAATGAGATTATTATGATTGGAGGAAGTGTACTGTACTGGCAGCTCTGCTGCAAATACTGTTTAGTGCCGCAACCGGTGTTAATTTTGGAGTGTAGGGATGGGTGGGTGATTTTATCCCCACATGGAGTGTTGGGCTGGACGGAGTGGAGTGTAGAGGCTGGTTGGGTAGGATTTCTAGTTGCATGTCTGAACTGTTACTGTTACTGTAATGGGCTAAGGCCCACCCTGATACTGATACTGTAATCGGCTAAAGCCCAACTGAATTGAACTGTTATTAAATTGGGCTTAAGCCCAGACTGTACTTGCCTAGGGCCTGATTGGTTTTTTTTTATATGGGGTTACCCACTGAGTTTTCGTAAACTCACCCCTCTGTTTATCTTATGGGTAATCCCCAGTCTTAGGGACCGGTGCTACGAGAGACTCGGAGGTGGCCACACAACCGCACCTGCTTCTAAATTGGATTTTCACTAATAATTATTTAAATTGGGTATTTGTTGTAATAAGGCCTCTTTAAACTGTTAACTTTTAATTTGGGATTTTTTTTTAAATCTTACTGATAGTAGTAGGACGTGGATTTTCAAAAGATGAATGTTTTGCAAGGCACCACGTTTTCGTAAAATACTATAAAAGCTTCCTCATCAAACAATGTTTTAAATATAGTAGCAAACTAATATAATCAACAAACTGCGAAAGATAACCTGAGTTTACAATAAACGAGAATTAATATAGAACGGGTTTTTCATTGAAACTATGTTTTCGAAAAACACTTTAATGTGATGTCGCTAGATTTAGCTATAACGTCTAGGCCGGGTTTGGGGTGTTACAGAATTCCTACCTTGAGACAATTTAATCACAATAATCTTGCAAGTTATGCAAGGCTAATGTATCGTCTAATACCGTCGCTAATTTAACCCTCAGCTACCTTAGAAGATTAAACATGCATTGATTAAGTATTGTGTCAATTAATTACAACTTCAACACGGTTAAAAAATTAATTCATTAGTTACCATACAATTATACTGTAAGAAAAACTTAATCATGATTTTACTTAATCAGACAACTTACCAAGGCCTATAACAACACAAACACAAGTTTAATAACTTAAGTGGACGAAATGCAATCAACCTAACACGAATTAAATTTAAGCGATATTAATTAAATTAAACATATCAACATCACAAGTATTCATAGACGTGTTTATAACAACAACAATAAAAATTAAAGGATAAGGAACTAGAATCAAATCTGCTGTTTCTCCGAAGCTTGACTAGCTTGCTCCGTTCCTCTTTCTCTGCTTGTTCTTATTGAATCGAGGCTTCTACAAGAATTGAATGCTACTACTAACAGTTGTTGAATGGCTCTTTTCCAATAGGGGAAATCAGCAAGGGAATGGAAGGGAAAAAGAAGAACAAAGGAAAGGTTTTGAAGAGAGAAAAGTGAGAGAGAAGTCAAGAATGAAAGGATGGGAGGTCTGTTTAAAATCAACAGCCAATAGGGCTATTTATAGGTATGCAGGCTACTAAAAATAGCAAAAATCAACAGCCATAGACTGCCCACATGGTTGGCCACACATGTTGCAAGTTTGAAGCTTTCGAACTTGCTAAATTTAGCTAAGGGCAAATCTACAAAAGCTTGAATAGTGGAGGGGTTTGAATGCAATTTCAAGGAAGCTTCAACGGCTATTTTGCAAGCCAAATAATCAGCAAAATAAGTTTATTGGGTCAGCATGTTGGATGGTTTTGGGCAGCCTAATTGCTCAATTGGATCAGTCTCTCGATTTAGCACAATTGGGCCTTTTTTCATAATTTAATTAATAATAATTATTTAACCCAAAATAAATTAGATTTAAATTAAAATTAATTATATTATAAATTAATATTCGTAATTTTGACCGTCTTAGGCTGAAAATTTAATTCGTCTCAATGCTTCAAAATTGCTTCTCGGTTTCATGCTTCTAATAGTGTCTGCAGAGCAAATTTTCGCCCTTTGTGTGAATCTGTCGAAAATAAATAAAAATTAATCAAAAAATTTATAAAATTAATTAAAATTCAACATGCTAATAATTTATGTACAATTTAATTATTTTATAATTATTATATATTTTTCGACAAGAAAAACTACGAAATTGCATGAATTTGAGTTTAAAAGGGCATGAAAAGTGTGTATATTTTGGTGTTTCCACTTGGAACAAATCTTTTTCACATGAATGCCTTCATTTCAACCCATGTTTCCACGGGTCATTATCCATTTCGTCTCCTAGTCATGGTTAATTGATCCCACCATATAATAATGTAATCTGAAAATTCAATAGCTGCGTGTTTTTCCTTTTTCAATTTTGAATAGTTGTGACACTCGAAAAATAATTCTATCTTTTTTTCCCATTCCAAATAGGCTTCAGGATCAATTTTTCCTTGGAATGAAGGAATCTGTACCTAATATTTCCAATGTTGTCGTCAATTTTCTCTTGCTGCTTTGGCTCTTGATTTCTACGACCATATCGTCTCACACTTCGTTCTGACGCCTGATCACTTTCCACACCATTATTGCCATAGTATTCATCTCGGTAGTTTCTTATAGGTGCTCGTTTTCATTAAACATTAGGAACACAAGGTGAACGACCTCGTTGTGGAGGTGAACGGTCTCGTTGTGGTTGCCTTTCTAACTGATCAAGTTGCTTTTGAATAGGCTCCAATTGTAACAGCCCGAATTTGGGGCTAGCCGGAATAGTAGTTTTGAGACCACAAATTTGACGAGAAAAAAATTTATTTTCATTATATTTTTATGGTCTACGATTTCAGAAAATGATTTTGTGAAAATTTCGTTCGAAAATTTTGATGTTTGGGCACTCAATTTAGTCAAAAGGACTAAATTGTAAAAAGTGAAAAAATTGAGTTCTATATGTTAGAGGTGTCCAATTGTTATGAAATTTTAAATTGGAGGTCTTTATATGGTAATTAGACCATTGGCTAAGTTGGTGGACAAAAATGGTTATGGTTAGGCATGTTTCCAAAGTTTTTCATTAAGGGCATTTTGGTCATTTAGCTATTAAAATGAATTAAAAACAAAATTAAAAGCCAATTTTTGTCCATCTTCAACCCCTAGGCCAAAACTTGCATGGAGAAACCATGGATAGGGTTTTTCAAGCTTCCAAGCTCGATTGTAAGTCTGTTCTGTCTTCGTTTTTAATGATTTTTACGTTTTTGAAATCCTCGTAACAAGATTTACCTATTTTTACCATTGTTTTGAACTAGGGTTTGTGTTTAAAAATTGACCCATGAATGATATGCATGTATTTTGATGTTTTATGGAAGAATATGAATGTTTGGAGTGTGATAAACGATTTGTACTAAGTAATTTTCGATGAAAACGCCTAAAAGGATTAATTTGTAAAAGTTATAAAATATGTCACAAGTGTGTGAATAAGTGAGTATTGTGGACTGCTATAGTTATGAAAATGGTTCAGCTACGCCAAAAATGCAAGGAAATTGAATAAAAATTATTTTACGAGCCTAGGGGTAAAATTGTTGTGAAACTTTAGGGGCTAAAACGTAATTTTACCAAAGTATGGTTTTTGGACTGGAATGAATAGTGTGAATGTTATATAAGTTAAATGTATTGTTATAAATTAATAAAGACGAGAAATTGAAATTAATCGAAAAAATAAAAGTGAGAAAAAGTGAAAAATTCCCGAATAAACTTTTGGAATAAAAAGGGATACGAATGAAGTGACAGAAATGATCACATGTGTGGCACGGATTGTGTGTAGGCCACTATGTAAAAGTGAAAATGATGGTCACGTGTGTAGTACTATGTGCAGGCTACTACGTGAATGGAATGATAGGTCGCATGTGTAGTACTATGTGCAGGCCACTATGCGTACCGGATAGTTTCTATCACGTGTGTAGTACTATGTGGAGGATACTACGTGTATCGGATGGTAATGGTCACATGTGTAGTACTATGTGCAGGCTACTATGTGAACTGAACATCATTAATTAGTAAGGTGGTTGCTATGTGCTGATTCCACCGGACATCATTGATTAATAAGGTGGTTGCTACGTGCTGAATCCACCGAGTATCTGTTATTATTCCGAAGTGTTTATCGGGAAATTTACTAAGTGTAATTGAATAATGAATATAGGTGTGGAATTGAATTGAATATCGACTTAGAAATGGAAAAGTGAATTTTGAATTGAATTGTGATTGAAAGTGAAAAAGTGAAATTATCAAAGAGTACATTTAGTAATAAAACAGTTTAGACAGCAACAGTTGTGTGACTTTGAAAAATCACCAAAAATGGTGGAGATTGAATTAAGGCAGAATAATACATAAAATTGAATCTGAATGAGTCTATTTTCACATAAAAGAAACATAGCAAGCAAAAGAGTTATATATTTTGAGATATTTGAATTTTAGTTAGACAGAGTCAGAATGAGTTTGGAATCCCCTGTTCTAACTTTTTAAAATTGTCAAAATTTGTACAAAAATAATTATGGGATAAAGTTTATATGTTTAGAATCCTCAGTGAATCTATTTTCAAGAGAAAAAATGAAAACAATATCCAAATTCTGTACAATGAGATAATTAATTTTTAGTGAAGAGAGGTTAGAACTGTCGAGCAGTGAAAAAAGGGAAACTTTAAAGAATAAACTGTACTATTTGGATAAACCAAAAATTCTGAAAATTTTATAGTAAGAGGATATGTGAATCTAGTTTCGGGGAAAATTTACGGATCTTAATTTGGAGTTTTGTAGCTCCAGGTAAAAATAATTTAGTGACTCTAACTCGAATAGACAACTTTGAATATACATGTGAGTAAATAGTGAAATTGTAGTTAATGTTGTTTAAGTGTGTTATACACATTAAGGATGTGGAATGGAGAGGAGGAGGAGGAAAATTGGAAGAACATATGAATGATTTGTGTATAATTGGTCATATGCTCGATTATAATTGATAAACGATTAAAAAGAAATGATGTTTATAATTGTGCATTACTAGTTATAGTTAAAGTTCATGTGAGAAAATAAAGTTTCATAGTATGTGTATGTGGTATACTTGTGTATGATTTGGTATGTAGCACTGTCAGAAATGGTTTATGATTTAACTCATGTTGATAAGTTTGATACATAAATAAATGTGGTGCTTATCCATGCTTATAATGTTTATACTATATGTTTATTTGGCTAGCATGTTTGGTGTGTATGCTTAGGCTTTGGCCAAGTTGTGGCTGCATTACGCCACATTAAATTTATAAAATCATGCATTGAGACGGTAAATGTCTAGATGAAAATATGCTTGTGATCATAAAAGGGTGGTAAGGTTTAAAGTTTGTAATCTTTATTAAAATGGTTTATCATGTGGTTAGTCTTCAAAAAGGCTAGCTTGCGACTACGGTTTAGTGTAATGTTTATATCTTGTGTGATATGCATAGGAAATGAGAGTGGAAAGGAAATGAAATACTAGGTTCATGCTTGAAATGTAAAATAATGCAAAAAGGGGACGTTAAGTTAAACGATAAATATGTATTAGTATTGAACTTAATTAAATTGAATTATACGTGAATTAAATGGAAATTGCAAATGATATGATTTGAATTAAATGAATTATTGTGGTATTGAAATGTATATTGGATTGAGAAATTGAATTGAATCGTGAAAATGAGAATCGTGAATTAAATGAAATGGAAATGAAGTATTGAATTGCATGAGTATGTATTGGGTCTTAGAAGCCCTATTTGTTACAAATATAGTATTTTGAAGCTATAACGTGAAGATTTATAAAAGCATGTTAAAAATTTGAAGAGTTTAAATTTGAATAAAATTTTATAACTTGGTTTAACATGTTTATAAGTGTATGTGTTCTGGTAATGCCTCGAACCCTATTCCGGAGTCGAATACGGGTAAGGGGTGTTACAATGTGACATCGCCAGATTCGGTCATAACGTTTAGATCGAATTTGGGGTGTTACACCAATTGATTTTGCATCATTCGTTCCATCTCCCTCAACAGTGCCTGATATGCCAAGTTTGGAACTCCTCCACCTTCATTAGAATTATTTCGTTCAGGACTCCTCGACATTATATCTATCAGTCACAAAATAACGTTAATAACAAGATGGTCCTCACACTTAGCAAACCTCACAAATTTCTCTCACAAGGAAAAATTGTTTTTGTTCACTCCACTCGTGTTTACACTCAGTTTGGCTTCTTCTCGCTCTTTCAATCTCACCACTCGTGCCTTTTTCCACTCAAGTTTTTCTCAAATTTCTATATTGAACTGATTAGGACTTGAACAAGGAACGCTTGCAACAGTCGGTTTAAAATGTACGGATGGTATGTGGTAAAATATGTTCAGAAAGGTAGGAAAGGTTAAAGGTATTTTGGGTTTTTTTTTTTTTTAGAAAAACAATTCTTTTGACCAAAAGTTACAAAAAGATGGAAAATGGCTTAAAAATGGATTTAATGAATACTTCGGGTATATGGGTAAAAAGGTAATTTTTGTGATCTAAAATTTTTGCTAGCGTGAAAATTTGTCGAAAGGTGTAAAATATGCTCCAAAATATGAATTGAATAAAAATTTTCTTGAAGGGTCTCTAGACTTTTTTTTTTCCCTTTTTTCTATTCGTAAATAGTCTTTTGCTTCCCTTCTTTTCTTTCCTCAAAATCTTTTTTCTTCGAGTTTTTTTAAATCTGATATCTCTAAAATGATACTTGATTAGGTTTCCATAACCCTAATGCCAAATGATGTGTGCTCGTATTCGTGAATTCAATTACAAGTCGCTTAAGTGCCCAATCGTCTAATTATGTACTGTTTCTAAATAATGTTAACAATGAAAATGATAATAAAGAATATTTGTTCAATGGTTAGAATGGAAGTGATATTGGATGGATAACTTGCACAAATAAACACTTAGAAATGAAGCAATCAATATGAAAGATCGTGACTAGATTTCTATAAAGTTAATAAACGAACAAATTTGAAGAAGGAAAACTGTGATCCGAAGCATAATCTTGCAAAAGAAACAACTGAACTAAAGCAATGTATTTTTCCCAGTCTTACCCCAATAACAAAAAACAATCATACTTATTACTTCAAATATTTTACAAACATGATGATCCTTAACAAGTTAAGCAACCAACCTAGCAGGCTCTGATACTAAAATGTAACACCTCATACCCGATCCGACCATCGAACCCAAGCTATGGAACGCCACAGTAGCCACCTAAGTGATTCTCCACTAACATCTAACCTAACCTCCAACAAACCACAAGTTTAAAACAAAAAGCATGCTTAAGTTACTGATAAGTAGCGAAATTATAAGTTTATGAAAACAGTACACACTTCTCAACATTAAGGTCTGCTCCTAGAGTAGCTCGTAGAATCTAAGTCTTGGCAATCTAATACTATTTAAACAGGGTAAGCTTCATGAACTACCCTTACATTTTTAGATATAGCGAACATAGCTCGCAAGATTTCTCTTAACCCGTATATCAAAATTTATTAAGGGTTCACTTGTAACAGTTCATCAATTATTAAGGTTCGCACTTAACATAGTTCGACTACCCTATCGCTTCGCAACAACTTTGGTGAACTCTATATAAGTTTGACAATTTTGAATATTTCATGCTATTGCCTATGGCAAACACTATGTTTAGAAATTAATTATTTAAGTATGCACATGTAATTTAAGAGAACATCAATCAAACTTGGACTATATTCATATACTTAAAACTCATATTGTTCATAAAGTATTATCGGTTCACAAATATAAAGAAAAACATAAGAAAACATAAAAACTACTAAGTCCTAAAATAATTAGCAAAGTCAATAGCAAGATATCTCTAAGCCCAATCAGAATATCCCACACAGCCCTTGTATCCAGAGTTCATTTGTACTACATTTCCAGTGTTTATGCATCACCTGGATAATCCACCTCGCTATTATCCACCGTACGATCTAACTATCTACAGTGTTTAGAAAGGAATGTGTGAGATCTTGTGAACTCATTGAATATATAAGAAAGAATAACCACACAACATGATGCGTGCTCGTATTCGTGAATTTAATTATAAGTCGCTGAAGTGCCCGATTGTTTAATGTTAACAATGAAAATGAGAATAAAGAATATTTTTCAATGGTTAGAACGGAAGTGATATTGGATGGATAACTTGCACAAATAAACACTTAGAAATGAACCAATCGATATGAATGATTGTGATCCGATTTCTATAAAGTGAAGAAACGAACATGTTTGAAGAAAGAAAACTGTGACCCACTATTTAGAAAAAAAGGAACCAATAGTATTGGGTTTTGATACCTCAAGGTAAACCTTGATAAGTCTAAATAAGTTATTTCAAGAACAAAGAGATTGCATTCTCACAAAATAATAAAAATGTTCATTAGCCAACAATGTCCTTTTACAAGTTATTTATAGGCGTTAATATGACTATTCAAATTTCTATTTAGGACCTTTCAAATTTGACATTTACTAGTTGTTACTATAAGCATTTAGATTTAGTTTAACTCATGTAGGGCAATCAATGAGTCATGTCTTTTGACTTGATTCATGTATAGTTGAAAAGGCATGTCTCCTCACTTGTTGATGAATTAATGTTCCCTTAATATGCTATATGGTGTCCTTTTATCTCCCTTAAAACTGAATATCAAAGGACTTGTGCAAAAAAACTCTTAAAATGGTTTCATAATGAGTTTTCAAGGCTCCAAAATTGATAAGATTTGAAGAGTTTTCCTTGGTCCATTTGCACAACCATCGTAATGAGCTTTGAAGGCTTAAAAATCATCCAAACTTGAAGAGTCATTAGTCCTATGAATAGTCACCTACAAGATAGATAATTAAGCATTAAACAATTACTAAAGACACACATAAAAATCAGCATACTATAAACAGTCATACAGACAAATTTATTAATGAACATGCAACTCAAACCCAAACTTTATCAACATATGAGATGCTTTAATGCATAACTTAATTAATATGCAGAGCACATAATGCAAGTCTTAAAAGATGCTGATATATAATGCAATACATTAATTAAATATGCATATAATAAAAAAGACATAATTAAAAGCTGTAGAATTAATTAAACTAAACAAACAGCCACGTGCAAAAGATTGCATAGACTTGGGATTTTATCTTAGGTCCAATAAGGGTTGGACTTCTAATGTTTGGCCCAAACTTGCTGAATCAGGCCCATCATTGCCTCTTTAAGCTTCTTAGATCTAGCTCGAGTCATAGGTCCAATAGGAATTTCAATTGAATTTTCTCTTGAATTTTCCTCATCGTTCGACCCAAATGGTATAAACATAAACAGCTTGGTATTTGGCCCATTCGAGATCACATTAGACATTTCCATGCATGTTAAAAAAAGGCTTTAGCAAAATCATTAAAATGCAAACTGGGGTCGCCATACTTATTCGAATTCTGGTTTGCAGTTACTCACAGTCGATTAGTTTAAAATTAGTAAAATATAATATTTCAAAAAACACAATCTTTTTCACATGTTCTTTTCTGTTGGATAAGCGGATCTCCTATAGCTCCTCAATTTGACTTGAAGAGTCTTAACTTGTCCCATAAGTGTAGCACAAAATTAAGCACTCTCCAAACACACCAACATGTCCCATTGAATGAAGCTTAGCTCAATATTCCCTTATCTCTCCAAATTGCCCCAAGGCCTCTCGCCCAAAACACAAAAATATAAAGGTGAGTACTCACAATCCTATGACATGCCATTATACCCAACGTTTTCAAAATATTATAGTTTCAAAACATTTACTTAGACATAAAGCTCACAAATCATGAGGAGCTCACAAAATACTGTTCATAATTACCTCGCAATATAGAGCGCGCACATCACTGTTCATAAAAGCACATATTTAATCACAATCACAAAATACAATTACAGAGAAGGCTTACTTTCGAAACTTAGGATAAAACCCTCAGATCCTGGTTAACACTATGGTTCGCACATACATGTGGCAATCCCTAAACACTCACCAATTTACTGAAAGCTTTAAACAAGCTTCGGTTTTCTCTTGTCTTTGCTTGTAGACAAAGCATATTAAAACTCTTACATAAACACAAGCGAGCGTAGGTTTGCACATACTAGTCTTTTGGCAAACCTAGTTTATTTTGTTCCAAACCTTCTAAAGAGTTATAAAGAAACATAGTGTTACCTTAAGTTTTAATAACTAAGTTTAAAGTTCTTGTTTTTGTGGAAACTTGACAATAAGATAATTGATTAAGGAATTTGAGAGAATTTTTTTTGTTCAAAAGAATATGGAAATTCCAATGAAAAAAGCCTAATTTATAGGCACTAGGTATTTTGATGTTTTTAGGATACCCTAGTCATAGTAGAAGTAGAAAAGGGTTGCGTTCATGGATGGTGTTGTTAAGAGAAAAGTAAGTTGACTTCCTAATTTTGGTATAATTATCCTTTGATTACTTCTTTTGACTTTTGAAAAAAACAATGATTACAGCTCACCAGGCCCATTAGCAATAATAGTTTGCTATATCCACTGGCACTCCCAATTCGCTAGGCCTTACGATGAACCCCAGCTCTTCAAGCCTGCAGGCAAACACTAGCTTGCAAGGCCTACTAATGAACACCAGCTTTCGACTATGAATTCAACTGTTGTGAATAACTCTACATATTACAAAATTTGTATGCCCAACACATCAGCTTTCGATTCCTTATCTATTTTAACTCAAGCTTTTACTTACATCAAAGTATATGACTCATGCATGTATAGTCCTCCATCCACTCAGGATTAAGGTATGTCACACTTTTGACATCACAAGTGAATAAATCCATAAAAAAATTCAAGATCTATTCTTCTTAAGTCTAGTTTGACGTACTGTCAATCCAATCAGTCACATCTATGTCTCTATCTTCTAGGAGTCATTCGTTCTGATGCCCAAGACAAGGCATCTCCCTAATTGGACTTAGTAGACAACATATTAGTCTTTTAATTGGTTTTCCCATTTTTTATTAGACGGTTTGTATACTAATATAAGTTGTCTTTTTGTATTACGATTTAACCACATAATACCACGTAGTATTAGTTAAACATTAGACAACCAATGAGCTAATATTTGCTTCTATTTTGCTTTACATAGAAAAACCATGTGAGGGAAATATATAGATGATATTAATGTAATTCATGAATAATTTTACTAACCAATCTGTTCGCAAAAATTACAAGTATACATAGAAAAAAGTACTGCACTTAAGGCACCAGATCCAACAATCTCTCACTTGCCTTAGTCAAATAGATGGTCATGTTTTGCATTCCTATGCCTTCTATATGTTCTTAAAGAATTTTCTAGCTAACAAAGTCTTGGTAAATCAAATCCCTAGGGTTTTTCCTCAGATGCGATCTTTGACTACATCCACTATTCTGTCAAACACTACCGTCTCCCTTATAATACTTTCTATCAATATGTTTTTTCCTTATGTGGTTTGTCTGAGGTTTAGCCATATCTGTACTATTATAGTGTTATACCTTTTCCATACCTCATATTCGACGCTTTATAGTTCATTCAATAGTGTAACCCTATTTAACACTTATTCAAGCTATGGGCCCACCGTCTAGGACAAAAACACAGCTTGAAGTCGATTATCTCGAATCCCGTCACGTTTGGATGCTAGAATCAGTATATTCGATAGGAGTAAGATCTCTTCTAGAATGCACAAGCATATAATCTCTCATTCTCTGGACTACTTGCGTACTTGTATTTATAAGTTGTTTATCACATCATAAATTATTGTACTATAACTTATATAATGACCTTGAATGGCATGACATGTAAATGATATCTAGAATTGATTCTATTATGGACATGTATATTTTCTCAGATATTATTGTTGAGCTTTGAATTGAAAAATGCAATTCACCAGTACGTAGTTATGGATGATAGGGAGTATGTGTTATTGGATCTTTTTTTTATTGAATTGTTATATTTACTAAGCTTCAATAAGCTTACTTGTGTTAATTTCTATTCTTGTAGATAATTGTGAAGGTTGGATGATTGGATCAGCACTCAAGTCGCACTATCCATTTATTTTTCGGTAGTTTTTGGAACGTTTGTTTTAGATTATATGGCATGTAATAGGCTTGTTTTATCATTACTTTTGTTTTGATATGTAAATCTATAAAGAATGAGCCCAAGTGAAAGTAGACAACTTATTATGATATATGTGAATAAAGGAAGATGTTTTTGGAATAAGTTTATAGCATATGTTATCATGTATTGTTGTGAATTAGGGTGCCTATGATAGGCATATTGGTTAGAAGTTGAAATTGTGTGAATTGGCATGTTTGTGTGATGATTTATAATGGCGTATAAGTGTATACTTGTGGTACCATTGAGGGTACACTAGTTAGGCACTTAGGATGGTTTATTTGAGCTTATTTTATGTCACATTTAATAGGTCCAATAGTTGGTAAATGGGTTACTTAGTGTATCTGTCCTCATTGTGTAGCCCTAAAAAGATAAAGAAAGAAGTTACTTGATTGATCGTAGTAGTTTCGTAGGTTTTTGGTGGGTGCCTCCTCCTTTGATCGTTGGGAGTTCAAATTTTTTGTGCTTTTTCCATGTGGGGTTCCTACATAGAAAATTCAAAACAGAAAAATAAAGAAAATAACAATCTACTCCTAGAAATAAAAATTAAAACAAATTATCCCAATAGTTACAATCATTAAAAATAAAAGTTCAATCATCCTCCTCAAAGTCCATCTCCTTATCCTCATCTTCTTCCTCATCTTCTCTCTCTTCTTGTTCTTCACTTTCATGCTCCTCTTCTTCCTGCTTAGGATGCATTGGCCTGAACATATCCGGCGTATAATTACGTACTCTAATGTTTTTTTATGCAAATTCTAGAAAAATTGGGTCTGATTCCTGCATCCAGTGTATCATCCAATCCAACTTTGGATGATTTCTATCTCTAATTTCCGGTTGGGTTTTCAACTTTTCTTTCCTTTGAGATGAGGCTAGAGTAGTTGTCTTCTCTTGTTAGCATTTGTTCCAGTCCTTTATTTGTTTCTTTTGAAGCTCTGTGTACTATGTATATAGTGTGTCTCCAATTAAGCTTCGGGATGGCTTCATGGACTGCTTAGCGAACATTATCAGAACGCTTGCTCTTTTACATAAGGTTGTCACTAAATAGGGAAACAAGATTCCTACATTCTAGCTGCTAACCACTCAAAAAGTATTAACATTAGAAACATTCAACACAAGAGAAATTTGAGTGCACAAAAATTGAATCCACATTTTTTTCTACAGAAAACATTATTACTTGATTAAACGAAGTTGGGATATCAGTACCTAGACAACACTTCCATTCATTCCTTCCTTCTGTTAGATAATTTATAACATTATCCATATTTATGTCTCTAAAGTAATCGAAATAAGTTTCTTCTACAAAGTCTTTCTTATAAAATGGTGCGTTATAAAATTCACAAATAATTTGAAGGGTAATTTGTACTTCCTTCCCTTGCACCGGTACTATTTCCCACGTGGAGCCATCATTCCAAAGCTACAGGGACAACAGCGGAGTTTTTTGGGATCACACAAAAGCGTTCCCATCTATGGTATCGGACCAAAGGCCAAATCTCCTAACAGAGAATCATCGACGGTTCAAATCCCCTCTCTTGAATAAATGTTTTTCCCTGAAGTTCTAGAAAATATTTCACAACATTTTGATTCGAGAAATTAGAGAAGTTTGGAGTCGTCGTTGGTTTCGGTTCATTAAGGTTTCGGTTCATTAATTCTCCTAACTTTCCTTGGAGGCATATTCAATGGTGTTCTAGGCTAATACTAATAAACTAAAAAGCAAAATTACCAATGGAACAGTAAAAAGATTATTTAGGAACCCTTAACCTCGTATTACTTCTCTTTCAATTCCTTGTAATGTTTGGTTGTTCCTTTGAGTGTTTGCCTGTTCGTTTATGCACTGAATAAGATTAGAAGAAAAAAATTGTAGTAGAATAGTAGGGAAAAGTAATAAAAGGTTTAGGGTTTTTGAAATTTCAGAGGTTTTAAGATGGTTAAGGAGTTAAGATAAGTTTGAATATTGATTTAAGATATTTTTAGGTTTTAAAATAAGGGTTTTTAACGTTAAAACTCAGGTAAAATTATGGTTTGGTCGATTGCGTTGCGCAATGGGTCGAGACAACCTTGCAAAAAAATTACAGCGATGTCGTAACATAGGGGTAACATGTCGCGACACCCATGTTAGTTTACCGATGTCACGACATCGGGGTTTGATCTTGCAACACACTCTGAAATTTTGAAAACTTGGGTGAACTGTCTTCTGTGTTGCGACACAGAGGTGCTATGTCACAGCATCGAGATGATTTTCTCAATCCTTTGCTTCTGGACGTAGAGTTGCGACACGAGTGTTCTGTGTTGCAACACCGACTCTATTTTAACCCAATTTTTTGCTTTTAAAGTGTCCTTGTTCCTATAAAACACAATTTTAATATAAATTAAAGTATACGCTAAATAGTTAGTTAAATATACAATAATATACATAAAATTAGATCTTAATTAGAACTATCAAGTTTTACTATCGGATTCATCCGTCAGTTCAAGTAATGTGTACGAGTAAGTTTTTCTTGAATTGTTTCTATTTGTATTTGTCCAGCATTCATCGTGCCACTCCACTTTCTTCTACTTGTCCTGCTCTTTATATCTATGTTTCTGCCATGCGCTAATCGAAGGAAACATTTTCCTTTGTTTAGGTTTATTAAGGATATTTACAAATATTTCATAACATGGTCTTCCTATTCCTTTCTTCTTTACCTCACCTTGCTGGTGACCACATTTAAAATTTTAGTTTCACCATTGATCTGCATGGTTAATTCATTCTTTTCCAAATCAATGGTGGAGTTCGATGTTGCTAAGAATGGTTTACCTAACAGGATAGGTATCTCACGATCTTCTTCAAAGTCTAATATCACAAAATCTGTCAAAACGATGTAGCTGTGCATTTTGACTAACACATCTTCCAATACTCCTTCTGGATGCACTAAAGATCTGTCAGCTAATTGTAGTGTGATCTAAGTGTTTTTTAGGTCCCCTAGCCTGAGTTTTACATATATAGATAAGGGCATTAAGTTTATGCTAGCTCCTAAATCACATAGGCCTTTACTAAAGTGAATATTCCCGATCTCTATGGGGATTGTAAAACTTCCCAGGTCTTTTAGTTTTTGGGGAACCTATCTAGATATAATCGCACTAAATGAGGCACTTATGTTAACTTACTCTCCTGTTGTAATTTTCCTACGCCTAGACATGATTTCTTTTAGGAATTTTGCGTACTTAGGGACTTTTTCAATTAAATTGATCAGAGGCAAGTTAACATTTAACGTTTTGAATACACTCAGAAAACTTACACATTCCTCTTCATCCCACCTTTATTTTTCCTCCAACCGTGAAGGGAATGGTACCTTTGTGGTTACGGATTCCTTGATTAGCTCTTTCTCTGGCTCAGCTGTCGTTTCAGCTACTTCTTCCGGTACTAGATCATCATCAGCTTCTAGAGGCTCTTCAAGAATATCATCAATATTCCTCTTGGTTCCCTCCTAAGTTGGGTTATTTAGACTACTCAGCACTTTACCTGATTGGAGCGCAATTGCTTCCATGTTCTCCTTCCATTCTCTTCGACGATTATCTTCAGTGTTACTAAGGTTACCAGTGTCAATTTGTCTCTTAATGTCTCCCATCATGCTCATCAATTGGCTCATCTAATCTTCTAATTTAGTCAATGTTTTCACTAAAATGATGCACTCAAATTGCACATGTTTCACTCTATCCTCATTGACTTCATTTCCCCCTCGATCCGATCAAAGCGTTGATCACATATATATGTTTATTTGGGTTGCTCATTTCTTAAGGCTTCTGCAAATAAGGAGGTTGATAATTAGAATTCTTAACCTCGTTAGAGTTATTACCTCCTCCTTGATTTTCGCCCCATCTAAAGTTCGAGTGGTCTCTCCATTCGGGATTATAAGTATTTGAATAAGGGTTTCCACCCCTATTCCCAATGTAGTTCACATCCTTAGTTGGGTTATTAATATAATGAAAGAGTGGTTTGCATCCTCCATATATAGATGATACGCTAGACAATTACTCGATATGGTTGAGTTTATCCACTATTTGTTGGAATCTATCATCTTCTTGGACAGCTTTTACCGTAGATGGTTTCTGGCCATATGTATAGCGTTCAGTTGGCCACTGGTAAGAGCTCATTGTCATGTTTTCTATCATTTCATATACGACCTCGTATGTCCTATTGATTAAAGCTCCTCCTACAGCTGCATCTAGTCCTGATCGTGCATGTGCATCCAACTCGTTATAAAACATTTGCAGTCATAACCATTCAGGTAGTCCAGGATGTAGGCATTTCTGAATTAGCATTTTAAAACGTTCCCAAGCTTCATGAAAACATTTTCCTTCTAACTGTTTAAATGTGGTGATCTCTCTCCTTAGTTGGACTGTTTTACTGATAGGGAAGAACTTTTGTAAAAACTTTCTTGCTAGCACATCTCATGTTGTGATAGATCCTGGTGCTTGCGAGTCTAGCCAAGATAAAATATTATCTATTAAAGAGAAGGGAAACATTCGAAGACTGTTTTACTAAAGGAACCGTTTTATATTCTGATTTGGGTCCTCCGTTATCGTACCTCTAAACTGCAAGTTGTTTTGGATCATCTGGATCATAGCTGGTTTGATTTCAAAATTATTGTCCGTGATGGTTGGCCTTGTTATACTTCCCTGAAATATATCCAAATTCGGTAGCACATACTCCCTTAAGGTTCTCTCATTGCGTGTTATAGGTATGTTTGTTGGTAGTTGTGGTGGTGGTGGTGGTAAGTCTTGGAAGTTATTGTTAGCCTCATCGAACAGTGGATTTTAGTGAGGTAAGTTGTGAAAAGCAAGTGGTGGGTTCTGCATCTACTATTGCTATTGTTATTATTACTGTTGACAATTCCTACGAATTATTCTTTTTGGATCGGTGGATGGCTTTATAGGTGTTCCCCTACTACGAGTCATAAACTAAACCAAAAAGAGAATAAAAGATATTAGCAACAATAATAAACCGTATCTATAATTTAAAATTTTCCTAATTATTCTATTAGAATGCAAAAATTAAAATCAATCTAGTGGCATTGTATCCCCGACAATGGTGCCAACAACTTGACCACCTCCAAACGTACCAACGTCTAGAGTAAGAATCCTGCACAAAATATATCTAATAGGCGGTGTCCGCAAGCATACGGGTCAGGTTGTAATATTGTTACAACGAAGTAAATGAGTACTCCAAGGATCGTACAAAGGGGAGACGAGCACTAAATTAACCCTAACCTAAGCATAAATAAAACTCATTAGTACTTTAAATAAATTATATTACGAATCAAAATAAAGAAAGATTTTTGGTATTTTTGTAAATAAAGAATAAAATAATATAAGGAAACAGACTTCGAGAAATTTAATATAGAAACTAAATCAGATCTGAGCATGGGTGATTAGCTCGCTTCGGTAATCATAACTATCGCTTCGAGTTCCCTGTTCAATCAACTAGTTGCTACCCTAGTAGGATCTCTCGATCTTCTACTAGACTAACAAGTCAGCAAGAACTACTTATCTCTCAACCTCATAGTCCAGACCAGTTCAGGGATAAGGTGTTCATGAATAGGCCATACCAATTTTAGGTTAATTCCCACCTAGATGACTTTCTAAGGTCGTCAAGCCTAGGGCTTAATTTCAAATTGAGTTAGGATGATAAAATAGGACTTGTGAACTCAATTAACTCAAAAAAAATTCACTCAATTCGACTCGAGTCAATTGAATGCTTACCCCTATTTAAGCGTACCTGTGAATCTCGCTACAAACTGTAATAGGATTGAATATGTTGTGGCTCCTGGTTTCAACAATTCTACATACATCTATGCTTGGAACTCTTAGAATATGATATTCCACTTGCTCAATAAAATATTGTCGATTGTGAAGAAATTTATGCTTCTAGATGACATGTATTGTTGTTGTTATTGTAGGACTTTATCAATTTGTTTAGGAATGTCCGTTTCACTGAAGATTGGATATTCAAATTCTTATTAATTTAGGATTTCTACTTGTAGTTCAATGAGAAACAATTGTTGGAGTGATTCTTTAGGAATTGTTTCATCATTATCACTAGGAATGGTTCATTCATCAGTAGTTCCTTGTGAGAATTCTTTGATAATCTTATATTGTCCATCACTAGTAAGCTATCATTGGCTATGTTATTCAACATGGTCATGAAGATGTATGGCGTATCATTCAACATCAGTTGGGTTGCTAGCCTTGATAAGGTACTAATAGTTGGATCCTACAAGCCTGATGGATCTAGAAGACTGGTCATCTTATTGGGACTGATTAGGTTTGGTAAAGAAGTGCTGACTGCTATTTTCTCCTTTTCCTTTTGCTTCTACTGGTCTTGTTTATACTTCTAGACCCATGCTTTAGATGAGTTTTTTCCTAGTGTAGGATATAGCGATTTTAGGTTTAATGTAGTGTAGAGTGGTTTGTTGGAAAAAATCTGGTTCAAAAACAATTTACTTGCACAGCGAAAAACTAAAATTTTGAAAACTGAACCAGTTTGTGATATTTATAGCAATAAACCTATTCTTTAAATAGTACCTATGTTTAGGGCTAGACAGATCCTAGACGTTCCTGGCTTTCAACTGAATGTCTTCTACTATTCTCATAGCACGAACTACTTCAAGTGTGGGCTTGAATAATTTCAAATTAAATATAGAACCACAAATAATTTTCTTACTTTCAATAGGAAAGTAAATATCGCTCTTTCTTATAGAAGCCGGTGGAATTGTTATTCCTGAAAAAAAGAATTTATACTTAGAAATAAATTCTTACCATTTTCGAGCAGAATAACAATATCTCAAAAGTTGTGTGTAACTTATTGTATTTT
Source organism: Gossypium turneri (assembly GCA_008044935.1). Taxonomy (NCBI): domain Eukaryota; kingdom Viridiplantae; phylum Streptophyta; class Magnoliopsida; order Malvales; family Malvaceae; genus Gossypium; species Gossypium turneri. The sequence goes on from CP032573.1 coordinate 29,030,047, forward strand.
TAGCTCTACCAGTGTCATCTATTTGTAGGAAGAGAAAGTGAAATCCTAGTAGAATTAGTAGCATGCATTTAATGTCTATTTAATAGAAAAACAATATCCTAGTTGAACTAGGAAAGAGAGTGGCTAATAGGGTGTGCTTCCCCTCATATGTATTACAATGGAGATTCAAGTCTCTCTTGTATTGAGTCCAATTATATGTGCTTCGTGGACTTTTAGCCCATACTTTATAATTTAATCCAACCCAATACATGTTTTTCTATTTCTCAAAATAGACATTATTTATTATTTTAATTTTAATTAATTAATTTTCTAATTAAATAATTTTCTCAATCCAATTATAATTTCGTTAAAATCATGACAACTTTACCTTAAAAGCATTTATGAGAAAATATATTTAATTTCTACATTCTACAGATTTCATAATGACCAATTAATTTAATTTCATTTTCTAACTTCAATTATTTAATTAAATAATAATTCAAAAAACTTAAATTAATTCTAAGGTCATTTCCGTGAGTGATGCAATCATGGTCAAGGACTCGTCTGAAATAGTTGTTGATCCAATTGAGCTTCCAATGGGGCCAATCACTCGTGCACGAGCCAAGAGGTTCAAGGAAGCTATTTCGGGTCTCATTGATCAAGTTTGAGAAGAAGCTGTTGTGGGACTCATTGATCGAGCTTGGGCATGCATTCCATACGTCCCATGCAATTTGCTCCAAGCCAAGCTTTAGTTTTCAGATTGTTGATTTCGGTTGCAAGAATAAAGTTTTTAATTTAATTTTAGTTATTTTAGTTATTATAGTTTGAGTCTTTAATTATGTCATAATTTGAACAACATTAATATGAGTTTTAATTATTTCATAATTTGAACATCATTAATATGTATCTTTTATTAAGTTTTCTTTATTATGTCCTATTTTGCACAGTATTATTATATGTCTTAATCTGGTCTTATTCAGATATCATAATTGTGTGTCTAAGATTCCTAAAAATTAAATGGTGTTTAAACCATGTCTTGATATTGTATTTAACCGAGTTTTAAATGTGTCTTTTAGGCTGTTCACATTGGCTACTAATCATGCATGTATAATTGAAGATTCAGTAGACCGTATTTATGGAGAGACATGCACTAGGACATTCATGCATATGGGAGATGATGATTACATTCTTCCAAGTAACTTTTCGTAAAAGGCTATGGCATCTAGTGGTTTCACACTTGACTAATTGGCTGGTTGCTATGTTCACACCAAAAGGACCTCCAAATTTTGTTGTTCAAATTTGAAGACTTTTCATGCACCACAAGCAACATTAAAGAACTAGATGCACATTCTGTTTCCCAAGGTAGCGTCAACTCATGTTCACACCTTCTTAACTGATCAGCTCCTTGCACATTCAGATCAACTTTAAAGTCCAATGAATTGACTATTTGGAGATTGTAAATGACAAGGCTGTTGGCATCTTCCATACCTAGAAGTCTTCAAGAGATTTGTTGGACAATTCAATAGACATTCAGCTCAATTAATCTAATTGTAACATGCCTATTCGGCTGGTCTTTGTACAGCATATAAATAATAGGTTTGAATCATGTAGAAAGAACTTTTGATGAATTTTATAACTATTGTGGGTGTTCAACTCTCTTTGTTCTTTCTTGACTCAAATTGACTTAACAAGTACATCTTGTGGCATTAATCTGATTCCTTTTGAACTTATCACTTCTTCAAAGTGTGGCGTTCAACCTATACCGATTGGTTCCTATCTCATTATAGATAGTGGGTCACGGTTCAAGTTATCATCTCCATTTCCACCTTAAGAGCTAACATAAGAATTGGGTCAATATTCCCTTTAATATTGGTTCGTTCTTCAGCCTTAAGCCCACACTTAACTCGTACATTTTCCTACCAACCAAACACAACCCCTTTGCTAAAACCAACCACTTTCATTTTCAACCTTACCTAGAACTTAATCTGATACTTCCTAATTTACGATCGAGAACTCAAGTGACTCAATTCATCAAACGAATACAAAATCGCATCATTTGGTATCAGAGTTAGTTAAAATTAAGTAAGTATCAACGTTCTATGACTCTCGGGGTTAGAATTAAAATATATATATTCAGCATCTTTGCAAAATTCAAGTTTGAAAGTACTAGAGGGAGTTTTGAAATTTGATTAAAAAAAGAGGAAGCTAGCTTGGGAGTTCTCTGTTGCCCGATTTAATTTTATTGAATTGTTTAATCATGTTGAATCTTTATCAATTTCTGTTAAAATTAAATTATTGATGATGCCATAAATTATTCATGTTAAAATTTTCTATTGGTATCAATTTCATATTTTATCTTTAAAATAAATTTTATTAAAAAAATCACAGTTTTTACATTTAATATATTTTTTAATTTCAAAATACATGGTGAAGAATCATAATATTATTGAAGCAACTAAGCAAATAAAGAAACTAACTCGTATATAAAATTAATAAATAAATTATGAGGGGATGGAAATTAATAATAAATTTAATTACGATGGATGGCAGTAGTTATAAGGATCTAAAGTCATTTTTTTTATTTAACTCGAACAAATATATTTGATTCAATTCAAATTTTATCTCACTCAACTCGATTCAAGATAATTTCAAATCGAGTTAGGATGATATAATAAAATTCTTCAACTCATTCCATCGAACTAATATTAGTAATTGTTACGGGGCTCCTAGTTGATTTCAAACTTGCGAGGGTGAGGTCACCGGGCCTTTGATAGGGGTGAGCATTCGGTCGAATCGAATCGAAAATTTTTGAGTTAATCGAGTTTTCGAATCTCATTTTATCATCCTAACTTTATTTGAAGTTTTCTCGAATCGAGTCGAGTGAGATGGAATTCGAATCGAATCGAATCGAATATATTTGTTCGAGTTAAATTTTAAAAAATAATTTTGGGTCCTGTAACCATTGTCACGCATCGTAATAAAATTTGTCCACCTTAATCAAATTTTTTATTAACTTTCATCACCTCATCATTTATTTATTAATTTTTTTATATATTGGTTAGCTTATTTATTTGCTTAGTTGTTTCAATTATCTTCAGATTCTTGTCACTATGTATTTTGGAATTAAAAAATATATTAAATATAAAAATATTTTTTAATAAAAGTTATTTTAAAAATAAAATGTGAAATTGATACCAATATAAAATTTTAACACGAATATTTTATGGCATAATTAAGAATTCAATTTTAATATAAATATTCAATATGACTAAACAATTCAATAATATAAATAATATAAAATGTGAAATTTAATTTAATAATATAAATAGTATATATAAATAAAATTATTACTATTTATGTTTAGTGATTTTTTTGGATAATTTTGATTTTTTATTTGAGAGTAAAGGGTGAGAAGTAAAAGTTTAGGGGGAAAATAAAAAGTTTTGGGGAATAAAAGTTTGAGGGAAGTAATTAGGGGGCGTGTTGGCGGGAAAATATTAAAAAAAACGGGAGGGGGGAGGGTTTGGGGTAGATGGGAGGTGGTGGGGGGCTTGGGGTTTTCGGGGCCGTGGCCGGCCCCTTTTGGGGGCCCCTCCCCTGTTTTGCGGGTTTTTGGGCGTCCCCTTTTGCGCCCCGTCCCTGGCGTCCCCTTTTGGTGGGCCCTGGCTTTTGGGTCGCTTGGGGGGTTGGGCGGGGCGGGGCGTCCCCGTTTTGGTGGGCCGGCGTCCCCGTTTTGCGGGCCCCGTCCCCCCGTTTGAGAGTTTCGGGTAAAAATGTAAAATATTCTAGTTTGATATTCGCCTTCTTCGAATTATTCGCGTTATTTGAATTCGAAAACTCAACTCGATTCGAACTCGAAATTCGAAAAAAAATTCGAGTTGATTCGAATAACTCGATTAACTCGATTCGTTTAACTCGAAATTCGAATTTTTTTTCAATTTTTTCGAGTCGAATCGAGTTTTACTCACCCCTAGCCTTTGATACTGTAGCAAGGTAAACTGTAGTATATTAATAAAATATTAAAATGATAATGTTAATAATTAATATATATTTTTAATTAAAGTTGAAATTTAAAATTTGAATTCAACGTGAACCGATTTAAAATCTTTAAATAGTAATAATTTCATTCTTGCAATTAACACCCCCTCCCCCAAAAATAAAAAACAAAAACGGTAATCGAAAACGGTTGCAGTGAAACAAACACACTACACAATATTCTGCTTGGTTGTACAACTTCAGATTGGTTCATAAAATTTGAAGGGAATAAGAATACCTATATCAAAAGCGCATATATATATATATATAGGTAGAGTTCAGTTGAACATCTGAACCTACCTAGACAAGTAAACACTATGGTACACGTAGCATCACACATCATTATACATCTTAGCAATTCAATCCGCAGTAATACATTTTGGCAGGCACCTCAAAATAGTACGACCTGAAGAAGGTTTATAAGTCTTAAAAAATTCCGGATCCTCTTCGAGGGATTCCGCATAACTTTCCAAAATCAAAACTATCTCCTCAAACTGTGGTCGCTTCTCGGGATTGCTTGACCAGCATCGGTTGATGAGATGACTAAACGCAAGTGGACAGGAGGAGGGTAGCGGTGGTCTTGCATCCTGCATAAATCCAAGATTTAATAAGATTTGAAGAGAATCAAGCAATTGATGCCTATTATTTAGAACAAGATCAAGAGAAAAGAACTCCATTCATCCAACAATCCTGCTCATGACCCTCTGGAAATTCAGGAATGATAATGTTTGAACTCACCATACATGTTAAGCTACAAATTATGTCATAGCAGCTCCAGATGCATCTACTCTTATGCTGATGCTTAAGTAAAACTAAAAGCACACTTGCCTCACACCCGAACATAAACATGGCAAGATGATATTACTTGGAAACTAGAAAAATGCATTTTAATGTCACCCATAACAAACTACAACATAGATTCCACGTATATTTTACTCCCTATTTCTTATCAGGTTTCCATATTTAGTGAATTATCAATTTAAATTTATATATTTTGACAACATAAGACACTACATTACAAATTAATAGAGGTTAAAAAGGAAACCGCTATACTTAAATTATATAATCACTTAATTAGGATTGATGACGCTCAATATTTAATAACATGATAAGGTATCATCAAAATTTACAGGCTTTTATTATGCCTAGTACTTGTCTCTGTTGTTAGCAACACCAATGCGGAGAAAATCAGGATTCAAGAAACACCTGAACGGTAAGAAATTATGTAGGGTGCCACCAACTGATCATTGAGCTTATTACCTTGCAATTATATGCACTCGCAACGATTTGGGAAAGGTATACAAAGATCTTTATATCACAGATAGATAATAGAGACTTGCAAACTTGGCCTGTATATCAACCCAAGCACATTAACTGTCCTATATTCACTACCTTAAAAAGGTTCCTATTAACATTCTCAACCCCCCCCCCCCCCCAAAAAAAAAAAATAAAAATAAAAAATAAAAATAAACCCTGTTGATATTGCATAACATGCCTGCTTTCCAAGTGGTTGAAAAGATCACATGAAATTCCCAGATATAAAAAGGTTCCACTTACAAGTTTAAGCTTAAGAGCAGTATGTCAGCAATCAGGATAAAGATACATTTGCCTATCGTACTCCCTTCAATGCCAACAGAAAAAATTGATTTTAGATGCTGCATCACTGCCTCCATATTCTTTCACAATGATTACCATCACATAATTATAGGTCCATAGGTCAATGATCAAGTAAGCATCATATGGGTTAAAATGTCAGCCTGAAACAAATAATAAAAAGGGGATAATCCTACAAACTTTTTCCAAATTCTTTTAGGGTCATATCCTCTATCCAGTTGCATGATTTCTTTGTAAACTTAAGAAGGGTTAAAGGCCTAGTTATATTTATATCACTTCATTTAGCATCTAATATTTCTCAACTTCTCTTGCCTTGACATCATGCCATGTCCTAATCATCATACCAGCCTTCATTATTTCATATGGTCATTTCATAATTTTTTTTATTCGGAGCTTTCCAAAAACTAGTTCCACAAAGTTAAGACTTAAGCTTTTAATATGGTTTAATTAATAAAATTTTTCACATAATTCAAGAAGTATAACATCATATCTGCATCCTAGCTTAAAACTATCTTCAACTTTGTTCCCCCCAACAACATCACAAGCAGACAATTCACTGAAGCATCACTTTCTGCATAATATTAGATCATTAGCACTTCCATTATGAGAAAAGGGAAAGGGATATCATTGGAATCTTATGTGTAAACTAATCACTTACATTTAAGTTAGATAACTCCTTAATATAAATTATGTTGGATCATCACCATCCCAGCTTTGTGTTTCTTATATAATTGACAGATCACAACTAATCGATGACCTTAATATAGACAATAATACCAGAAAGAGCGAGAGCAGACAAATAAGACTAGTCATGGGCCGAAGGTAGAGAATCTTAATAACATGGAAGCTTCATACCAAGAATGAGTTAGGCACTTTACCTTTTGGCAGACTGCAAATGCAGCCTGTTCTGGAGTCATGTTGTCAAATGGTGTCAAAGCCGTTAAAAGCTCCCAAAGGACTATGCCAAAACTGTAAACATCTACTTTCTTTGTATGATGTTTCTCTTTAATCATTTCAGGTGCCATCCACCGATAAGTACCTGTAAATCCCTTTGCACTACCACACTGAGATTCTAAGCATGAAATACCAAAATCTGCCACCTTCACACACATATCTTCTCCAAGGAGTAAATTTTCTGATTTGAGATCCCTGTGAAGTATTCCTTGTAAATGAAGGTACTGCATCCCACGTGCAATATCAAGAGCTAATTTTAGAGCTAAATTAAGTGGGACTGAATATGGCTCCTGCTGATGCAAATACTTTCTTAATGAGCCACCTGCAAGATACTCGGTGATTATACAGAACACAGGAGGCTTCTTACAAGCTGCAACAAACTGATTGAAGATAAAGTAACAATTAGTGAATTACTAAGACAATAGAAGCCCCAAGCTTTAAAATACTTAAGATTATCAGTTGCTTGTCATGCAAAAAATGTTCAGCTTATTATACTGCAATTTATTAGATGATTGTTGGCAAATCTAATAGGCAGTGACAGGCATGAGCTCTGTATAGGTTTATTTATGCAATTCAAACCTTCTTTTCATTCTTTTCCAGTATATTGTTTGTTATGCAAGAATGATAAAGAATTTAATTCATTTTAGCTGGTTTTACAATTTGGATGTTAGCACCAAGAAAATAAATGATATAACATTATGCATCCCAAAATTCCCCAAGGGAGCATCAGTAAGCCAGATTGATAAATAACTCTTTAGTATAACAACTAATTGCTAGGACAATCATCCGCAGTTGAATTTACCAATATCTAAAACCTGGATACAAGGGGGATTAAGTAATAACTGCATCATGACTCATGGCTGCACCTCAAGAGATAAAGCACAAATATATGGCCATAAAAGCACACTAGTGGAAGAAATTGCAAACCCACACAATCACAGTAACTGACCTTTAGAGAAGGTCAAAGTGAGAGTAGTACCTGGGGAACTGGTTTGCCTGTATCCAAATAATCAATTTAAGATAATAAAGAGACACCTCTGGGCATCAGACGCTGGTTATTCTTTTACACTAGGATTCATATCACCAGTATGAACTAATTATGCTACCTTTTGGAAATATCGCGCTATGATGCCCAAACTTAGTAAAGCAGACAAGGTTTTATCAGGGCAAGTTGAAGGTTTCCACATTCCAATAGTAAGTGAATTCAATGCCACATGTCTCAGACAGGTATGATAAATAAGTCTCAATTAATGCCAATTGAAGAGCTCAACAACATTTATCCCATTCCCTCTAGAAATCAAATAAAATGTTGCAAAATGGTTTGGTGAAAAGAAAGGTCACAAATTTGCACAAAAATGAGGCTATTTCAGCTGTATGTCTTGGTGTCGTTAACTGACTCATCAAAGGCTAAAAACCTTTTAAATTATCTTATAAAGGGAAAAAAAGCATATTCTTCTCTTTTGAAGGTGAAGTAGTTTGATTCCCCCAGCTCATTCTTATTCCAGAAAAGTTGCTTTCCTACCAGATATGTCACCATCCATTCATTTTTCAACAATCTTTTTCACTAAACTCTTACTTAATATAATATAATGTTATGAATGTGATCAATAAAATCACAAAAGCAGAAGGCAGAGAGCAAATTACTATGTTTCTTTATGTCATCAACATCACATTCTCCTGCCACCCTATCCCCCAATCCCACACAACAAAGAAAGATGCATTATTCAAACATTAAAGGAAAACGATGATCCCTTTTAGCACAAACATAGTGCAGGCAAAAGGATACCAAAGATATATAGAACTTACAGTGATAATATTGGGATGCCTCAAATGAAAAAGCAAAGCCACCTCAGAAATGAACTGCTTCTCAAGAAAGTTAGCTAAATTCTCATCCTCCTCAGGCTGGCTGATAATTTTAATTGCCACATCCCTTTGCTTATATATCCCTCTATAAATCCTACTATGTCTACCTGAAGCAAACTTGTTGCCAATAAGCAACTGTGACATGTCAGCACTCCATTCTTCTCCTTCTCCTTTTATCTCACCGCCAGAGGAAACCAAATACTTAGACCAAGAAACTGCTCTTTTGTATTCCCCAAGAGAAAGCCTCCTCTCTGACTTAACATTGTTTGAGATTTGCTTAAACCAGTAAAAATTCTTCATGGATTAGCACCAAAACTCAAAGAAAATCATCAAATCAACCTAATGTAGAACTTGAAAAAGAAAAAAGAAAAAAATATATGGGTTATGATTATGAAAAAATATGGATACTCGTAACTATGTAATTCAAACTTCAAGCATCACAATTTGAAATAATCCTTGAGTTTTGAAACAGAAAATTTTGAAAAAAGTAAACAAAAAACTAGAAAAGTTCTGTAGGTGAAAAATGAAGCTTTTTTCTTGTCTTTGTGTCCCCTGAAGATGGTAAAGCAACCCCTCCATTGTTTTTACAAAGCCTCAACTCAGAGATCAAATGAAAAGGACAAGGGGGACGGCAGGAATTCACCAACAGGAATTTCAATCTTTTTTTTTTTCTTTTTGTAAAAAGAAAAAGGAAGGCTAATTGGCTAAATCAATAATAAGCTTGTTGTTGGTACACTGCAGGTGAAAATGGCAGCCATGGAGAAAACGGAGAACCCTGAAAACTATTTTAGGTGGAAAGCTTTTTTTTTTCTTTTGTTCAGGGCTTGAAAGCGTCAAACAGCTAAAGACTAGGAGAGAAAAGAATAAGAAAACGAAAGGAGAATTTCCAAATGGGTCTAACCTTACTGATAATCTTTTACAAAGGAAACGTGAAATTATCAAATTAGCCAAAAGAAAATTGCTTTTTTACTCTTCTTTTTTTTTTAATTAAAAAAATCAAATCAGCTGCTATATTTATTAAGAAAGAAATACTGTCAAGTTAAAATTAATTTTATTTTTTTGTAAAGCAAATTACACTCTTACGAGGAGGTAATTAAATTATCACACAAATTATCACACAAATTATCACGTCAACAATGTTAAATAGGTTAATAATCAAATTTAATTAAATAAAAATAAAAATCAAATTGACAAAAGATGAAATATAGATGATTAAATTTATTAATATGCCTTTTTTATCCTTGCTTTTGTTTATAGATTTGATAATTTATATAAATTTATTTGGTAATTAGTATTTTATCATCATGAAAAATTTTGGGAAAAACCATTCATTTTTTTCTTCTATTTAAATTATGAGCTTATGTTTTATTATTTGTGCATTAAATATTTTCTTGTGAGATAAAATAAGTATTAAATAGAATTTGTGGACCGTCGGATGTTCTAAGAGCATTGATAATATTTCGATTTTTCTATAGAACAGTAATGAATTATTTTATAGAATTATCATTTAATTTGTATAATCTTTAATTTGAAATATCAGTGGAGTATCACTAATTCAATTGAAATATTTTAAAGTTGTAAATTCCAAAGGATTTAATAGCAAAATGTTTGCGATTAAATTAGGAATTTTAAAAGGTGTATATTTTAATAAAACATTTTGGATAAATATTTTTTAATTTTAGAATAACACAAGATAATCATTAATTTTCATAAGATAAATTTGCTTTCAAAGAAGATTTAGTATTCAAAGAATTTAACAACTTGGTGTTAATCGTCATGCATATTCCAAACCCAACAAGTTTGGTAATATATATATGTTGTTTTATGCTTTCCTTCTTGGATGTAACTATTTTATCTTTTTTAAATTTTACTCTCTAATTTATTCAAGATTATTTGTACTGTTGTTATAAAAAACTATTTTTTAAAATTTATAAATAAATTTTATTAAGGACTTGCTTAATTTTTGGATATGCGGTTTTTAATTATTTTATTTAAAATTACGAAAAAATAAAAATACCGATCAATATATACTGTAATTACACAATATTCCATTTACCTGTCAATGATTACTATATTGAATCGAATTTTATTGTGATCTATAGAAGAAGTTTAATTTACTCTTAACCATCATATCTAAGTGGATGATTCTTTTGGTAAATTAGTTTAATTTCTGTTTTGGTAATTTAACTTTAATTTTAACAGTTTCAAGCGAATATTTTAGGTCAAATTTCACATTTAGTCCCTAGACTTTTTCTTTTTAAGCATTTTAATTCTTTTTTTTCTTTTTCCGTTATTTATTTTCTTCTCTCTTTTTCCCTCTTATCCCTTTCATAACCCTAACCATTACTTGTATTTGAATATTGATTTTAAAATAATTATCAATATTTAATTGATTAATAACAAATAAGGACTTAAACAATGAAGCAGCTTCTGGTTGTTAAAAGTCCAATAAGTGAAGAAACAAAGATGTAAATTTTCTGGAATTTTGTTTACCTCCGCAACATCAAAATAAAAGAACACTCATTCTGAAGGGTGCCAGAGGCCGGAACGACGCAGATCTACCAACACTAGTCCTCGGCGGCTGAACTGAGCCAAACCAGGCGGAAGCCGAGAGCCCATGACGCGAGAGCGAGTGCGTCCTGGGGAGCAAGCCAAGGAACAGCGATCTCCTCGGCTCGCGGGGGCTAAGGCAGAGTTGAGGGTGCAGCCGAGGAAAGACCTGTGTGTTTTTTAATGACTAAAAAATAAAGGAGAAAATGTAGAAATACGGGAGTGATAGACCAAGAAGCGATTAGAGAAGCTCACCAATTAAAACGCTAAACTTTGAGAAGGGGAAAAAGAGAAATGAATGCTAGGTGGAAGAAACGGAAGTTCATGGCCTAAATGGGGACCTCATTTCTTGATTTTGCGTTGGATTCTACCATCATTTCAGTTAAATATCCAATTCATTTTGCATTAAAATGAAAGCCAAAGAAGGTTCACATACCTCGTGGTGATTCCTTTTTAATTGCAGAGTAGAATCTTCTCAATTGTTGCAGAGCTTGAGGCGTGTAGTAATTAATGGTAGATCCTCTTCCCAATGAATAATATTCCAATGCACCGAGCATCTTTGGAAGATTGTCTTACCGAAAGGTCGCTAAAGAACTATATTTGCATCAAAGATTTGATTTGATTATGACTTGAATGAAAGACAGGCATATCAGCTTAAAAAGAGAGGAGAGTGAAAAAAGGAAGAAGAGAAGGAAAATAACTAATTAAAATGCTTAAAAAGAGAGAGAGAGAGAGAGATTATACGTGCAATATCATTTAAAATGATAGTTTATTAGCTTGGTATTACACTGATAACGGTTTAGTGATGATAAAAACATAATTTAAGATTAATTAGGATATTCATATTCCAACCACAAACTTAATATCAGGATTAATTCATCACAATTTTTCATTTTGTACTTATTAAAATATACATCTACGTATATTTGTAAGATAATGTTATTTTATTAATCAACGGTTGAAGAGTCGGCAAACATTGATAACGTGCGAAGATCCACTTCTGAGGAGACAATCTGGGTCTTGCTGATTATGACTTTCAGTCTTCTGCCCATTCTCTTTTCATATTTACCCCTCTCTCTCTCTTTATTTTCTCACCCCGCCATTTCCTCTTCTTTTTTCCCTTTTTGCCCCTCTCTCCGTCGGCCTACTTTGTTCTTTTCAATTGCTTTCACTGCCCCTACATTTCAATTCCAAACTTCTCTTGTCAATTTTGCATTATTGTTTGTGTAAACCTTTAGAGCAAAATAGATCACTTTAAATATATAAGATTTTATATAATATGAATATTATTATATTATAAAATATAATATTTTAAACATTTACAAAAAGTTATATTGGATATAATTAGAGGCTCCGGTCGGGTCTAAATAAAATTTTAGGCTCGGGCTTAGGCTGGAAAATGGATTTAAATTTTTATCTAATTTCAGTCATGATAAAAATGCTAAAACTCAAGTTCGGCCCGACTCAACCAGCCCATATTAAAACTTTTTTATATTATTATTTTTATATAAAACCAAATTAAAAAATATAATGCATCAAATCACTAAAAACATTAAAATAAATGTTTCCCAACAAATTGAAAATAAATTTAAAAAATTATTGACAATTAAATAACATTAAGATAGGTGCAACTTAGCAAGCAAATATCTCTAAAATGGTAACAAAATTAACAATAAAACAAGAATTATACAATATTTAAACAATAATAATAAAATATTAACAATAAAATAACGAAACGACACCAAAACAGTGATAAAACAACAACGAAAACAATAGTAAAAAGCAACAAGATTTTTTCTTTTTTGCAAATTCGATTTGGGCCGAGCCCAAAAAACATACCCGATGCTCAATCCGTTTGAAAAATAGGCTTCATTTTTTATTCAAACTCATTTTTTGAATCTATATTTTTTACTCAAACCCTTTTATATTTTGAGCGAAACTATGATCAGATCCAGATATAATGTAAATACATATATAAATTACTAAGATTAATTGACCAAATATATACTACTTTTTAAATAGCAAACCTGAGGGGGAAAAAACAAACAAACTTGTTGGTGGAATTTTGATAGTTGAAGTTAGTTTGATTCAAATTTATTTAATTTAGAAAAGAATTTCATTTAAATCTATTTATAAAATATATACCAACATTAACATAAAATAATATATTTCAAAAAAATAAAGTAGACTTTCAAATGAAAGAAGGTAATATATATATATTAAAACAAACTTACTTATTGGATAAAATGTAGTTTGTTGTACTAAAACAACAATTTTTGTTTGTCAAATGTCAAGTTTTACATTACAGTGGTACATGTTACCTAATAATTTGCAATCATTTTACTTTAAAAATAAAATAAAATAGAATATAAATGATTTTTTTTTTTGAAATAAATCTCAGATTGGGCTTTATTTAAACTAATAATAACACAAACAGTTCTAGAAAAATAAATGATTTTTTTATTTAATGTAGAATGTAATAATTTTTTATTTTAATTCAATTTTCAAAAATTATTATTTGTATTAAGGTGGCATTATTATACATATTTATAATTGAATGTAAATTACAATTGAATTAAAATTCAAGTTATATATATATAGTTACATAAAATTATAATTCATGTATCATTTTGCACAAAATCAAAATTTATTGTATGTTTATAAAATGCATATAAAAAACTATATTTATCCAATATGAAAATAATTTTATATTTTTAAAAATATGTACAATTAAATGAGAAAATCAAAGTTTCATGTATAGAATTGAATGAAAATTAAAGTTTTATATATATATAATTAGAGCAAATCAAAATTCATGTATTGAATTGCACATTTGATCAAAGTTAAATGTAATTTTGAAATTTATTTTATTATTTTTTATACAGTGACAATAAAAAAAATCTACAAACGCTTTTATTACATAACAGCTATTCTCTTTATTATTCTAAAATTTTCATTATCAATGTATCAAATAATAAATGTAACAACCCCAACCCGTATCCCTCGCCGGAATCGGGTTACGGAGCATTACCGGAGTTTACAGATCAAATAGACAGAAAATTTATCATTTCATATAACATAACATTTATGTCAGAAACCAATCAAACTCATACATATTGTCCCTTATTCGAGCCCTCGAGGCCCAAAATACGCGTTAGAAATAAGTCAGGACTAATTCGGAAACGCAGGAAATTTTTTCGGAATACATTAAAAATTTTCAAAGCTACAGGGGTCACACGGCCAAACCACACACCCGTGTGCTAGGCCGTGTGAACATACTGACTTGCAAACCTTTACAAGCCACAGGGGACACACAGCCGTGTCACCTGACTGTGTGTCACACACGTCTGTGTCTCTAACCGTGTGGATGAAAATAGGCTATTTTATAAGCCATTTTTCTCACCCAATTTGGTGTCAACCTACAATCAATATTGTGTATATAAACAAGTCCATATTATAGCATCTAAAATCAATCCCTAAACATGTAGTATATTCACATAAAATCAATATGCCTTTAGACATCTTAAATGACCAATACAATTATGTTTAACCATATATACCATGTAACCAAGTAATCAACTAACTTTTATATCTAATCACATTAATACACAACATGTAAATCATTTACTAAAACTTACCATTTGGTACCAGTTTTACCACTTATTCAATAGCATAAAATACATATACACTTACTATAACATAGTACCAAATCACACCAAGTTATAAAACATACCTCATATGCATTTTCAACTACTATTTTGTCTTTCATTATTCCACACATCAACATTATAAGGCAAATTAAGCACATAATAAAATACCAAAACACAAGCCAAATATATGACTAATCTCAACAAAACACATATAGACCAAGATTTAACCAAAATAACCTATACATGTCATTATAACCAAAATCAAAACATTTAAAAGTACTGATAGAACCGATGGATAGTGTGATATAACTCTGACAGGTTTCCAACCCAATCGAGTTTCCGATAATCTGTAAAATAAAGGATAAACAACTACGTAAGCAATGAATGCTTAATAAATTCGTACAAACTTTAAACATAATATTCCAATTCAATAATAAATTTTATATATTAAAATATAAATAAATAATTTTGTTAAAATCTATGTAAAATGCCAAAAAAATTATCAAATATAATATATATTGAAGATAACTATGATTATTGACCAAAAAAAAACTAATATGAAAAAATTAACTAGAAGATACATGACACAGAAAAATGAAAGTTATTGTACTAATATTTGCCATGTTATTTTTTGTAATAGCCCAATTTTGACCCTAATCGAACAGAGTGGTTTCGGGACCACAAATCCGAGTCAAAAAAATATTTGAATATTATTTAGAGAGTTTATTATGTGTGAATTTGATTGTGTGAAATTTCCATGTTTAAATTTTATCGTTTGAATGACCGATTAAAGAAAATGACTTAATCGTGTAAAATTAAAAATTTAAGGGTCAATCTTAAAAGCACCTAACTGTTGTTGTCTTTTAAAAATGGGGGATTTAAATGACAATTGGGCCATTTAGATGATAGTGGGTGGCAATGGTCAACATTGCCCTTGTATTATATGTTTTATAATTAAATTAAATAAGGTTAAAATAGTAAACCAAAAATATATATGTTATTATATGTTAAATGAAACAAAAAGAAAATAAATTCATCATCATCTTCCTATTGCCGAATTTGAAACAAGAAAAAAAAATAAAACCTAGCTAGGTTCGGCCATTAATGAGCTCAAATTAAGGTTAGTTCTTTGTTCGATTTTTAATAATTTTTACGTTTTTGAGATCGTTGCTTTGAATACTATCCGACCCATGTTTGAAATTTTAATTTTGATGAATATTTTGAGTTGTGCCATTGATGAACATTTGTGTTATGTGATGTTTGATGATGAATAATGAAAGATACATTTTAGATTAATGTAACAGCCCGATTCTGAGTCTAGTCGGAACAGTGGTTTTGGGACCACAAATCTGACGAGGGTAAATATTATTGTCATTATATTTTTATGGTCTACAATTTCACGGAAAAATTTCGTAAAAATTTCGTTCGAAAATTTCGACATTTGGGCACTCAATTTAGTCAAAAGGACTAAATTGTAAAAAGTGCAAAAGTTGAGTTCTACATGTTAGAAGGGTCTAACTGTTATGAAATTATAAATTTGGGGTCCTTATATGGCAATTAGACCATTAGTTAATTGATGGACAAAAATAGACATAAGAAATGGGTGAAATAGATTTTTTTTTTTAAATGGGGGCATTTTAGTCATTTAGTAATAAAAAGAATTAAAAAGGGAAAAAGATGGCAAAATGTGCTCATCTTCTCCATGGTGAACGAAATCAGCAAGGGGGAAGCCATAGTTAGGGTTTTTAAGCTTCCAAGCTCAATAGTAAGTGATTCCAAGCCCCGTTTTTAATGTTCTTTACATTTTTGGAGTTCCTGTAGCTTAATTTAGCTTATTCTAGCAATAATTCATGTTAGGGTTCATATTTGGAAAAATATCCATAGGTGAAATGTGTTTATTTTGATGTTTTATGGTAGAATATGAAGCTAGAAATTATGTTAAACAACTTTTGCTAAGCGATTTTAAGCGAAAACGGGTAAATTGACATAATCGGTAAAAATAATTAATGTTCAAAAGTGTGTGTTAGAGTGAGAATTTGATGTTGTCATATAAGGGAAAAATGTTCAGCATGTCATAAAACATAAGAATAAGAGATGAAATTAAATTTCTGAGCTTGGGGACAAAAGTGTAAATATGCAAAAGTTTGGGGGCAAAATTGTAATTTTCTAAAAATTTGGGGGAGGACTATTTTAATAAATGTGAACATTTAATGAGTTAAATTTGCTATTATAGATGAAGAAAGACGAGAAGATAATCTCAAACGGGGAAAAGAGAAGGTCGTGGAGTAAATTGCAAAATTACGATATTTTGCACCGAGGTAAGTAAACATGTGAATTAATGCATTATTTTGATACTATTCAATATATTTTGAGATTTAATTGAACATAGAATAAATATTTGGTATAGACACTAAAAATGTGGTTAAGTTGGGAAAGGTGGTAAAGTGTTGAAAAACACAGTTTTCGGTTGAACACTCGGAATAGGCCGGAGTATATTGAATATAAAAGGGTTGCTAAGGGCTGATTTCCCCAAGGGGTTGCTAAGTGCTGATTCCCCGAATCATTGGTGGTTGCTAAGTGCTGATTCCACCATATTTGAAATGTGAAGGGGGTTGCTAAGTGCTGATTCCTCCAAGGGGTTGCTAAGTGCTGATTCCCCGACTCATTGGTGGTTGCTAAGTGCTGATTCCACCGTATTTTAAATGCGAAGGGGGTGCTAAGTGCTGATTCCCCCAAGAGGTTGCTAAGTGCTGATTCCCCGACTCATTGGTGGTTGCTAAGTGCTGATCCCACCGTATCTTAAATGTGAAAGGGGTTGCTAAGTGTTGATTCCCCGAATCACTGGTGGTTGCTAAGTGCTGAATCCACCGATAACGGATAACATTCTGAGTGTTCAATAGGGGAAAATTGGAAAGGTGAATATATATAAGGTGGACGAGAATATGTGAGGGATATTGGGTTTGATACTTAATCAACCCATGTGTGACGTGGAAGGAAACATCAAACCTACAAAAGAGCAAATTTAAATACAAAACTGTTGTGTTGGGAAACTTTGAAAAATAACTATAAATGGTGGAAAATGAATTAAAAGTTGAGTAATATATAAAATTGAAGCTGAATGAGTCTATTTTCATATGAAAGAAAAAGGGGAGGCAAAAGAGTTGTATATTTGGGGATATTTTAATTTTATTGAGACAGGGTTGAAGTGATTTTGAAATCCACTGTTCCAAAGTTAGAAAATCACCAAAAATTGTACACAAATAATTATGGCTTGAAATTTACATGTTTGGATTCCTTAATTAGTTTATGAAACAATAACATTGTTTGAATTTGTTACAGGGAGATAAGTAAATTTTAGTAAGGAGAGGTCAGAACTGTTAGGCAGTGAAACAGGGGAAGGTTTAAAGAATAAACTGTACTAATTGGCTAAACCAAAAATTCTAAAAATTTTATGGTGGAAAGGTATATGAGTTTAGTTTTGGGGAAAATTTATGGAACTTAATTTGGAGCCCTATAGCTCCAGATAAAAATAAATTGGCGACTATGATGCAGAAAAATAGCTTGCTAGAAATTGAGCAAATAATGAAATTTATGTGTGATAAAAATTATGTCACTATGTAATCTTGTGAAAAATTTATTTACTTGTCATATGTTTACTTACTAAGATATATGCTTACTCGTTTGTATTTTCCCCTGATTATAGTGACATCAGCCAGTTCGGAACTTGGACGAAGTCAGGAAATCATCCACACTATCATCAACTTTTTGGGTATTTTGGCAATCAACACTTTTGAAACATGGCATGTATAGATGACTTTATGTAATGTGGTGTAAATATGTATATATAGTATTGTTCGGTTTAATAGGTTGGTGTTTATTAATGGATAAATTGTGTATACACATATATACCTGCAATTGGTTGAAATGTTGAAATCGTTTGAAATTGTGTTTTAAAAACTTGCAAGGGGTTTTATGTAAAAATAAGCAGAAATGCTGCCGAATTTTTTTTACATAAAAAATTTTTAGTAATACCTCATACTCTATTTTGTCAAGGAATATAGGTAAGGGGTGTTACATTTTAATGGTATCAGAGCTACGGTTTAGCTGGTTCTCGGACTAACAAAATATGTGTGAAAGTCTATCTATATATGCCATAAATATATTGTGATAGTGTGATGATTTCTGACAATTTAAAATTTTGTTTTATATAGTAAATGGATCCTGACCGAAATGTAGCAGATGATGTTGAGAGTAACACGTCGGCTCCCGCACAAGGGACTGCGCATGAAGAAAGTAGACATGAAATGCATAGTCAGGATGAGGCTCGGGAAGCCTTCCTTCGAATGATGAGTAAATGGTATACAGACTTTGTTCGTGTAAATCCGAATGTTCAACCTCCTCCACCCCCTCCTATTCCTCAACCGGTCCCCGTAGCTCCAGAAAGTGTTGATTTGGTTAGATCAAGTAAACCTCCCGTTGACAAAATCTGAAAGCATGGGGCTGAAGATTTCAGGGCTAATGTTGTTGATGATCCAGAAAAAGCAGAGTTTTGGCTTGAAAACTCTATTCGGGTATTTGATGAACTATCTTGTACTCCTGAGGAATGTTTGAAATGTGCTGTGTTTTTACTGAAGGATTCAGCATACCGTTGGTGGAAAACATTAATATCGGTGGTTCTGAAAGAAAGGGTTACATGGGAATTCTTCCAGGAGGAATTCAGAAAGAAATATATAAGCCAGCAGTTTATTGATCAGAAACGTAAGGAGTTTCTTGAGTTTAAGCAAGGCCGACTGTCTGTGGCAGAATATGAAAGGGAGTTTGTTAGGATCAGCAAATATGCCTAGGAATGTGTACCCACGGAGGCCATTATGTGTAAAAGATTCGAAGAGGGGTTAAACGAAGACATCAAATTGTATGTTGGGGTTTTAGAGTTGAAAGAATTTGTAGTACTGGTTGACCGAGCCTATAAGGCTGAAGAACTGAGTAAAGAAAAGAGAAGAGCGGAGATTGAAGCTCGAGATGTAAGAAAAAGGTCAACGAGTAGGACATTTCAATCCCAACCAAAGAAGCTTAAAGGGATGGATCCATGATCAACTAATTCAGCTGGGTATTCACGTAGAGATCGAGGGAAATCATACCCCAGAGCTAAAACTCAAGCTACCTCGATGGCAAGTGTGGGCAATGTGGGGAATAATAGACTTGAGTGTCGACAGTGTGGCTGGCGACATGCTGGTGAGTGTTGGGGATTTAGACGAGCCTGTTTCAGGTGTGGTTCTCAAGAACACTATATAAAAGATTGCCCTGAGAGAATAGGGGAAGAAAAATTGCAGAGAACTGGATCAGGTGATATTGTTAGTAGAGGTAGACCCCCGAGGAATACTGGGAGCAAATTCAGTAGTAAAAGTGTAGCGAAAGATACAGCTGGGGGATCAAAAACTAGAGCACCTGTCAGAACTTATGCCATACGTGCTCGTGAGGATGCATAATCTCCTGACGTAATTACTGGTAAATTTTCTCTTCATGATATTGATGTTGTTGCTTTGATTGACCCTAGGTCTACTCATTCATATGTATGTGTGAATTTAGTATCCAGTAAGAAATTGCCTGTTGAAAATACTGAATTTGTGGTTAAAGTATCAAATCCTTTAAGCAAGTATGTCTTAGTCGATAAGGCTTGCAAGAATTGTCCTCTGATGATTCATGGTCACTGTTTCCCGGCTAATTTAATGTTGTTACCATTTGATGAGTTTGATGTTATTTTGGGGATGGATTGGTTGATATTGTATGATGCCAAGGTAAATTGTAGACAGAAAATTCTTGAGTTAAAGTGTGAAAATGGTGAAATTCTTCGGGTTGAAGCAGAAGAGCCGAATAAATCGCCTATAGTGATTTCCCACATGTCAGCCCAGAAATACATGAGAAAGGGATGTGAAGCTTATCTTGCTTATGTGTTGAATACTAGTATAACCAGGTCGAAGCTTGAATCAGTGCCGGTAGTCTGTGAATTTCTGGGTGTATTTCCAGAGGAATTGCCTAGGTTACCTCCGATTAGAGAAGTTGAGTTTGCTATTGACTTGTTACCTGGTACTGCACCGATTTCTATTGCTCCGTATCGGATGGCTCCGACTGAGTTGAAAGAATCAAAAGCTCAGCTACAAGAGTTGACAGATAAAGGATTTGTGAGACCGAGTTTTTCTCCTTAGGGTACTCCTGTATTATTTGTGAAAAAGAAAGACGGCTCTATGAGACTTTGTATTGACTATCGTCAGCTTAATAAAGTGACTATAAAGAACAAGTATCCTTTGCCGAGAATTGATGATTTGTTTGACCAAGTAAAAGGAGCAACAGTGTTTTTAAATATTGATCTGAGGTCTGGTTACTATCAGTTGAGAGTTAAGGAGTCCGATGTGCCAAAGACCGCTTTTAGAACGAGGTATGGACACTATGAATTTCTGGTAATGCCTTTTGGGTTGACTAATGCTCCGGCTATTTTTATGGACTTGATGAACTGAATTTTTCGGCCGTATCTGGATAAGTTTGTGGTGGTGTTCATAGATGATATTTTAATTTATTCTCGGGATGAATCTGAGCATGCCGAACATTTGAGAACTATGTTGCAGATTCTGAGAGAGAAGAAATTGTATGCTAAATTCAACAAAAGTGAGTTTTGGCTTCGTGAGGTCGGATTTTTGGACATATAGTTTCAAGTGAGGGTATTCGGGTTGATCCAAGCAAAATTTCAGCAATTGTGGATTGGGAACCACCAAAGAATGTGTCCGAGGTTAGAAGCTTTCTGGGCTTAGCTGGGTATTATAGACGTTTTGTTAAGGGATTCTCGATGATTGCTTCTCCTATGACTAAGTTACTGCAAAAGAATGTCAAGTTTGAATGGACCGATAAATGTCAACAAAGTTTTGAGAAATTGAAGACATTACTAACTGAAGCGCCAGTGTTGGTACAACCCGAGTCAGGGAAAGAGTTTATAATTTACAGTGATGCATCGTTGAATGGTCTTGGGTGTGTATTAATGCAAGAGGGTAAAGTAATAACTTATGCTTCGAGACAGCTGAAACCGCATGAGAAGAATTACCCGACGCATGATTTAGAATTGGCTGCTATTGTTTTTACGTTAAAAATTTGGTGTCATTATTTGTATGGTGAGAAATGCCGAATCTTCAGTGATCATAAGAGTTTGAAGTATTTAATGAATCAAAAAGACTTGAATTTGCGACAACGAAGATGGCTCGAGCTAATAAAAGATTATGAGCTAGTGATTGATTATCATCCCGGAAAAGCTAATGTTGTTGCTGATGCCTTGAGCAGAAAATCTTTATTTGCTTTGAGAGCTATGAGTACGAGATTAATTTTATCTGATGATGGTTCAATTTTGGCTGAATTGAGAGCTAGATCGTTATTCCTTCAGCAAATTTGGGAAGCTCAAAAGAATGACAGTGAATCGCAAGCTAGGAGAGCTCAGTGTGAAGCAGGTGTTGACTTAGATTTTCAAATTAGTTCAGATAATTGTCTAATATTCCAAGATAGGGTATGTGTACCGAGAAATGATGAGTTGATTCGGACCATTTTATGTGAAGCACATAGTGGTGATTTGTCAGTTCATCCAGGTAGTGTGAAAATGTATAATGATTTGAAGAAACTGTATTGGTGGCCGGGCATGAAAAAGGATATCTTGGAATTTGTATCAAAATGTTTAATTTGCCAACAAGTGAAAGCTGAGCATCAAGTACCATCAGGTTTACTTCAACCGGTAATGATTCCAGAGTGGAAGTGGGACAGCATCACGATGGATTTTGTGACGGGATTGCCTCTGACTCCAAGGAAGAAGGATGCTATTTGGGTAATCATTGATAGATTGACAAAATCAGCCCATTTCATTCCAGTACGCATTGATTACTCACTTGACAAGTTGGCGGAGTTATATGTTGCTGAAATAGTGAGATTGCACGGGGTGCCTAAGTCTATTATATCGGATAGAGATCCGAGGTTCACTTTGAGGTTTTAGATAAAATTACAGGAAGCCTTGGGTACAAAATTGAACTTTAGTACTACGTTCCATCTGCAAACTGACGGGCAATCAAAAAGAGTGATTCAAGTTCTTGAAGACATGCCCTGGTGTTGTATTTTAGAATTTGAAGGCAGTTGGGAGAAATATCTACCATTGGTTGAATTTGCTTACAACAATAGCTATCAGTCAAGTATACGAATGGCACCGTATGAAGCTTTATATGGGCATAAATGTAGAACTCCTTTATATTGGACTGAGCTCAGTAAGAACCGGATTCATGGAGTTGATTTGGTGAAAGAAACTAAAGAAAAAGTGAAAATAATCCGTGACTGTTTAAAAGCTGCTTAAGATCGGCAAAAGTCATATGCGGATTTAAAGAGGAAAGAGATTGAGTTTCAAGTGGGTGATAGAGTATTCTTGAAAGTATCTTCATGGAAGAAGATTTTGAGATTTGGTCGTAAAGGCAAATTGAGTCCACGTTTTATTGGACCGTATGAAGTTATTGAAAGGATTGGACCCGTAGCTTATCGGCTAGCTTTGCCAGCAGAGTTGGAAAGAATACATAATGTATTTCATGTATCGATGTTGCGGTGCTATCGTTCAGATTCTTCACATATAGTTTCTCCTACTGAGATTGAAATTTGGCCAGATATGACTTATGAGGAGGAACCGATAAAGATTTTGGCCCGAGAGATCAAACAGTTAAGAAATAAAAGTGTAGCCTTAGTGAAAGTGTTATGGCAAAAACATGGAATGGAAGAGGCTACGTGGGAACCGAAGGAAGTTATGAGGAAATAGTACCCAAACCTCTTTTCTGGTAAGATTTTCGAGGACGAAAATCCCTAAGGGGGGAGAATTGTAACAGCCCGATTCTGGGTCTAGTCGGAACAGTGGTTTCGGGACCACAAATCAGACGAGGAAAAATATTATTGTCATTATATTTTTATGGTCTACAATTTCACAAAAAAATTTCGTAAAAATTTCGTTCGAAAATTTTGACGTTTAGGCACTCAATTTAGTTAAAAGGACTAAATTGTAAAAAGTGCAAAAGTTGAGTTCTACATGTTAAAAGTGTCTAATTGTTATGAAATTATAAATTGGCGGTCCTTATATGGTAACTAGACCATTAGTTAATTGATGGACAAAAATAGACATAAGAAATGGGTGAAATAGATTTTTTTTAAATGGGGGCATTTTAATCATTTAGTAATAAAAAGAATTAAAAAGGGAAAAAGATGGCAAAATGTGCTCATCTTCTCCATGGTGAACGAAATCAGCAAGGGGGAAGTCATAGTTAGGGTTTTTAAGCTTCCAAGCTCAATAATAAGTGACTCCAAGCCCAGTTTTTAATGTTCTTTACGTTTTTGGAGTCCCGGTAGCTTAATTTAGCTTATTCTAGCAATAATTCATATTAGGGTTCATATTTGGAAAAATATCCATAGGTGAAATGTGTTTATTTTTCTATTTTATGGTAGAATATGAAGCTAGAACTTATGTTAAACAACTTTTGCTAAGCGATTTTAAGCGAAAACGGGTAAATTGACATAATAGGTAAAAATAATTAATGTTCAAAAGTGTGTGTTAGAGTGAGAATTTGATGTTGTCATATAAGGGAAAAATGTTCAGCATGTCATAAAACATAAGAATAAGAGATGAAATTAAATTTCCGAGCTTGGGGACAAAAGTATAAATATGCAAAAGTTTGGGGGCAAAATTGTAATTTTCCAAAAATTTGGGGGAGGACTATTTTAATAAATGTGAACATTTAATGAGTTAAATTTGCTATTATAGATGAAGAAAGACGAGAAGATAATCTCAAACGGGGAAAAGAGAAGGTCGTGGTGTAAATTACAAAATTACGATATTTTGCTCCGAGGTAAGTAAACATGTGAATTAATGCATTATTTTGATATTATTCAATATATGTTGAGATTTAATTGAACATAGAATAAATACTTGGTATAGATACTAAAAATGTGGTTAAGTTGGGAAAGGTGGTAAAGTGTTGAAAAACACGGTTTTCGGTTGAACATTCGGAATAGGCCGGAGTATATTGAATATAAAGGGGGTTGCTAAGGGCTGATTTCCCCAAGGGGTAGCTAAATGCTGATTCCCCGAATCATTGGTGGTTGCTAAGTGCTGATTCCACCGTATTTGAAATGTGAAGGGGGTTGCTAAGTGCTGATTCCCCCAAGGGGTTGCTAAGTGCTGATTCCCCGACTCATTGGTGGTTGCTAAGTGCTGATTCCACCGTATTTTAAATGTGAAGGGGGTTGTTAAGTGCTGATTCCCCCAAGGGGTTGCTAAGTGCTGATTCCCCGACTCATTGGTGGTTGCTAAGTGCTGATCCCACCGTATCTTAAATGTGAAAGGGGTTGCTAAGTGTTGATTCCCCGAATCACTGGCAGTTGCTAAGTGCTGAATCCAACGATAACAGACAACATTTCGAGTGTTCAATAGGGGAAAATCAGAGAGTGAATATATATATAAGGTGGACGAGAATATGTGAGGGATATTGGGTTTGATACTTAATCAACCCATGAGTGACGTGGAAGGAAACATCAAACCTACAAAAGAGCAAATTTAAATACAAAACTGTTATGAACAAAAACAGTTGGGAAACTTTGAAAAATCACTATAAATGGTGGAAAATGAATTAAAAGTTGAGTAATATCTGAAATTGAAGCTGAATGAG
Source organism: Gossypium turneri (assembly GCA_008044935.1). Taxonomy (NCBI): domain Eukaryota; kingdom Viridiplantae; phylum Streptophyta; class Magnoliopsida; order Malvales; family Malvaceae; genus Gossypium; species Gossypium turneri. The sequence goes on from CP032573.1 coordinate 29,055,410, forward strand.
TCTATTTTCATATGAAAGAAAAAGGGGAAGAAAAAGAGTTGTATATTTGGGGATATTTTAATTTTATTGAGACAGGGTTGAACTAATTTCGAAATCCCCTATTGCAACTTTTGAAAATCACAAAAATTTGTAAAAAAATAATTATGGCTTAAAATTTACATGTTTGGATTCCTTAATTAGTCTATTTTTAAGAGAAAGAAACGAGAACATTGTTTGAATTTTTTACAGGGAGATAAGTAAATTTTAGTAAGGAGAGGTCAGAACTATTAGGGAGTGAAATAGGGGAAGGTTTAAAGAATAAACTGTACTAATTTGCTAAACCAAAAATTCTAAAATTTTATGGTGGAAAGGTATATGAGTTTAGTTTAGGGGAAATTTATGTAACTTAATTTGGAGCCCTGTAGCTCCAGATAAAAATAAATTGGCGACTGTGACGCAGAAAAATAGCTTGCTGGAAATTGAGCAAACAATGAAATTTATGTGTGATAAAAATTATGTCACTATGTAATCTTGTGAAAAATTTATTTACTTGTCATTTGTTTACTTACTAAGATATATGCTTACACATTTGTATTTTCCCCTGATTATAGTGACATCAGCCAGTTCGGAACTTGGACGAAGTCAAGAAATCATCCACACTATCATCAACTTTTTGGGTATTTTGGCAATCAACACTTTTGAAACATGGCATGTATAGATGACTTTTTGTATTGTGGTGTAAATATGTATATATAGTATTGTTCGGTTTAATAGGTTGGTGTTTATTAATGGATAAATTGTGTATACACATATATACCTGCAAATGGTTGAAATGTTGAAATCGTTTGAAATTGTGTTTTGAAAACTTGCAGGGGGTTTTATGTAAAAATAAGCATAAATGCTGCTGAAATTTTTTTATATAAAAAAAATTAGTAATACCTCATACTCTATTCTGTCAAGGAATACGAGTAAGGGGTGTTACAATTAATATGTTTTGTATTGGAAGTTTTGGTGAAATTGAGTAATTAGAGTTAAATTGTGAAATTAAATTTTTGAGGGATTAAAATGTGAAATAAATGAAATGTGAGGACTTGTATAAACAATAGGTACATTCGGCCCTTGTATGTTGTGAACAAATTTTGTGTATTTTTTGTTTTATCCAATAGGGACTAAATTGTAAAAAGTGTAAATGTTAGGAGAAAAAATGGTAATTTACCCATTTATGTGTTTTTGGATTAAATTGAATGTAATTATATTTAAATTAGCTTATTTTTGAATATAATTAGATCAAGAACCGAAGAAATCAGAGTTGGATCGGGGAAAAACTAAAGTTGTCGATTAATCGTCTGGTTTCGACTTTTCAACGTTCGAGGTAAGTCCATTAGCAATTTAAGGTTATTAAATCAGTATATATGCATGTATATCTATTGTATTTTGATGAGCTGAAATTGAAAGTATATGGATTGAATTTGGTTTAAGTATGAATGATAAGTATATGTATATATATATGTATCATGTTCGAAAATATATATATGTATAAATACTTGTTTTTAATCAAAGGTATTTATATATATAATATATATCTATACATAAGGTCTGAATATATATATATATATATATATATATATATATATATATATATATATATAAGCATATACATGTATAAACCCTTGGACTTGGTTAAAGGTATGAATGTGTATATATATATGTCCACGTGAGTTGTAATATTTATGTATACTCATGAATAAGTCTTGAATATATTTAAAGGTATGAATCTTATGTATGTATATGTAATTTCGAATATGTGTGTATATACATGTACAAATTTTTGTATTGAATTAAAGGTATGAAATTGTTAGCTTAGATTATCTATAAGGTATTAGAATGTATGATATATATTTTCTTTGAATTGATTTTTTTTTAATATTATGAAATATATATATGCATTTAAGTGATTCGATTAGTAAATGTATATTACTTAAGGTATGATATAAGTTAAATGATAAGATTTTAATAGTAGAATTTAATTTATTAAGTTATATGTGTATATATATATATATATATATATGTGAGTGTACGGATGTATAATTAAATTATTTAGCTGAATTTGGTATTTGATCTTTATATATCTATGTGGTTTAAAAATATAGTTTATAAATTATTGAGCTAAATTTTTATGTATGGACAGTAAATACAAATATAGTTCGAACATGAGTAAGAACTTCTGTGAATTGAGATTTTCAGGCTCAGTGCCTATCAGGTTTATTGTCAGTGAAATAATTCAGACTTTATGTTTAGCAGGCTTGATGCTGATGAAATTATTCAAACTATACGTCTAGCAGGCTTAATGCCGGTGATACATTTTGGACAATAAGTCTAGCAGGCTAAAAGCCAGTGTACCGAATCAGATTTTAAAACCTAGCAGGCAAAGTGCCGGTGAATCTGTTTAAATTATGTGAGAATATGCAATTGATATAGCTATGATTTTGATTATATGGAATTGATGAATACATAAATGTTCGATCTATTTTTCAGTTACATGTGTTTGATAAGTATACAAATGTTCAGTCATATGATTTTGGTTATATTAAATTGATGAGCATATATATATTCGGTCTAAGAAATTATTAAATATATATATGTGCATTCGGTATATGCATATATTAAATATATATGCAATAAGTATATGCATTTGCTAAGCAATTGATTAATATATATTCGGCAAATGCATTCAATAAGTATATATATATACATGTTTGGTTAAATGCATTCGGTTATAATGTTTATTTAGTGTATATATATATATATATATATATATATATGATCGGTTATATGCATATGATGTATCTGTATACATATATTCAGATGTATGCATTCGACAAGTATATATATATATTTGATTATAAATAAAATGGTTTAAGGACAACAAATGCTAATATAATAATTATTTGTGTTATTTACGATTTCAGTGAATTTGATTTGGAAATTATATGACTTTTATATATTTTTTTAGTTATGCTATAGACTTACTAAGCTATATAAGCTTACTTTGTTCGTTTACCTCTCTCTGTTTTATAGACTTTAGATCAAGCTTCAAGCTTGAGGATCGTCAGCAAGTTCATCACCCTATCTATTATCTCGGTATTTAAAATATTTAAATTCTAACTATGGCATGTATAGACTAGATAAATGTTTTGAAGGTCGTATTTTGTTGTATTATATATGATTATTATAGCCATACTAAAATGGTTTATTTTCTTATGGATTTGCTAGTTTGCAATGTTTTTATTAGTTAGATTTTAGTGTCTTTGTTTATTAAAAATGGTTAGAGGAGAGAAATTTAAAATTTTGCATTTTGTTTTATAATAGACCAAGCTTATTATATTTAAATATATATATAATATATATATATACATTGATTTTGAGATGGTTGTGTTTGTTCAGTAATGCCTCGTAACCCTAATTCGGCGACGGATATGAGTTAGGGGTGTTACATTTGATTGGTATCAGAGCTACGATTTAGTTGATTCTAGGACTAACGTACCGCGTATAAGTCTGGCTATACATGCCATAATTTATACTGAGATAGTGTGATGATTTCTGACATCTAAAAATATGTTTTCGTATAGTAATGGATCCGAATCGAGCGGTAGCTGATGATGTTGAGAGTATAGCGCCTGCTCCTGTGCAAGGGACAGAGCTAGTAGATTCTAAACCGACCTCAAGTAACTAGGAGGGAGAGGCTAAACAAGCCTTCTACCAAATGATGAACGACTGGTTTACTCAATATATCCGGAGTAATCTGGCTGCACAACAACCTCTACCCCGATTAATCCATCTTCGGTTCCTGTTATACCTCAAGTGAGTGATCCGACGAGATTACTTAAGCCTCCTGTTGATAAAGTTCGAAAACACGGGGCCGAAGAGTTCAGAGCCACTGATGATGATGATGCTGAGCAAGCTGAATTCTGGCTCGATAATACTATTCGAGTGTTTGATGAGTTATCTTGCACCCCTGATGAGTGCTTGAAATGTGCCATATCTTTGCTATGGGACACTGCATATCACTGGTGGAATACACTAGCATCGGTGGTTCCGAAAGAGCGAGTGACCTAGGAATTCTTTCAGATTGAGTTCCGTAAGAAATACATCAGCCAGAGATTTATTGATCAGAAATGCAAGGAATTTCTTGAATTGAAACAGGGTCGGATGATAATGACAGAATATGAGCGAAAATTTGTGAGACTCAGTAGATATGCTCGAGAGTGTGTTTCGACTGAAGCTATTATGTGTAAAAGATTTGAAGATGGGCTGAATGAAGATATTAAACTGTTAGTTGGCATACTTGAGATAAAGGAGTTCGTAGTACTTATTGAACGAGCTTGTAAAGCCGAGGAGCTCGGGAAAGAGAAGAGAAAAGCTGATTATGAAGCTCGATATTCCCGTAAAAGATCATTTAGTAAATCGTTCCAGTCAGCCTCAAGGAAATTCAGAGAGGTTCATAGCCGATCTAAAGCTACTGCAGGGTTTCCTAAACATGATCAAGATCGAACCCCTGTGAGTTCACGAGCTACTTCAGTTGCTAGTGTGGGTAATGTTCGACAAAATAGATCAGAGTGCAAGCATTGTGGGAAATGGCATCCTGGAGATTGCAGATTACATGATCGGTCTTGTTTTAAGTGTGGTTCAAAGGATCAGTTCATTCGATAGTGTCCGATAGTAGCTGAGCAAAATACTATACAGAGTACTAGACCGAGTAATGTGTCAGTACGAGGTAGACCACCTAGGTATTCGGGTAATGTAAGTGGTAGTCAGAGAGGGACAAAGGACACAGTGGTTCGATCTGAGGCTCGTGCACCTGCCAGAGCATATGCCATCCATGCTCGAGAGGAGGCTTCTTCTCCAGATGTTATTACTGGTACTTTCACTCTTTATGATAATAATGTTATTGCATTGATTGATCCTGGTTCGACTCATTCTTATGTGTGTGAAACTTTAGTATTCAGTAAGACTTTACTTGTTGAGTCTACTGAGTTTGTGATTAGAGTATTAAACCCCTTAAGCCGATGTGTTGTGGTTGACAAAGTTTGTAAGAATTGTCCGTTGATAATTCAAGATTTGTGTTTTTCAGCTGATTTGATGTTGTTACTATTTGACGAGTTTGATATAATTGGGTATGGACTGGTTGACTTTACACGATGCTGTGGTTAACTGCAAAAGAAAGACTATCGATTTAAAGTGCCAGAATGACGAGATTATTCGAATTGAATCTAATGATCTGAATGGTTTACCATTAGTGGTATCCTCGATGTTGGCTCAAAAGTATGTGAGCAAAGGGTGTGAAGCTTATCTTGCGTATGTTCTTGATAGTAAAGTGACCGAAAAGAAGATTGAATCTCTGCCAGTTGTGTGTGAGTATTCAGATGTGTTTCCCGAAGAATTGCTTAGTTTACCACCTATTCGGGAGGTAGAATTTGGAATTGAGTTAGTACCAGGGACAACTCTAATTTCAATAGCTTCGTACCGTATGGCACCGACTGAAATAAAAGAGTTGAAAGCACAGTTGCAAGAGTTGACAGATAGAGGTTTCGCACGACTGAGTTTTTCTCCCTAAGGTGCACCAATTCTATTTGTGAAAAAGAAAGATGAAACGATGAGAATGTGCATTGATTACCGGTAGCTCAATAAGGTGACTATAAAGAATAAATATCCGTTGCCACGTATTGACGACTTGTTCTATCAATTCAAAGGGGCTTCAGTGTTTTCGAAGATAGATTTGATATCAGGCTACTATCAGTTGTGGGTTAAAGACTCTGATGTGTCAAAGACTGCTTTCCGAATGAGGTACGGACATTATGAGTTTTTGGTTATGCCTTTCGGACTTACTAATGCACCTGCTGTTTTCATGGATTTGATGAATCAGATCTTTAGACAGTATATAGATCAATTTGTGGTAGTATTTATAGATGATATTTTGATCTACTCTCGTGATGAAACCGAGCATGCCAAACATCTGAGACTTGTGTTACAAACTTTGCGAGATAAACAGTTGTATGCAAAGTTCAGTAAATGTGAGTTCTGGCTACGCGAAGTCAGTTTTCTGGGCCATGTTGTATCAACATCGGGTATTTAGGTTGATCCGAGTAAAATTTCAGCTATACTTGATTGGAGACCTCCGAAAAATGTCTCTGAAGTTCGAAGCTTTCTAGGGCTTGCTGGTTATTATAGACGATTTGTAAAAGGGTTCTCTATGATTGCTGCCCCGATGACAAAGTTACTACAAAAAGATGTTAAGTTTGAGTGCTCAGAAAAGTGTCAGAAAAGTTTCGATCAGTTGAAAGTTCTTTTGATCGAAGCTCTAGTCTTAGTTCAGCCAGAATCAGGTAAAGAGTTTGTTATTTATAGTGATGCATCTTTAAATGGTTTGGGTTGTGTTTTGATGCAGGAAGGCAAAGTTGTAGCCTATGCCTCGAGACAGTTAAAGCCGCACGAAAAGAACTATCCGACGCACGATCTGGAATTGGCCGCTATTGTATTTGCGTTGAAAATATGGCGCCACTATCTGTTTGGCTAAAAATGTCATGTTTATTCCGATCATAAAGGCTTGAAGTATTTGATGACTCAGAAAGATCTAAATTTGAGACAGCGTCGATGGTTAGAATTGTTAAAAGATTACGAGCTTGTAATTGACTATCATCCGGGAAAGGCTAATGTTGTTGCTGATGCCCTAAGTCTAAAATCACTATTTTCTTTACGTGCAATGAACGCACATATGGCTATGTCTGATAATGGTGTGATAGTAGCTGAGTTGAAAGCAATACCGTTATTTTTTCAACAGATTTGTGAAGCTCAGAAAGCTGATGATGATTTAATTACAAAACGAGCTCAATGTGACTTAAATGTTGATTCAGAGTTTCTAGTTGATGCTGAGGATTGTTTGAGATTCAGAAATCGATTATGTGTTCTGAAAAATTCAGAGTTAATTCAAATGATTTTGAATGAAGCTCATAACAGTCGATTATCTGTTCACCCGGGTAGTACAAAAATGTATAACGATCTGAAACAGCACTATTGGTGGCATGGTATGAAACGAGACATTTCTTACTTTGTTTCGAAATGTTTAATATGTCAACAAGTAAAAGCCGAGCATCAGGTACCTTCTGGGGTACTTCAGCCGATCATGATACCTGAATGGAAATGGGACAGAGTTACGATGGATTTTGTATCCGGTTTACCGTTGAAACCGAGCAAGAAAGATGCAATTTGGTTGGTTGTTGATAGATTGACAAAATCGACTTACTTTGTTTTGGTTCGTATTGATTATTCACTTGATAAACTTGCTGAATTATATATTTCTCAGATTGTGAGATTGCACGGAGTACCTATTTCTATTGTTTCGGATAGAGACCCAAGATTCACATCGCGATTTTGGAAGAAACTACAAGATGCTTTAGGTACGAAACTACATTTTAGCATAGCTTTTCACCTGCAAACAGATGGTCAATCCGAATGAATCATTCAGATACTTGAGGATATGTTGAGATGTTGCATTCTTGAGTTTGAAGGTACGTGGGAACGATACTTACCTTTGATTGAATTTGCTTATAATAATAGCTTTCAATCTAGTATCAAAATGGCACCTTACGAGGCTTTGTACGGTCGTAAATGTCGTACACCATTGTATTGGACCGAGCTCAATGAAAATAAGATACACGGGGTCGATTTGATTAAAGAGATTGAACAGAAAGTGAAAGTGATTCGAGATAGTCTGAAATCAGCATCGGATCGTCAGAAATCTTATGCGGACTTAAAAAGAAAGGATATAGAATTTCAGATTGGGGACAAAGTGTTTCTGAAAGTTTCACTGTGGAAGAAAATACTCAGATTCGGTCGTAAAGGCAAATTGAGTCCGAGATTCATTGGACCATATGAGATTATAGAGCGTGTCGGACCGGTTGCATATAGATTGATGTTACCACCTGAGCTAGAAAAGATTCACAATGTATTTCATGTTTCGATGCTTCGTAGATACCGATCTGATCCTACACATGTGATTAGTCCGTCAGAGATTGAGATTAGATCTGATATGTCATATGAAGAAGAACCGATTTACATTCTAGCTCGTGAGGTTAAAGAGTTACGAAATAAGAAAATTTCGTTAGTTAAAGTACTGTGGCATAAACATGGAGTTGAGGAAGCAACCTGGGAGCCAGAGGATACAATGAAAGAACGTTACCCACACCTCTTCACCTGTAAGATTTTTGGGGACGAAAATCCCTAAAGGGGGGAGAGTTGTAACAGCCCAATTTTGACCCTAATCGGACAGAATAGTTTCAGGACCACAAATCCGAGTCAAAAAATATTTTAATATTATTTAGAGAGTTTATTATGTGTGAATTTGATTGTGTGAAATTTCTATGTTTAAATTTTATCGTTTGAATGACCGATTAAAGAAAATAACTTAATCGTGTAAAATTAAAAATTTAAGGGTCAATCTTCAAAGCACGTAATTGTTGTTGTCTTTTAAAAATGGGGGATTTAAATGACAATTGAGCCATTTAGATGATAGTGGGTGGTAATGGTCAACATTGCCCTTGTATTATATGTTTTATAATTAAATTAAATAAGGTTAAAATAGTAAACCAAAAATATATATGTTATTATATGTTAAATAAAACAAAAAGAAAATAAATTCATCATCATCTTCCTATTGCCGAATTTGAAACAAGAAAAAAAATAAAACCTAGCTAGGTTCGGCTATTAATGAGCTCAAATTAAGGTTAGTTCTTTGTTCGGTTTTTAATAATTTTTACGTTTTTGAGATCGTTGCTTTGAATACTATCCGACCCATGTTTGAATTTTTAATTTTGATGCATATTTTGAGTTGTACCATTGATGAACATTTGTGTTATGTGATGTTTGATGATGAATAATGAAAGATACATTTTAGATTAATATGTTTTGTATTGGAAGTTTTGGTGAAATTGAGTAATTAGAGTTAAATTGTGAAATTAAATTTTTGAGGGATTAAAATGTGAAATAAATGAAATGTGAGGACTTGTATGAACAATAGGTACATTCGGCCCTTGTATGTTGTGAACAAATTTTGTGTATTTTGTGTTTTATCCAATAGGGACTAAATTGTAAAAAGTGTAAATGTTAGGGGAAAAAATGGTAATTTACCCATTTATGTGTTTTTGGATTAAATTGAATGTAATTATATTTAAACTAGCTTATTTTGAATATAATTAGATCAAGAACCGAAGAAATCAGAGTTGGATCGAGGAAAAACTAAAGTTGTCGATTAATCATCTGGTTTCGACTTTTCAACGTACGAGGTAAGTCCGTTAGCAATTTGAGGTTATTAAATCAGTATATATGCATGTATATCTATTGTATTTTGATGAGCTGAAATTGAAAGTATATGGATTGAATTTGTTTTAAGTATGAATGATATGTATATGTATATATATATATATATATATGTATCATGTTCGAAAATATATATATATGTATCATGTTCGAAAATATATATATATGCATAAATACTTGTTTTTAATCAAAGGTATTTATATATATAATATATATGTATACATAAGGTCCGAATATATATATATATATAAGCATATACATGTATAAACCCTTGGACTTGGTTAAAGGTATGAATGTGTATATATATATATATATGTACACGTGAGTTGTAATATATATGTATACTCATGAATAAGTCTTGAATATATTTAAAGGTATGAATCTTATGTATGTATATGTAATTTCGAATATGTGTGTATATACATGTACAAATTTTTGTATTGAATTAAAGGTATGAAATTGTTAGCTTAGATTATCTATAAGGTATTAGAATGTATGATATATATTTTCTTTGAATTGATTTTTTTTAATGTTATGAAATATATATATGTATTTAAGTGATTCGATTAGTAAATGTATATTACTTAAGGTATGATATAAGTTAAATGATAAGATTTTAATAGTAGAATTTAATTTATTAAGTTATATGTATATATATATATATATATATATATATATATATATATATAAATATATATATATGTGAGTGTACGGATGTATAATTAAATTATTTAGCTGAATTTGGTATTTGATCTTTATATATCTATGTGGTTTAAAAATATAGTTTATAAATTATTGAGCTAAATTTTTATGCATGGACAGTATATACAAATATAGTTCGAACATGAGTAACAACTTCTGTGAATTGAGATTTTCAGGCTCAGTGCCTATCAGGTTTATTGTCAGTGAAATAATTCAGACTTTATGTCTAGCAGGCTTGATGCTGGTGAAATTATTCAGACTATACGTCTAGCAGGCTTAATGCCGGTGATACATTTCGGACAATAAGTCTAGCAGGCTAAAAGCCGGTGTACCGAATCAGGTTTTAAAACCTAGCAGGCGAAGTGCCGGTGAATCTGTTTAAATTATGTGAGAATATGCAATTGATATATCTATGATTTTGATTATATGGAATTGATGAATGCATAAACGTTCGATCTATTTTTCAGTTACATGTGTTTGATGAGTATACAAATGTTCAGTCATATGATTTTGGTTATATTAAATTGATGAGCATATATATATTCGGTCTAAGAAATTATTAAATATATATATGTGCATTCGGTATATGCATATATTAAATATATATGCAATAGGTATATGCATTTGCTAAGCAATTGATAAATATATATTTGGCAAATGCATTCAATAAGTATATATATATATACATGTTTGGTTAAATGCATTCGGTTATAATGTTTATTTAGTATATATATATATATATATATATATATATATATATGATCGGTTATATGCATATGATGTATCTATATACATATATTCAGATGTATGCATTCGACAAGTATATATATATTTGATTATAAATAAAATGGTTTAAGGACAGCAAATGCTAATATAATAATTATTTGTGTTATTTATGATTTCAGTGAATTTGATTTGGAAATTATATGACTTTTATATATTTTTTTAGTTATGCTATAGACTTACTAAGCTATATAAGCTTACTTTGTTCGTTTACCTCTCTCTGTTTTATAGACTTTAGATCAAGCTTCAAGCTCGGGGATCGTCAGCAAGTTCATCACTCTATCTATTATCTCGGTATTTAAAATATTTAAATTCTAACTATGGCATGTATAGACTAGATAAATGTTTTGAAGGTCGTATTTTGTTGTATTGTATATGATTATTATAGCCATACTAAAATGGTTTATTTTCTTATGGATTTGCTAGTTTGCAATGTTTTTATTAGTTAGATTTTAATGTCTTTGTTTATTAAAAATGGTTAGAAGAGAGAAGTTTAAAACTTTGCATTTTGTTTTATAATAGACCAAGCTTATTATATTTAAATATATATATAATATATATATGTACATTGATTTTGAGATGGTTGTGTTTGTCCAGTAATGCCTCGTAACCCTAATTCGGCGACGGATATGAGTTAGGGGTGTTACATTTTTCATACCATATTTATATTTGGATTAATTTCATGTGTTTTAGAATAATATAAATTTATTTTATATATAGGCTTTGATTTTTTTTTTAATGCATGCCATTTTTTTGTAAGTTTTGTGTCATATCGTGTTTTGCATAGACTTTCATATTTTTATAACATATTTTGTATTATTTTTAATAATGATTAAATTAAAAATAATATATTCATATTGTATTTGTGCTTTTTAATCATAATTGTTAAATGTAAATTTTGATACATTTGTATATTTAAAATATTTGTATGTTACGTTGTATATTAATTATTCCACATTTTTTTTCATATAATTTCTTAATTTATCTCAAATTTGCATCATTTGTTATATTCATTTAATTTTAACTCCAATCACCTTTTGAGAATTTAAAAAAAAATCTAAATATTAAAAATAACCCCTAAACTATAATAATTTATTTGAATAAGTTCTCATAATTTTTTTTTACCTAAATAAGCCACCTTACTCATAAAAGATTGTAGTTTTAATTAGCTAGCATTGTTTAATCACACAAACTTTAAATTGACAACATTACATGAAAATTATTTGTTCACTCGAACAAACACACAAGTAAAAAAACTTTTAATATGATACATTTAATGGTTGACATTCATATTGAATTTCTTACAACCAAAAGATTTGTGATAAAAAAAAAAAAAAACAAACTACATATGTGTTTGATCAATAAACAAGTGATTTACATCTAATTTTTATAATTCAAAGTTAATGCCTTCAAAAATAGCAAACTAATTAAAATTAAAGGTTTTTATAAGTGAGTAAAAGAATAAGGACTTATATAAGTGAAAAGAACATATAAGGACTTATTTGAAAAGCTATTAAACTTATGGACCCATCTAATACATAAACCATATAATCGAGTGTTTGCCAATGATTTTCTTTTAACTTTGCTTTGCAATAAAATGACTTAATTACCCCCACCCATAAAAAAATGTCATGACTTAATTGACACAAAATTAAAGCCCTAGCCTCTCATTAAACGGGATTGCTTTAATAGTATTGTATAGATTATATAGTTATAATTCCAAATATAATTACTATCTACTTTAACTAAAATTGATAAGAATATTTGTAGTTTATATATTAGTGGAGAGATTTTATCTGAATATTATTCTCGATTTAAATAGGACTATATTCAAACTATAAAGTAAATGAGGACACCTATGATTTTGATATTATTATTTATACTGTATAATAAGTTTTTGACTAAGTTAATATCATAAGTTAACTAAACATTAATTTGGTTGAGTAGCGACTAAAATACCGTTGCTTTACAAAATAAATTTAAACTTAAGCCACTATAAATTTCAACATATCTACTTCGCCATTTTAATTAGAACTCATTCACATTTTATATCAAATTTTAAATATATTTATAATATAATTATAACTTTCACTCCTATAGGAGGTTTATTATAATTTAATTATAATTAGATTAATCAAAGATTTGAATCATGATTATTCACATTACTAACATTTAAATGAATTGAATCCAACTGGCTGAAATAGATCTCTTAAATTACTAACATTTTAAAAGAATATATTATTAGTGATAGAAATTGAAAATAAAGTTAGTGTCACTAATATACTAACCATCACCAAATGTAATTCTTTGTTAAGTATTGATCATAAATAATGTTTTTATATTTAACAAGAAGTAAGGCTAAACTACTAAAAGAGCGTTTGAATTTTCTTAAATAATTATTTTTTAAGTGTTAATCATTATATCAAATAAAGCAGGAGCATATTATATCATTAATTCGGAAGAGAGAGGGGCCCAGCGCCAAAAGGTTGAGGCTGGTACCTGTGGGTGTGTCGGACATTTACCGTATTGGTATGGTCCTTCTCCGTATACGGTCGTCTTCTTTTTCTTGAGTTTGGTGCCACTCATTTTATTTATTTCCTCACTTGCTGCTGTTTAAAGGCCCCCCACTGTTGAAAAACGCGTGGCACATGCACCTCCAGCACTTTTGGTGGGGCCTGGGATGCATGCCATTATAACAAGCTGGGTTCGGGTTGGCATATCCGCTGCACAGCGCCAAATGTTGGGACAATCTTTCCTATTGCTGCCTCTCTCTTTGCTTGCCTTGCTGGATTTTGGGTATTTATAGGTTGAATCTGGTTTATGTATTTATATATAATGATTTATTTGGTCTTTCAATTCTTTTAGAATAGTTATTTTAGCTTTTCATTTTTTTTATTTATATTTTTATCAAATTGTCTTAAAATAGATAAAAATTAATATTTATTAATTTTGCTATGTCACGTCAATAATTAATTAATTTTTTAAATATTTAAAATTTAAAAAATTATTAAATAAAATTTTAACATTATTAAAAATTATAAAAATTATAAAAAAATATACTTTTATTCTTAAAAAGTTAATTAATTGCTAATATGGCATACACGGGGCATTTATGTGGATGCCACATGAACAAAGTTAATAGGCGTTAACTTTTTCATCAATTTTGGGGTGATTTGATAAACACTGAAAGTTCAATGAATAAAAGAGATGAAAAATTAAATAAAGGGCTAAAATAACTTTTTTTTGAAAAGTTGGAGGGCCAAATAAATCATCATGCCTTTTATATATTCGCAAATTCATCTATATCCGTACTTATTTATATTTATAATATATAAAAATTAGATAAATATCAAAATTATACATGAATTTTGATACAATTTGTAATGTTATACATCAACTTTAATTTGATGCATTTATATACATCAAACTTTAATTTTGGTTCAATTTTCACATTTCATTAAGTTTCACTAACTCTGTTATCTATGTGGAATAATTTTCTGTTAAGTAATGTGTAAATTGCTAACATGACATTTTATTAGGTTAAAAACAAACAAACAAATTTAAATAATTTCCACATAGATTAAAAATTGTTGGAAAAAATACTATTGCAGAACAAACTCGTTAGCACTGACTGGGTAAAATAAACTGAGCGTAAATAAATACTAAAGTAATCATTGTACCGTGAAAGAACCACTACCTTGGAAGCAAATTCGCCCTGATCGGTATAATCGGGTAATGGACGTCGTGTTGGATCTGATGCCCTGAGTGTAGTATTAAATTAATATATTTTGTATTATTGTCCTCACATAGTTTTTGTACGCAAAGAAAAATAGAAGCAAATGTTGCCCATTATTTGTCTAAATGTTTAACTAATACTAAGCGTTATTACGTGGTCTAATCATAGTACAAAACGACAACTTGTATTAGTAGATGAACCTAAACATATCATAAGTTTAATAAAAAATAAGCAAACCGATCAAAAGACTAATATGTCGTTTATCAAGTCCAGTCGGGGAGACTTTTTTGTCTTGGGCATAAAAGCGGATGACTCCCAAAAGATAGAGATGGAAATGTGACTAACTGGACTGACAGTACATCGGACATGACCCAAGTAAAATAGATCTTGAAGTCTTTTATGGATTTATTCACTTGTGACGTTCGTAGTGTGACATACCTAATCCTGAGTGGATGGCGGACTATGTATGCATGACTTATACACTTTAATGTAAATAAAAGCCTAAATTCAAATAGATAAGGAATTGAAAGCTGGTGTGTTAGGTGTACGACTTCTGTAGTATGTAGCGTCATTCACAATAGTGGAATTCATAGTCCAAAACATGGGTAAATGATATCCTTTCGTTGGTATTACATGGTTGATGCAAAGTAAATGTGGCCACGGGTCGTCCATCTTTGTGATGGATGACTTGATCACTATTTGATAGTGATTGACTTTTCATGAAGGAAGATGTAATGGTTGTCATGAGATAAAATAAGATCATATTGGGAGAACGGATATTATCCCAAAAAGATCAATGAGATCCCATGAGGGTAACACAGTTATAACAAGGTCATTGGACGAGCATTGAATAGTTATTTTTGTACTGGTATGTCATTAAGGAGAGCTCAGTCACGATACTTTAGTGGAATGACTTCGTGACTAAATGAGCTTATCATTAATAGGAAAAATTCGGAACTTAATTATAAATCATTTGAGCCTCAACCACATATATCCAGTCTAAGTTCATAACCCCAGCACATTCCCATTTTGGGCGAAACAGATCTACTAATTCTTTGATTCCAGTTAGTAAAGAGGGACCTTAAATTAAGAAATATATTCTAGAAGCTAACTGGAAGCTAAATTAAAAAAGAATATCTTAAGCAATTGCAATAATCGGGTTCATTGATATTCCTGGTATAGTAGATGCTATCACACATACAATCATACTCAATTCGATGAATTTTTTTTATTTTAAAGGGGATCTTCTATAATTTTGCTCCGCTAGCTCGTTGAAATAAGAAATGAATTGCGTGTTTGAATAGAAATAAATGAGATGAATAGAAAAAGAGAAATGGGAAACATTCAGGAATGATTATAGTTTTCTCCGAAATGGAGAAATGAAATCATTTGAAAATGCATGTAGGTTTCCAAAAATGGAAATGGAAACGAAAATAAAAATTGAAACTTGCAATCCTATATAGGATTACTTAAAAAATGATGGAAGAATGAGTTTATATTTTTGAACTATTTTTGAAGTCTAAAAATGAAAATAAATCATTCGGTCATAGTGAACATATTGAGTTGTGACATATTGAACGATTTTCTCGAAATTTTACTGAGGGTAAAATTGTCAAAATTTTAGCGTGGGTAAAATTGTCAAAATTTTACTTGGATAAAATTGGGGTGATAAAATTATTTAATATGTAGAAATTAAAGTTTATTTTTGAAAATAGAAAAACTGAACTGGGTTAGATCATATTAAAGAGTATCGGGACAAAAAGGCCTAAGTACTCGTAATTGTGTAATAGCCTGATTTTAGTGGTGTCAAAAATTATAGTTTTGGGACCATAATTCCAATGAGTGAATAAATATTTTAATGTTTATAGAGTTATATTAGGGTTGTATTATATTTTCATTAAGAAATTTTGAGGTTTAGATAGTTAATTAATTAAAAAGGACTAAATTGAAAAAAGTGCAAAATTTTATCTCTTTTGTTAAAAGGTTAATTAGAGATGGAATATTTAATAAATGGACTTAGATGGTAAAAATACCATATTTATATGTTAGTGGAATTGGTGGTTTGGTATTGGGGTAAAATTTAATGTTTTAAAAGGCTAAATTGGTAATTATGAAATTGTACTTAAAATGAATATGACAAAAGGTTGTCATCTTCTTAGCTTCATTTCTCCACCGAAATTTTAAGGGGAAGAACACCATTTTCATGTTTTTTTAAGTTGGCAAATTCAAGGGCTTGCATGGTAAGGTTTTTGAGTTCCGTATTTAATGATTTTTATATTTTTGAGCTCGTTTTAGCTTAACCTAGCTAGCTCAAGGGTTAAATTGTAAAGTTGTAAAAATTTTAAGGTTTTTCCATGCATGAGTTACTAGTGTTTGTGAATTTTTTGATAGATTATTAAGTTTAATTGTTAGGTAGACACGTTTTGTTAAGTTTTTTTTTTGATGAATTTAAAGTTTAAGGACTTAATGGTGGAAATGACAAAATTCGAGGTTAATGTTGTGATTTAGTGAAAGTTAGGGACTGTATGAGACCCTAAGAATAGTTGAGAATTATGATCTTTTATTCTTATTGGTTAAATTATAAGATTTAGATTTAGGGGCTAAATGGTAAAAAGTTAAAATATTAAGGGTAATTTTGTAATTTCACATTAATATGGATTATAGGTTTGAATTGGATAATTGTAGTTAATTGAAATATTTAATTGAGTTAAATTATTATTTAAATTAAGAAAAGAATCAACCGGACTTGAATTGAGGAAAAACGAAATCATGGATTAGTTCTCGACTTTTGTTGATACAACCGTTATGATCGAGGTAAGTTCGTATGAATTTTATGCTTATTAAATGTTATTTTGGTTGATTATTCATTAATGTTATGTTATTTATAATTGATTTGGTAATAAGCCAATATTTGATACTTAACGACAAAAGTCCTGTTTGAACCTAGAGAATGCTTAGGATACAAATGACATGTCATTAGGGGTTATATGTTTCAAGTTCTGGTCTTGGATGTCCTACCGATGGCTGAGGTATTGCATTTTTTGTGGATTTTCAACAGCTCGTGTGAGCAGCATCGTGTAGCTAATGTCTCGACCCACAGCTTGTGTGAGCAGACCCATTTCACAGCTTGTGTGAGCATTATTGAAAATGTTATGGTTCTATGGAAAGGTGTTCCCAAGTATCCGATGTTATTCTATACGGTTCAATGGGTAAGTAAGGAAAGTAAAAGCTTACATATGGAATTATGGATAACGATGACCGTATGAAACGGTAAGGTAAGCTTTAATAATGTATGGAAAAGAGCATTAATCACATATGTAATGCAATATGAGTAATTATAAACAATTCATGTTGTATACCATGTTCATATAGGATGTATTATTAATATATATACTAATTATATGAATTATGGTGTTAGGAAAGGCCAGTGCTATATGATATAATGAGTATGATTGAATGATTTAATGTTAAGGAACGATAAGTTTAAGTTTCTTTATACGAACTTACTAAGCATTATATGCTTACGTAGTTGTTGTTCCTCTTTCGTAGATCATCAGAAAGCTCATTCGGCTGGAATCTTGTCGGAGCCCTATCACACTATCCGTCGATCATTTTGATAGTTTTTGAACATTTTGGCTATGGTTATAAATGGCATGTACAAGACTCATATGTAATAGGTGTCATGAATATATTACTTGGTCCACTTGGTTTGTTCATATCTTTTGGAGATTATGTTTTGTGGTGAACTTGTAAAGCTTTGTAAATAAGTGTCTTTTGGTCACTTTGAGTGACATGTAAATGTATGTTTTAGACATGTTTATATGTGTGGTTGAAATGTTTATGGTTGTAGTGAAGTAAGCTTAGGCTATGGAGTGATAGTAAATTATTTTAAGTTGAGGTGCCTTAATTTAAATGGCATATTGTTTAGAATCTGTAGGTTGATTGATTTGGTATGTTTGTGTGTGTTTAAGGAGTGTTTTGAACTATTGAATGTATATGTAATAGGTGTGTTTGTATATGTTTGGATACGTATTACAAATGTTACGTTTTAAGCTTGGTATAAGCTTACTTATGTATGTGCCTTTAGTCTTGGTGTGAATATGTTCATATAAAGTTGTTTTGGTCATTTGATATAAACCTTATTAAGTGTTTGAATCATGGTATGAATGAATGTGAATGATTAAGAAGAAATAATAAGTTTGGCATGAGTTTTATATATGAACTTATGAAATTGAATACAAACTAGTTGATGTGTCATGTGATATGAGATTGATAATTGAATTAAGGTATCAATGAGGACACATTGGTTAGGCACTTAGGTTGATTGTTTTGACATGTTTTAGGCTTGTTTAAATGTGTTTTTAAAGTATGGAAATGATTGATTTTGATTTGGTTGGAACTTAAGTGTTGGATGAAAGTTTGCTTTGTTTTAAAAGCTTTTTAAGGTGCACAAGGCTTGAGCTATTCCACACGGCCTGGTCACACGGCCATGTGTCTTATTAAATTTAAGGTGCATGATTTTTCACACAGTCACAGTTAGTTACACAGGCTAGCCACACGACCATATGTGAAGCCACACGACTTGGGCTATTTCATACGGTCATGTGACCCCTGTTTCCAAATTTTTTAAATTTTTACATTTTTTTCTGTTTTGATTCAAATTAGTCCTGAATTGTTCCCAAACTATTTTTAAGGCCTCGTAAGCTCGATTTAAGGCCCGTAAGCGTATTTTTACCCTGATTTTTATAAGCTATTGAATGTTATCATTGATTTTATATTTTTGTTTGAAGATAAATGTCTTGATTTGTACTGTAACGCTCCGTAACCTCAATTTGGCAACGGAGACGGGTTAGGGATGTTATAAATTGGACCTGATGAGAGAGAGGTCCAAAGCCCTTCATATAAGGAGGTGGGATGACAAAACTATAGTATCATTAACTAGGGTTGCTGCCCTATATCCTAGATAAATTAGGATATTATTTTTCTAGTGGAAATAAACTTCTTCAACTCTAGAAGAGTTCTACCTTCTCTTCCTATAAATAGATGGCACTAGTAGAGCTATTTACACAACTTTGACAGATTCTTATTCTGTTGAAAAATAAAAAGCATTTATTCTCAACTTATAAATATATTTTTTAGAATAAAAATTTTATTGATTTCTATTATAGAATAGAGAATTTTCGTTTTCACCCCAGAAGGAAAACTTTTTTCTAGGTCTGTGTTTTGATTCAATTGGTTCAAGCCCACACTCGAAGCAGTTCGTGGTACAAGAATAGCGAAGAAGATCATTTGGTTGAAAGCTAAAAAATATCAAGGATCCGCTTATCCAAAAATACATGTATGATTTCGGTCTAAGGTTTATTGCTATAAATATCACAAACCGGGTTGGTTTTTAAAATATTTATTTTTCACAATGCGAGAAAATCATTTTCAGGCCAGATTTTTCCAACAATTGGTATTAAGAGCCATGTTGTGTTATGTTTATGGTGTAAACCGAGGCCAAATCTCTCTCTTCATCTTGTTTGATTAATATTTGATAAGATGTGACATTCTTATAATTATTTATATGTTTAAGAGAATGTATGTGAATGAATGCAATATTATATATTTTTTATATAATAATAAGTTTTTTTGCCAAGGTTGTGGTTTTTAGGAAATAGATAGTGAACTATAACCTCCACGTAGGATTATTTTTATTTATAGAATTCTTGTGAGTCGGAAATGAACATAGGACATAAATGTAATTTTTCCAAAAAGGAGTCAATGAAAAGGAGAAGATAGAGTGATGGCAGTCGAAGACACAAGAAATGCCTTGTAATGAAAAATTATGTAATTTTAGTTTTTCATTTATTTTCTAGAAATAGAACCATGAAAACTTTGGCTAACAATTTTTTTTATTACCCATCTATTTATATGTTTGTTGATCTATTGAAGATAACAAGTGTGATAATGAGAAAATACATGTGTTGTATTTTTCCATTCACTACTTTAGGTTATTTGATTACTATGAGAAGTGTGGTAATGGGAAGGTACATGTCTATGATTGGATCTGGCAAGGAAAGAATAGGTTTTTAAGTGGTCAAGTACAACTCACCTCCCTTTTTTGAGAACCTACCTGGTGCACGGTTCACATTCACTTCTTCAATTTTTTCCTTAAAAGAAAAACTATAAAGAATCAAAATTGTTTAGTTGACTCTTGTGAATAATTGAATGTGAATATTATAAAATTGCCATGGCATGTCATGCATACATGAGATAAGCATGCCATATAGTTTAGGAAAAAAATGCTACACGTACTTGTCATGCACTTATTGATCATACATGATTGAAATTTGAAATTAAAAACCTTGCAAGTTTTTAAAATATTTAACGGGAGAAGGTCCCTAAACAAGACTTACGGCCTCCATCAATGGTCTTTTGTGATGGTATGACAAGTGTGCTACCCTATGGTAGGATTGCTCTGTGGATTTCACTGAGGAGATTTCTTGAAAGCAAGAAGAATTCTCTTGTGATCAAATGATAATTTGATTGACCCTTGTGGTAGGCATTATCATGCAATAAGTCAAGAAATTCTATCTTCAAAAGAGGATAACTAATCAAAGTAGCTACTTAGTGAGATTGTTGCACAATGACTCATTTTGGTGCATGATGCGATAGGTGTTGAGTGATAACTCTTGAAAACGATTATATTTCATGCTTTTTGATCTAGCTAATTACCTGTATTTAGGTTCATTTAGTTGTATATTTGTAACGCCCTAAATAATTTAAGTTTGTTTTTGTGAAATTTGACCCAAATGTGTATCTGCTTTGGTGGTTAAGTGTTCTGGGTGTGTGTATGAGGTCTTGGTTCAAGTCCCACATTTGGAAATTTTGTTATTTTTTATCCAAGCCTTATCCCTGTTGGGTGGGCTTATATAAAATTATCTGTAAATCCATATTAGAATGAGCTTGTTAGTTCGAGTGGTAAGGAGCTAGCTTACTGGAGGTCTTGTGTTTGAATCCTTGCGTGAGAAAAGGTGATAATTTTTGTTCCGGTTGTCTGTTAGAGGTTCGGTGGAGTTGGGAGACTGAACTGGTTGGATGTGGTTAGTGGGGAGGATTTTATGGGATGTGGTTGTTAGTGGGAAGTTTGGATAGTATCAATTTAATTATTTTAATTATTTTTATTTTTCCCTCTCCTCTAAATTTCTGACGTAAATTTCTGCCTTTCCTCTTGGGTTCTGTCATTTTCATCTTTTTATCCCTCCTTTACTTCTTTGTTTTCTTTTTCTTTCGTTTCCCTTCAAATCTGTTCACACTTTTTCTATTCTTCGCACGATTTTGGTAAGCTTTTTGATTCTTTCGCATCGTAGTGGTGTAACATGATTGTAGGGAATCTGATCTCTGGGAATTGTTGTGTAGGAGAAGACGGTGAAGCGGTGATTTTCGCTCCAACAATTTAATTTATGCGTGTGGTCATTTTTGCGGTGGTAAGTTTATGAGCGTTGCTCGGTTTAGTTTTGTGGAAATCATAAATTAGTTGTTAGTAGATCGTTGGAATGCTATCTTTAGGTTCTGGTGGGCTCGTGTACCCTAAACATGAAAAATCAAGGTTCGGCGAAAGCTGAAAAAGGGCACTATCGATGCCACACAGGCGTGTGCCAGGCCGCGTCGTGTGAATGTCGTAGGTGTGGCCGTGCGCTGACATGATCGTGTGAGTCACATGGGCTAGGCTAGGTTGGGCGTGTGGGCCCACACGAACATGCCACATGGGCGTGTGGGTTTTGGGTCAGGCCGTGTGGGCCACATAGGCAAGGTTAACGGGCGTGTGGGCCACACGGGCGTATAGGCCCATACGGGCATGTGGGCCCAAGATTCTGAAATATTCCCTAGGGTCGCACAGGTCGTTTTGATCGAATGTGGGCCTATCGTAGGGTCGATAAGGGCTGATCAAACCCTTTTTCATGTGATCTGATATTCCAATAGTCTGATTAGAGTAGGAAGCTGATGAGTGTGTTTGACTGTACTGTTTAAGTATTTATGTTATCTATAAACGAGCATGTTAAGCATGTTAAATCTGTTATTTCTGTATATGTATTCTGTACCTGTGGTTGGGGTGGGATTTGTATATGCAGAGGAAGTGATTTGTACGACGACCTTTTGCCTATATTCTGGCAGCTTAACTACATATTATCTGTTATGTGTCGCATCGACACTACATGGTGTGTAGGGATGGTTGGGTGTTTTTCACCTCACATGGTGTGATGGGATGGACGGAGATGGTGTGTAAAGGATGGGGGTAGGATTCTGTATATCTATCTGGGTTATATGATTCTGATATCTATATCTACTAAGGGCTTAGGTCCGTATTTGTATCTATTCTACATATAAGAATACTGTGTATATATTTTTGGGATGACTATCTCCATTGGGTTACACATTGAGTTCACGAAGACTCACATCTGTTTGTCTGTTTTGTATAGGCAACCCTCAGGCATAGGCAGGTCGGTGCGACGAAGGCTCAGCAGTGACCACTAGTTAAAACTGCCTTTGAGTTGTCGGTATATTGAAATTCTGGATTTGTTTGAGAGTTTGTAATTTTTGGGACTCTCTAAACTGTATGGTTTTAACTGTTGGTTTTGGTTTTGATTGTTTTCTATCCTGCATTGTTTGACAAAACAATTTATGAAAATGACGGTTTTATGCAAACAAATGTTTTTCTGGAAACATGAACTGGGTTTCTAAGATGCAATGACTTTTAAGATTTCCGCTATAAATTATATTTCGGCGAATGAAGAAACTCATGACGGTTTTGGTAATAAACAAGTAAATGAATATGTTTTGTAAAATTTTGGGCACTTTATAACAAGTAACTTTATAAGGTTTTTGTCAAAATAAAAATAATTTCAAAACCCTTCTTCGTAACACTCCCGAATTCGGCCATAACGTCTAGGTCGAGTTTGGGTGTTACAATTTTAGAACATTTCATTAGTATTTTTTGTTTTAACATTACATTAGGAGCTTGGGCTATACTTAAATGTTAGTTATTTTTAATTGGTTGTGGAAGGGTTGTGTGTGGTGGTGGATTGTCATATGCAGGTTGAGGAACAAGAAGTAAAGAAGTGAAGGTTTGCAGGGGCAAAGGGTTGGATAATTTATCAACATAAATGCCATGGTAATGCTGGGAAGATGTCCAGTCAACAAGCGAACCGGTCTTAGACCCAGTTGAAGTTGTAGCAGATATAACTACCTGAAAAAGAAAGAAGAAAATCATGGACTGTTGGATTTACTGTAACACCCATAACCGGATTCCGTCATTAGATTTCAGGTTTCAGCGTATTACCGTACTTTACAGAACAACTGAGAACAAATAGCATCAAGTTGTCAAATTAATTAACAGAATTTCATCATAATTCAAGTTAGAGTAATACATACATTTACGGACATTAAATCGAGCCTACGAGGCCTTAAAATTAATTTAGAAACAATCAGGGACCAATTTGATATAAATCAAAAAGTTTGGAGAAAAATTAAAGCTTCTCAAAATAGGGGTCACACGACTGTGTGACACAGCCCAGGCCGTGTGGTGCAGGAACATGGCCGTGTGGCCAACCATGTGACAGACCGTGTAGTTTTCAAAATAAATCCACACGGCCGTGTCGCAGGCCGTGTGCTAGCCGTGTAGCATTCGAAACACCGTCACATGGTCGAGTCGCGGGCTGTGTGCTAGACTTTGTTATATTTGGTGTTGGGTCACACGGCCGTGTCACAGGTCGTGTGCTAGCCCGTGTGAAAATTGCATCTAACACGTTCAGGGCATGCACCCGTATGGGTTGCCCGTGTGTACCCAAAAATGACCCAAACATACTTAATTCACATCCAAATGCTTAGGTACCTAAACCAATTCTCAACACAATATTATAAGACTTCAAAATGCATTTCAATGACACCCAAAACATGCCAAAACAAACATCCTAAGGTCTAACCAATGTGTCATCCATGACACCACATTTCAAGTACTTCACAATTCATTTCCTTAACTAAGTATACAAGCTACAAGCACATTCAAATAGCTTATTTTCTATCTCAAAATGCTATACCATAAAATCAAGTATGCACCTCACTTGGCTATTTATACCACATCATCATATGCACATTAAGAACAACACCAATAAGTACTTATGAACCCTTACAAACATAATCAAATTCACCTTTTACATACCATATAAGCCAATATGTATTCAAAAGCTACCAAATGATCCCCGGATAGTGTGATTCTGTCAGCTGATCCGATCTCTTGATCCACAAAATGTATCTACCAGAAATAAGACAAATAACACGAGTAAGCTTTCGTAAAGCTTAGTAAGTTCATCGATTAAATGATAAATCTTATCAAATTTAATCACAACAAATCAAATAAAAAGATTAAAAAACAGAGTTCTTGTCACAAAATTATTATCAAAATTCCTGTCAATCACAGTTCACAACAGGTGATTATTGCACAGTACAATAATTCAAATCATATTCCATATTACTACCATTTCAACTTTCCAAAACACTTATACTTAGATAATTCATATCAATAAAAATGCCACATGATAAACGATTATAAACCAAGTCACCGTTCTAATAATATCTCATTTCAGGTAATCTAAAGGATATCACTTACTCAAGTTAACTTTAGAACTTTGACCAGCTCACGATGCTACTCACACAAGCTATAGAGAATCCGCAATACATGTAGGATCTCAAGCCATCGTTACGGTCTGTATCACTGGTACATAGTACCTACTAATTAATCCCTCGCTCATGATACTGCTCACACAAGTTGCAGAGAATCCACAACATATGCAGGATCTCAAGCCAACGTTACGGCCTATATCATCGGTACATAGTACCTACTAATTAACCCCCGGCTCACGATGCTGCTCACATAAGCTGCAGAGAATCTACAACATATGCAGGATCTCAAGCCATCGTTACTGTCTGTATCACTGGTACATAGCACGTACTAAATGATCACCGGCTGAAGGCCTGATAGACAACCTAGCACAAGGCCTGCTAGGCACACACCGACACAAAGCTTGCTAGGCGCAAAGTCCGATAAATACACCATCACAAAGCCCGATAGATAACACCGACACAAAGCCCGATAAATAACACCGACATAAAGCCTGATATTCAGGTACATCATGTACTCACAATATTCATTTATTATTATTCTCAAATTATTCAATATTTAAGTATAACATTGGATCTAATTATAATAAATTGTAATAAGCATAAATGTTCAATAGGATCAAGCATTATCTTCTACCTCCATTGAAGCCTTGCTAAAGGAATATATGGCAAAGAATGATGCTGTAATTTAGAGTCAAGCTGCGTCCCTCAGAGCTCTTGAGAATCAAGTGGGGCAGATAGTGAATTCTTTAAATTTGAGGCCACAAGAAGTATTGCCGACTGATACCGAGAATTCAAGAATGTAACGCTCAGTTTGTGCAAGTGTACACAGTCGTTCAAGTAATAAGTAAGTAAATGAGTTATCGTCTCCACTGGGACTTTGTATGTTAATCGATTAATTGTAAAATTATAAGTTAACAATTTGGTGATAAAACACAATAATTTGAAAGATGATGATTAAATTAGATTAATTTAACTAGATGCAAAATTGATCCCTAATGCAAGTTTAATCTAAGTATGCAAATTATCTAAATGTATGAATGAATTTAGCAGCAGAAACACAACCTCAACAATTAATAACATGAACAGGCTAGGATAACTACATTAATCAACTTGATTCATTTTCTTCATGATTAAAGTGTTCGGAAAACATTCCATGGCAACTCAATTTTTCATAAGTTTTGAAACCAAATTATGTCCTTTCAGAATCTTTTACTTAGTGAAACATTCATTTTACTGATCGTATTAAACTAAAGGTTTCTTATTTTTTATGTGAAGTAACAGGAATGGGTTAGGTTTGAAACAGTTTAATTTTTATGTGAAGTAACAGGAACGGGTTAGGTTTGAAACAGTTTAATCACATAAACCTAAAAATTATGCAAGATAATAGAGCTCGTTAAAGTTATTATGAACCTTCAATTTAGTCGAGTTAGGATCTAAATTAAGCATGCACTTTTCAATTATTGTGTCCACTAGCTGTTGTCTGGTTAGGATAACTTAGCTAATTCTAATGCATCCAATCACGTATGAATAAAATACATACTTGAATATAATTGAAAATATGATCGACTGAGGCACAAACACTTTAAACATGAATTAAACAAATCTCATTGAATTAATACAATTAACTTAGCTAAACAGATTTAAGCTACCATTGTTGATGTCAAGATCACAAAACACATTGCAAACATAATTAATTTACAACAAGTAAGGGAAGAATAAAGTCTATTTCAATTCGGCAATCTCACGTACTCTGATTGAAGGTGTTTTCGTATGCTCCTTCTATTGTACCTTTGCTAATGGCTCCTCAAGGTGGCCGACCAAGAGATGATCTCTTCAAGGCTTTTGATGGCTAAAAACTAAGGGGAAAATGGAATGATAGGCGTGGTGGATGAAGAGAGCAAGAGAGGGAATGAAAAATGTTGTGAAAATGAGGAATGAATGGATGAGTAAGGGATGATTGAAAATGTGAGATAGGTGTGGTATTTATACTTGAAATAGGTGGGAGAGTTTACTAAAAATAGTAGCAACAATACCTTGGATTTCTCCCTCCTATGCCGGCCATGACATGTGGAAGAGAAGGTGGTTTGGTTGCTTGATTCAAACATGAAATCATGCTTGAATCATGCAAGGGGTGGACGATTTCTCAAGTAAATCTTTTGTGCCAATTTCCAATGTTCTTCCAAGTGTAGGGACCTTTAAATAATTGTCCAAAAATTGATTTCTTGGCTGCCCAATTGTGATTGCCGAATTGGGTCTCTCTTCTATTGAACTGGATGGTTAATGACCCAACTAGCTTGTAGACTTTACCAACATGTATTATCTTTTTTTATTGGGTCAAGGTGGCATCTTGATGACCCATTAGGCTTGGTCTTGCCATCCAACACATGAGAATAATAGCTCATGTCCATGCAACATTATAATAAACTCAACTCTATGGTCCCACTGCATAAGTAAATTTAACATATTAATAAATAACATGAAATACTTTAATTTTATGCACAAAATCATATAAAAAAGCACAAATTCGCATACTTTATAAATTCAAGTCCATTATTAACTTTTAAGAAAAATTCACTTAATTAATTAACAAATACTCAACATTAATATTATTTTTAAGTAAAAAGGTGGTAAAAATTACTAGAAAAATCTTATATAATTTCGAGTTTACACACACCCAAACTTAAACCATTGCTCATCCCAAGTAACGTTCAGGCACAACAAAATTTTTTTCTAAGGCAATTTTGCAATATGATTAAGCAGCATCAATCTTTGGACATAATCATGCATCAACAAAATCATGCACACAAACTTTTTTTATTGATAAGTCGCTCATATGCAAACATTATTCTGAAATTTTTATTGTAAGTGCAGAAATATGCTAGCATAAGTCATAGAGTGCATACTTTTCAAGATCATACATACCATTCATCATTCAATCAAAATTTCTTATCAATTAAACAGAACAATCACAAGGTTTAATTAATGGTCCTCATATGTTGAACTTAGAAATTCCTTTCCATTAATGTAGTCAGCATAATCATCAAAATCAACGGCTCTTTTATACGGTTGTAATGGGGCTAGGCTCAAGGTAAGGATAAAAGAGAAGTGAATTTTTAGGTCCAGTAATCTTAACTTTAGCTTTGCCTTAGATCAATTTGAGGTACATCTCTCCAACTAATGGGTTCTTCACCCTAAACTTAATTTTGAAGCACATGCCCAATATTTCTTAATACTATGAGCTCTTTATTTTGTTCTTTTTGCTTGACATTCGAATAGAGCTCTCTCTTTCTCTTTCTTTTTAAGCACCTCTGAAAATATGAAGAATGTGTACATCTGATTGAATTTTTCCTTGATCTTTGCTCATCAAGACAAGTATAGTTAAGATAGGTGCAGAAATAAGATATGATTTAAAAAGATGGTAACATGGCTTATTATGTAGGTAAATAGCAAAAATAGGCTTTAAGGCTTAATTTAGGTTTCAAGGGTCACATTCATATGGTAGGCTCGAAAGGCTCAAATGATCCAAAGAAAATGTGCCTAAATCATGTTTAGATTCTTATGCCTTCTAGGATTTTGCCTTAAGAAAGTTACTAAGTCAATTCTAAAGATTAAACCTTCATGCATGTCTATTTCAAATAAGTTCAATTTTCATGGCAAAATGCTACATATGACCTAAGAACGTACAAGCATTCCATAACTCAAAATGACATAAAAAAAATTATATAAAATCATAAATCATACTTGCATTTGAGCTAACTTATGAACAAAAATTTTCTCTGAACAACGTTTTATTTCAGCATACTTATGTGTAATCATTGAAACATACTTAAGAAAAAAATTTAAAATTCATGCTAACTGCTAAAATTTCATGCTAATATTGCCTTACCCCTACCTTAAAAAGAAACAATGTCCTCATTGTGTAAGCAAAGTAATGAATGAGAACTGAACACCAGGTAGGATAGCAAGAAAGAGAGGTAAGTCATGAAGACTGCTTAAGTACCAAGTTTTTCTAAACAATCCAATCTTGGACATGTTCATTCACATTACCACACTATTTAGCTTTTTTATATTAGAGTAGAGGCATTAACTTTATTTTATTCATGCTTGCAATTTTATTGTTCAAAAACAAAATACCAACTGCGAAAGTAAATCACTAAAACTACTAAGAAAAAGAAATTTCCCCCTTTTTTAATTTGAATTTTCGTCTAAGTCTTTCTTCTTTCCCTTCTTGATTGCACTTGATCCCACAATCTCTTTTTGCTATGTCTCAAAGATATGACCTAGGAACTTAGGAACAAAAGTGTTAGGGATATTATTAAAAGTATTTTTAATAGAATCATCTCTAATTTTTTCATATCTCCAATAGGCCTATTGTTGGTTATGCATGAATTTCCACATATTCATCATAGTTGAAAATTCTGATTTCTTCATAGTATTTGAAGAAGTGAGCATTAGCATGGTTAACTCAAGACTAAAACTCAGCTCTACTGGTTCAGCAACATTAGGTTCCATTCTCGGTTCAGGGTTGTTTGGTTCCTCTTCAAATTTTGCTTCTTCTGTCTCCTCAACTAAGTCAGCTTCTGGCTCAGATTTATTAGATAAGTCGTCAGTTTCTGGTTCGATTGGTATACTTGGTTCAATTGGGTTCAACTCATGGATATTATCCACTAACCTTTCAAGATTAAGGGCTGTGATGCAACCGTGAACATACTGACCCTTCAAGTTTGCTTTTGATTTAACTTGGGCCCTTAAGCAAAGTGAAGTAATCAATGATGGAAAGTAGGTACTTCCTGCATTCTTTCTAGCACAATTGTGGATCTCCTTAAGAATAATTTCCCCAATAGTGATAGTCCTTTCTGTCATAATTACATATATAAAAGCGTTCGCTCCATCGAGATGGAGGAACTATGTAAGATAGGCATAAAGCTATATTGAACAAAGTAGAACTATACCTTAGCCACCAGTTTTAGATATTCCCTTCGGCAAGAATGACTACCATGCTTTATTATAATCCATTGGGATACCGGATTTGTAACAACATTAAGCACTCATTGAAGAAAATCCTAATTTTTTTTGTCATCATGGCAAAGTACTCATCTTCTTCAACATCAGACATATGAAACAAATTATTAATAGACTTAGAAGTAAGAGGTACCTTCTTTTTTCGAATAAGAACTTTAGAAGCATCTAACATGGTTAAGTTGACATAGAATTCTCAAACTAACTCTTCTTCAGGCAGTGATCACGCATCACAGAAATATTTCCAATTGAGGGCATTAATTTTTTTTTTCAAATTGGCAAGGTCGCTACCAACTTATCATTGCTTTCAAAATTGAAACCTTTTTTTGGTATCATAGGTTGATTTTTGAAGATGGAATCAAACCTTTCTTTCGCATCCTCATCTTGAATCACGATCAAATTTTTGGCAGATGTCTTGAAAGATCTAGTTCTTTTGCAAGACATGGTGATTTTTTTCGAAAAATAGGTAGAATTTCGACAAAAAGGAAGGAAAAGAAATCAATAATGGACAGTAGCAAGAGGTTTGCGACAGTGATAGGCTTGTGATAGCAATAGGATTACTGTGGCGAAAGGCTTGCAGTTGCAATAAGATTGCTCTTGCAAGAGATATGCGACGACGATAGTAAGGCTCCGGTAAAAGACTTGCGGTGGCAATAAGGAGGGTTTTGTGATAAGGGAAGGAAATTGGGGAGATTCTTCGGGATTTAAGACCAACAACTAAGAGGAAAAATAATAAATGGCTAGGGTTTGAGCTAATTACTTAAATGGTTGTGAAAAATATGGTGGTAAAGAGGGGTTTATATAGTAGTAAATTAGGGCAAACTTATAGCAAAAATTTACCAAAAATTTAGCTACAAGGGTTGAGAAAGAAAGTGACGACAATAATAGGTTTTGGGAACCCTTTGGATGATAATGTGCGGTAAATTTTTTCCTCTTTGCTATTTTAGGCTTTGAGCCCAAACTGTATTTATAAACTGGACTACTTAAAATAAAATAACTGATTAGTACTTGGGCCAATTTGACCCCCTTTTTAAGCATAAACAAATAGAGAAACAAGATTAAAATGAAAAATAAATATATCAAATTTAATTAGAAAATTTATTCTCAAAAGATTACATTAAATTAATTCCTAGGAAAGGTTGGAGGGGTCACAAATGGTCCCGTTTAAGTTCCAATCTTCTTAGACATAATTAATTAAAGGTACTAATTCAAGCAAATAATTTCTAACTATTTATTAAAAAGTAAAAACATGAAAAATTAAGGGTATTTTAAATTGAACGAAGTTTCAAGTCGCTCAACTTCACCATCCCAATAGTGTTTGAGACGTTGACCATTAACTTTAAACGTAGCTCCCTGGTTGTTGTACAATTCTACAGCTCCATATGGATAAAATTTATAGATGGTATAAGGTCTTTTCCATTGGGACTTGAGCTTCCCAGGAAATAACCTTAGCCTTAAATTAAACAACAACACTTTTTGATCTTCTTTGAACTCACGAGGTTGAATATGACTATCATGCCATTTCTTATATTTTTCCTTATACATCTTGGCATTTTCATATGAAAATAACCTCAACTCTTCCAACTCATCAAGCTGTAACATTCTTCTTTCTTTGGCTTGCTTAAGCTCCAAATTTAATTATTTCAAAGCCCAGTGAGATTTATTCTCCAATTCAAGTGGCAAATGACACGCCTTTTGAAATACTAGCTGATAAGGAGTCATTCCTAATGGTGTCTTAAAAGTAGTTCGGTAGGCCCATAGAGCATCATCGAGCCTTTGAGACCAATCTTTTCAGTTAGGGCACACTGTTGGATGATGATCACATCCAGGGATCCATATGTGAGGAAGGAATCACGGTGAGAAGGGTATGAACGATTAACTTTAATCATTTGGAAAATCAAAGATAACTATTGTGAAACTGATTACGCAATTGTATGTTGATTCCAAGTTGCCACGAAAATTTTCAGCCTCTACGTTATCCACTCGGTGTGACAATGAACGACAAGAATTCTCTCAAACTTTTTCAGAGAGAAAAACTCATTGACAACTGCTAGACCTTAGACACAATATTTCAATTATATAAGGTTTTTTCTTAAAAACCCTATATTTCCTAATTCGGGAATAGTTGTTGTCTTAATATGAATCAAGATTCATTATAATAATTAATCGAATATAATAATTATAATTACCATAATTATAATAATGTTTGAATGAAAAATTACAATTACAATAATTATAATAATATTCAATCGTAAATTATAATTTCAATAATTATCACAAAGATTTCGATAAATTATGTTTAGTTAAATTTTATACGAATCAAATTCATATATATTAATTTAACCATGTTCTCATTATGTGTACAACATACTTGTACATCGATATTTAACTGCCCAATTAAATTAATTCTATAATCAATTTAATTCATGTGACAGCCAAAAAATAATACGAACTATGTTTGGATTCCGTTCGTTTCAACCATAGGGTGTCACCCTGTAGGTTCTTGTAACGTTAGCAGTAATACTAGAACGATTCTAATATTACAAAAAATGAGTCACATCTAGCAATACATCATTGCTACCTAAGTTACAAGAAGTCATGATTCGACATAACCTCTCTGTGATTAACCCTTCATGTATTAAATTCTTTTGTCCTTTATATCTAGATTGGACATAAGTCATGTAATAGTCACACTTGCATAGTTCATCTAATGTTTCTTGATAACCTGAGTAGACTCTTTGATAAACAAATAAGTATGATAACTCATATAAACTTGTTTGAGCATGGCCATGCATTTCTGTAATGAATTGTAACGTGGTTACGCAAGTGTACATAGTCGTTCAAGTAATAAGTCAGTAAAAATGAGTTATCGACTCCACAGGGACTGTATAAGCTTAAACAATCAATTGCAAAATTATAATTAACAATTTGATGTAAAAAAACTCAATAAATTCGAATAGTGATGATTAGATTAATTAAATGCAAGAGTGATCCCTAATGCAATTTCTAATCTAAATGCAATTTACCTAAATGTATGAATGAAGGCTTTAGCAACAAAAACAAACCAACATTAAATAAGCTAGGATAATTATATTAATCAAATAAACTTACTTTCATCATGTTAACATGTTCAAAATTACTTCCATGGCAACTCGATCTTTGATGGGTTTGGAAACCAAATTAAGTCCTCTCAGATCTTTTACTTAGTTAAATATGTATGTTACTGATCATATTAGACTAAAGGTTTCTTAGCATTTATGCAAGATCACAGGGACATTTACGTTTGCAATAGTTTAATTACATAAATCTAAAAACCATGCAAGATAATAGAGCTAACTAAAAATATTATGAACCTTAACTTAGTCGGTTTTAATGACCTAAATTAAACATTACACTTTTCAATTATGCGTCTACTAGCCGTCTTTTGGTTAGGATTGCTCAGCTAATCTGAGTGCACCCAATCACATATGAATGAAATGCATCATAATATTAATTGAAAACATAATCAACTGAGGCACAAAACATGTTAACATGAATTAAATAAATCTCATTAACTTAATATAATTATCCCAACAAATAGGATTTAAAACTTCATAGTTGATGTCAAAAGCATAAAACTCAAAGAAAACATGTTAAAATAGATAATCAAGAGGAAATATTAGACTCAGTTCATCAGCCTTTCGGATCTGTTCTGACTGATGTGCTCAACTTTGCTCAGTTCAACAGTATTTTGGATCTATTCTGACTGAAGTGCTCCTCCGTTCTGATTGAAGCTTCTTTTACTAAGGGTTTAAAAGGTAGCTAGCTAAAGAGTGCTTTTGACAAATATTTTGAGGGTAAAGAAGGGAGAGGGGATGGAAAGCTATGCAAGGTAAAACGGCAAAAAGAATTGAGAGAAAACTAGAGTGAGTGAGAGGAATGTTGAGAAATGATGGATGATGGAAAAGTGAGGAATGACAAGGTATTTATAAGTGAAGGTAAGGATTTGAGTTTACTAAAAATATGTTTAAATTTCCTTCTTTCCCCCTCTCATGTGGCCGACCATGCTTCAAGGAAAAGGGATGAACAAGTCTTCTCAATTTGAATTTGAATTTCAAGCTAAAAATAGCTATAGAGTGGACAGTTTCAACAGGGAAGTTGTTGGGCTAAATTCTGATTATTTTCCAATTGTAGGGACCTTCAATTAAATATCCCAAAACACATTTTGGGCAACCAACATCTAGTGACAAAATGGGCTTTTAATTCCCCTTGTTGGACGGTTTTTTTTCAATCTAATAACTTAGCAGATATATCCATCTTTTAACATCTTCTTTACTGGGTCAAGTTGTCAATCCCATGCCCAAAATTGCATGGTCTTGTCGTCCACATGGATAATTTGTGCATGGCCATCTTTTATTTATTTTAGTCATGTCTCCAATGGACCTCCTAGATAGTGAAAAGTACATACATTAATAAATTAACATGAATTAATGCAAAATATGCATGAAAATCATGTAATTAAGCATAATTTCACATACTTTCCAAATTCATGTCTAAAATTACTAATGAAGTAAAATACACTTATTTCAATAATTATTACTCGAGATAAACATAATAATTAAGTAAAAAGGTGGTAAAAACATATAGAAAAACCCTATATAAAACTTAAACCATTGCTCGTCCCGAGTAATGTGCATGCATAGCACAATTTTTGCTAAGGCAATTTTGTAAAGCAGTAACAATCTTCACACATAATCATGCATCGACAAAATCATGCTAAAATAATATTCTTTATTGATAAGTATCTTGAATGCAAATATTATTTCGAACTTTATACTAAGTACATCATAATATCACCATGAATCATAGTTTGCATGCATTTTTAGAGTCATACATAACATTCACCAATTAATATGCTTTCCTTATCAACTAAACATAGCAATCCCAAGGTTTAATTAGTGTCTTCATATGTTGAACTTAGTAATTCCTCTCCACTAATGTAGTCAGTATAATCATCCAATCAATAGGTCTTTTTTTAGGTTGTAATTGGGCTAGGCTAAAGGTAGGGATAAAAAGAAGTGATTTGTAGGTTCAATCATCTTAACCCTAACTTGCCTTGGATTTTTCTGTGTCATAACCTTCACAAAATTGGGTTTTTGGAACACCCCCAAACTTATTTCGTGCTCATACTCAACCTTTATTATTTTTTAGAATTTGAACAAACCTTGCTCTTTATTTTTCGAGATTTTGAGCAATCTTTTCTTTGTTTTTATTCTTCTGAACAAACTTACATCCATCTTCCCTTTTTTTTTTTTTGACATGTGAAGAGCATTTACATCTTCTCATAATTTTCCTCAAACTTTGGTCACCAAGACAAATTTTTGGTTAAGATAGGAGTAAAAGAATAGGATAAAAAAAGATGTTAATGTGGCTTATAATGTAGGTAATTTGCAATAAACAGACCATTAAGCTCAAAATTAAGTTCCAAGGGTTAAATTTCATAAGGTCAGCTTGAAAGGATCAAACGATCCAAAGAAGTTACTAAGTCAATTCTAAAGACTTAAAAAAGTTACTAAGTCAATTCTAATGACTTAAATCTTCATACATGTCTATTTCTAAAGAAATCAAAATTTCATGGCAAATCCTACATAAGGCTAAGATCATACAAGCATTCTATCACTCAAGATAACATACGAATAACTTAGATAAAATAAAAAATCATGTCTACAGAACATACTTATGAAAAAAATTATTTCTGAATATTCATTTATTTTAGCATACTTAAGTAAAAAGATTGAAACATACTTTAAAAATTCATGCGAAATACCTTATTAAAATTGATGCAAAATGCCTTACCCTTTTTAAAAAGAAGCAACGTCTTGATTGCGAAAATAAAGTAATGAATAAAAATTAAACACCAGGTAGGGTTGCAAGAAAAGAGAGGTGAGTCATAAATTTTGCTTAAGTACCAAATCTTTCTCACAATCCAATCCTAGACATACTCATTCTCATTACCATTACCACATCACTTTATTTTCTTTCTATTGAAGAGGCATTGAGCTTATTTTTTTCATGCTTGCTATTTTATTATGCGAAAGAAAAAATCCTAACTGGGAAATAAAAATAAACACCTAAAAAGAAATAAAAACTAAAGATAAGAAATTCCCCCTTTTATTTATTTAACTTATCCTTCTCATCTTCCTTCTTTGATGTTTCATCCTTACTTGTGTTCTCATATTCCTTCCATGACTCGAAGATATAATCTAGGTACTCAGGAACAAAATTGTTAGAGATATTTTTAAAACTATTTCTTATGGCATCATCTTTAACTTTTGCATATTTCCAATAAGCCTGTTGTTGGTTATGCGTAAATTTCATCATATCCATCATAATTGACAATTCTGATTTCTTCACAATATTTGAAGAAGTAGGCCTACAAATAGTCAACTCAGGGTTAACACTTGGTTCAACTAGCTCATTAGCATTTTGCTCTTCTCTTGGTTCAGAGACTTTCGGTTCCTTTATCGATTTTGGATTGCTCGGTTCTTCATCAAATTCAGCTTCTTCTGTCTCAGTAACTGAGTTAGCTTCTGTTTCAAAATTGTTCGATGACTTATTAGTTTCTAGTTCTGTTGGCTCACTCGGTTCAGGTGTGTTTAGGTCATGGATATTCTCCACTAACTTTTCAAGAACATGGGCTGTGATGCAACCTTAAACATACGATCCCTTCAGGTTTGTTTTGTTTTAACTTGGGCCCTTAGGCAAAGTGAAGTTATCATGGAGGGTAAGTAAGCACTTCCAATCTTCTTTCTGGCACAATCATGGATCTCCTTAAGAATGACTTTTCCAACATTGATAGACCTTTCTGTCATAATCGCATACAACAAGAGAATTCACTCTATCGAGATGGTGGAACTGTATGAGATAGGTATGAAACTATATCGAACAAAGTAAAACCATACCTTAGCCAACGGCTTTAAGTATTCCCTTAGACAAGAATGGCTATCTTACTTCCTTATAATCCATTGGGATCCCAAATTTGTTACAACATTAAGCATTTGTTGAAGAAAATCTCAATTTATGTTTGTCATCATGGCAAAATACTCACCTTCTTCAACATCAGGTAGGTTAAACAAATCATTAACGGACTTAGAAGTTAGGGGTACCTTCTTCTTGCAGACAAGAACTTCCTTAGCATCTGACTTAGTCAAATTTGCATAGAACTCTCAAACTAACTCCTCTTCCAACATGATCATGCATCACAAAAATGATTCCAATTTAGGGCATCAATCGTCTTTTGAATCAGTAAAGGTACAACCATTTTATCATTGCTTCCCAAGTTAAAACCTTTTTTCGGCATCATAGGTTAATTCTTAAAGATTGAATCAAACCTTTCTTTCACTTCTTTATCTTAAATTACAAGGGAATTTTGAGGTCTTGGAAGATCTAGTCCTTTTGCGAGATGTGGACATTTTTCTCAAAAAATAAGCAAAATGGCAAAGGATGAGAGCAAGGAGTTGTGGCAGCGATCAATTTGCGATAGCAATAAGCTTGTGGTGGAACAAAGCTTGCTATGGCGATAGGATGCGACGGCGAAGGGGTTGCGATAGTGAAGGGCCTACTTCAGCAAAAGTCGTGCGGCGGCAATACTAGGGGCTTACGGAAGGAAGAAATTTTAGGATTTAGGCCGATAGCTAAGAAAGGCAAGAATGAATATAAAATAACTTGAAGGGTTGTGAAAATTATGAAGGTAGAGAGAGGTTTATGTAGTGATGAATTAGGGCAATTTTGTAGCTAAAATTTAGCTAATTTAAGTGACTTGGATGGAAGGTAGTCTTGTAGCTAAAATTTATTTAATTTTGAGTGGCTTGGGTGACAAGTACGATGGAGGGATGATATGATGGAAAAAATTAAGGCTTTAGGGAACCCTATGGACGTCAACATGGGTTTAATTTCTCCTCTTTCCTATTTTAGGCCTTGAGGCCAAAATTTATTTAAAAATTGGACTACTTAAAAATAAACAAACTTATTAGTATTTGGGCAAATTTGACCCCATTTATTAAAATAAATAAAACTAACATTAAAATTAAAAATAAAGATTAAAATTGAAGACAGATAAAAATGAGAAATAAAAATAAAACTAAGAAAAGATTAAAATGAATTAGAAATTTTCTTCTTAAAA
The DNA here is from genome assembly GCA_008044935.1 of Gossypium turneri. Classification (NCBI taxonomy): domain Eukaryota; kingdom Viridiplantae; phylum Streptophyta; class Magnoliopsida; order Malvales; family Malvaceae; genus Gossypium; species Gossypium turneri. Next base: position 29,093,824 of record CP032573.1, read on the forward strand.
GATTACATTAAATTAATTCCTAGGAAAGGTTGGAGGGGTCACAACAGTCCCGCTTAAGTTCCAATCTCCTTAGACAAAATTAATTAAATGTCCTAATTTAAGAAAATAGTTTCTAACTTTTTTTAAAAAGTAGGTTTATGAAAGATTAAGGGTCTCTTAATTTGAATGAGGTTTTAATTCTCTCAACTTCACCATCCCAATAGTGCTTAGGACGTTGACCATGAACTTTAAACTTACCTCCATGGTTGTCATACAATTCTACAACTCTATATGGATAAACTTTATAGATGGTATAAGGTCCTTTCCATTAGGATTTGAGCTTTATAGGAAGTAACCTTAGCCTTGAATTAAACAACAACACTTTCTGACCTTCTTTGAACTCATGAGGTTGAGTATGACTATCATGCCATTTCTTATATTTTTCCTTACACATCTTGGCATTCTCATACGAAAATAACCTCAACTCTTCCAACTCATCAAGTTGTAACATCCTTCTCTCACCGGCTTGCTTAAGATCAAAATTCAATTGCCTCTAAGCCCAGTGAGCTTTATTCTCCAATTCAAGCGGTAAATGACATGCCTTTCCAAAAAATAACTGATACGGTGTCTTACAAGCAGTTCGATAGGCTCATAGTGCGTCATTGAGCCTTTGAGACCAATCTTTTCTGTTAGGGCGCACTACTCTTTCAAGAATACCTTTGATTTCTTGATTCACTTTTCAACTTGACCATTTGTTTGTGAGTGATAGGTAGTAGTAATCTTATGCTTTACATCATACTTGTCAATCAACCACTTAAGCCACTTATTTATAAAATGAGATCCTTTATCGCTAATTATAGCTCTAGGAGTCCCAAACCGTGTAAATACGTGCTTATGTAGAAATCATATGATTACCTTAGCGTAATTAGTTGGGTATGCCTCAGCTTCAACCCACTTGGACACATAGTCCACAGCCACCAAGATATACTTGTTCCCGTAGGAAGAAGGGAACGAGCTTAAAAAACCAATGCCCCATACATCGAAAAATTCTATCTATAAAATATTCGTCAAGGGCATCCCATTCCTTTTTGATATGTTTCCAGTTCTTTGGCATCTATTGCAATTTCTCAAATATGCATAAGCATCTTTGAACAATGTAAGCTAAAAAACCCAGCTTGTTAAATCTTTGCTACAGTTCGTGAACCACCAAAGTGTCCCCCACTCGGAGATGAATGGCAGTGGTATAGAATCTCATCAATCTCACTTCCGGCTATGCACTTCCTGATTATGTTATCTGCAAATAGTTTAAACAAAAATAGATCCTCCCAAAAATAATATCGACTATCATGAAGGAATTTCTTCCTTCGTTGGTATGGCATTTTTCGAAGAATTTTTCTACATGCTAAATAATTGACAAAATCAGCAAACCACTGTGTTTCATAGATTTGTCTTACCTTGAAGATATGGTCATAAGGGAAATTCTCATTAATTGGAACAAGGGAAGAAGTTACCTTATTCTGTTCCAACCTTGACAGATGATCAACTACTTGATTTTCAACACCTTTTCTGTCTTAGATCTCAAGGTTAAATTCTTAGAGCAAAAGTATCCATCGAATTAGCCTTGGTTTAGCATCTTTCTTCATGAGTAAATACTTAATTGCAACATGATCCGTAAATATTATAACTTTGGTACCTATAAGATATGAACGAAACTTGTAAAAAAACTATAGCAAAGAGTTTTTTTTCAATTACCGTATAATTGATCTGGGCTTTTGTCAAAGTTCTGCTTGCACAGTAGATAGGATGAAAAACTTTGTTCCTCCTTTGGCCCATCAGAGCTCCGACAGCAAAATCACTCACATAACACATCAACTCAAAAGGCATGTTCCAATTAAGTGTAACAATTATTGGGGCTGAAATTAACCGATTTTTTAAATTTTCAAAAGCTTCTAAAAATGCTTTGTTAAAATAAAAAACATCTTTTTCTAAAAGCATACATAAAGGTTTAGAAATTTTTGAAAAATCCTTTATAAATCTATGATAAAAATCGACATGGCCTAAGAAACTTCTAACTCCTTTCATATTAAATAGAGGTTGCAATCTTTCAATTACGTCCACCTTTACTTTATCAACTCCGATTCCCTTCTTGGAAATTTTATGCCCTAAGACAATTCCCTCTTTAACCATAAAATGGCACTTCTCCCAATTAAGGACGAGATTCGTCTCCTCACATCTTTTAAGTCCCTTAGCCAAATTATTCAAAGAAATATCGTAAGTATTACAAACATAGAGAAATCATCCATGAAAACCTCGACATAATTTTCAACCATATCAGTGAAAATTGCCATCATACATCGTTGAAATGTGACAGGTGCATTACATAAGACGAAAGGCATTGGCCTAAAAGCAAATGTACTATATGGACAGGTAAAAATAGTTTTATGCTGGTCTTTTAGGGCTACAACTATTTGGTTGTGTCCTGAATATCCATCTAAAAAGTAATAAAATTTGTTATGTGCCAGACGATCTAACATTTGGTCCATAAAAGGTAAAGGAAAATGATCCTTATGAGTGGCTTTATTAAGCTTTCTATAGTTAATACAGATTCTCCAACCTGTGATAGTTCTCGTCAGGATTAACTCGTTTTGTTCATTTTTGACGATCATAATTCCACCCTTCTTCGGTACCCATTGTACCAGACTTACCCAAGAACTATCTAAGATAGGGTAAATAATTCCCGCATCTAACCACTTAATTGCCTCCTTCTGAACCACTTCTTTCATGATAGGGTTAAGTCTCATTTTCCCATCAATCTTACCTTTTTCACCTTCCTCTAAAACAATTTTATTCATGTAGAAAGAAGGACTTATACCTCGTATGTCAGCTATGGTCCAACCAAATGCCTTCTTAAATTTCTTTAAGATAGTAATCAATTGCCCCTCTTAATGTTCTGTCAGTTTCGCTGAAATAATCATAAGCAAAGTAGAACTATAACCAAGATAAACGTATTTTAAATGAGACGGAAGTACTTTTAGTTTGATTTTAAGCGGTTTGTTGATTGACAGCTTCGGTTGTGTAAATTCCTGAGCTTTCAACTCTAGCGGTTCGAACTACGGTGGTTGAATATAACTCCTCAGATTGGCTTCCATCAAAGTTAAACTTTCATTACCTTTTTCATCTTCGAATGGTTCAGACCTTAAGGTGTTTTCAACAGATCTTCTTCAAAATTGCTTCCTATAGAAATTAAGATTTCTACTTCCTCCATTACTGAACACTCTTCCATTGAATTAGGAAACTTCATTGCTTTCAGAATGTTAAACGTTACCTTATCGTCTTGAACTCGCATGGTGAGTACGCCTTTTTGCACATCTTTTAATGTTCTTTCTGTGGCTAGGAAATGTCTCCCCAGGATGATCGAAACTTCCTTATCTGCTTCAAAATCCAAAACAATGAAATCAACAAGAAAAATAAATTTATCGACTCTTACCAAAACATCCTCGATCTTTCCTTCGGGATATGCTAATGATCGATTCGCAAGTTGAAGTGTTAAAGTAGTGAGTCTTACTTCTCCTATTCCCAACAGCTTGAAAATAGATTTGGGCATCAAGTTGATACTTGCTCCTAAATCACACAAAGTTTTACCGTAATATGATTCACTAATGTTGCAAGGTATCATAAAATTTCCAGGATCCTTCAATTTCGGAGGTAGTTTGTTCTGTAAGAATGCACTACACTTCTTCCTCAAAGTGACAGTCTCATTCTCACTAAGTCATTTTTTCTTGAACATGATATCCTTTATAAACTTCACATAGTTGGGCATTTGCTCTAAAGCCTCTACCAACGGAATGTTGATGTGTAATTGCTTTAAAACATCCAAGAACTTCTTAAATTCTACCTTTTATTTTTGCTTGTTCTGTTGAAGTCTTTGACGATATGGAACTCTAGGTTGATAAGGATAACTTTTCTGAGGAGGTAAATTTGCAAAAGTAGGTGTTAGCTTTTTAGAATTCACTATTTTAGGGTTTACCTCATTAGATTTTTAAACATATGATTTTTCTGTTGTACTTTAACTGTCAGTTGACTTTCCTCTTTTCCAGTAGGCTCATCTTCAACCACAACCTTCTCCGGTTCTAAAATCTTACCACTTTGTAATTCTACTACTTTGCAATGTTCCTTGCCTAAATTTCTCAAATTTTCTGTGTCACTTGATAAGGCTCCTTGTGGTTTACTACATAGCTCAATAGCTAATTAACCCATTTGGTTCTCCAAATTTTTCAGCGTTGTTGCTTGACTTTGGATTAAGGCGTCTTTTTTCACCATGTATGCCTTCAAAGAGTTCTCTAAACTATTTGATGATTTAGCTTGAGGTGGTTTTGGGGCTTATTGGTTAAACCCTTGGGTTTGGTTGGGTCTATGCTGCATCTGGTTGTTGTTTCATCCATTTCCTTGATTACTTCAGGAAAAGTTCGGATGGTTCAGCCACGATGGATTGTAGAAATTGGACTATGGTCCTTGTCAAATTTTGTTTTGATACTAGTTCCTTAGATAGTACATCGATTTGGGATTCGAAGAGCAATTCTTAAAAGAATGACCATCCCCATAGTATACACAGGAAACTACATCATATTGTCTTGGTGATTGAGATGCAAAATTATTCAAACCATTAGTGGTAAACTATTTTAACATAGAGGAAATAGAAGATACCTAAGCAGAGAGTGAAGTCAATGAGTCCACTTCATGCACTCCGAGTACTCGTCTTCCTGAAACTGCTTTATTTGACAGCCATTGGTAGTTATTACTCTCAATCCTTTAAATGATCCCATAAGCCTTGTTATAAGACTTAGATAAAATCTTACCATGCACAGAAGCATCCACCATTTATCTTGTATGTGTGTTAAGACCATTATAAAATGACTCCAATTGGAAACAATGAGAAATCCTATGATGAGAAAACTTAAGAAGTAATTCCTTGAATCTTTCCCAAGCCTCATACAAAAACTCATCATTCAATTATTGTAAAGTTATTATCTCATTACGCAAATTAGCATTCTTACTTGGTAGAAAGTATTTTACCAAAAACCTTTCTGCTAATTCTTGCCAAGTATATATTGAACTTGGTGGCAATGAACTTAGCCATGCTTGTGCTCAATCTCGTAACGAATACGGAAACGATTTCAACCTTAATGCATCTTCATTCACACTAGCTATCTTGAATGAATCACTTACCTTCATGAAAAAATAAAGGTGTAAGTGTGGATCTTCCGTGGGCATACCACTGAACTGGCCCACCATTTGGAGCATTTGAAACATCACTGGTTTCAATTCGAATTGGGGTGCCTTGATATTCAGCCTCCTAATTCTTGTATTCAACTTATTGAAGAGTGGCACAACGTATTGTCTGATGTCACGATTTCTATCATCAGCAATAAGGGTTGAGTTGTGCACTTGATTGGCTCCATTACCTTGTCCATCGTTTTGAATTCCAAGGTCCATTGCTATACAAGGGAAAAAGAATTGAGAGAAAACTAGAGTGAGTGAGAAAGGAATGTTGAAAAATGATGGATGATGGAAAAGTGAGGAATGACATGGTATTTATAAGTGAAGGTAAGGGTTTGAGTTTACTGAAAATAGGTTTAAATTTCCTTCTTTCCCTCTCTCATGTTGCCATCCATGCTTCAAGGAAAAGGGATGACCAAGTCTTCTCAATTTGAATTTGAATTTCAAGCTAAAAATAGCTATATAGTGGACGGTTTCAATAGGGAAGTTGTTGGGCTGAATTTTAATTATTTTCCAACTGCAGAGACCTTTAATTAAATATCCCAAAATACATTCTGGACAACCAACATCAAGTGCCAAAATTGGTCTTTTAACATATTCTTTACTAGGTCAAGTAGTCAACCCCATGCCCAAAATTGTATGGTCTTGCCATCGACATGGATAATTTGTGCATAACCATGTTTTATTTATTTAAATCATGTCTCTAATGGACCTCCTACATAGTGAAAAGTACATATATTAATAAATTAACATGAAATAATAAAAAATATGAGTGAAAATTATGTAATTAAGCATAATTTCACATTCTTTTCAAATTCACGTCTAAAATTACTAATTAAGTAAAATTCACTTATTTCAATAATAATTACTCGAGATAAACATAATAATTAAGTAAAAAGGTGGTAAAAACATATAGAAAAAACCTTGTACGATTTCTAGTCTCATTCAATCAAGTGGCCTAACATATTGCTCCCATTATGTAGGAAGGACAAATCCTATATTGATCAACCATATCCCACTACATAGATTGTGGTATATCCAACATCAACCTTAATAGAACAACCAATTACGGTGGATTTTTTACTGTATCAAAATATACGACTCACAATGTTAGGATAATGATGATCTCAAGTCTGAGGATCGTATACATAGTAATCACTATGAGTAATATTATGACTATTACATAATAATCCAAGAAACATACTCATAGTGGGTCATTCCAATATGTTGTTCTCTAACACACATACTCATATATTGATTTTGACATCCCATGTCAATGACAACACTTTCTCATCAATAAACTACAAGTTACTCTTAATGCATTATTTTTGTCCAAGCCCACAATAATAGTCGACTAAGGACCTTTTAAGAATAATCATATTATTCTCAGTACATTATTTGAAACAGTTTATGTATATACAATGAAAAGAAACTGAAATAATGATGGCAATGCCTTATATAAATAAACGAGGTAAAACAACTATGTTATTACAATCATCTCATGATTGGTCTGTAGGTATACTCTAACACGCACTACCCTCCCAAGAATACCTTTAATTTAATGATTCACTCTTTCAACTTGCCCATTTTACCGTGGGTGATAGGTAGTAGCAATTTTATGTTTCACACCGTACTTGTTAAGCAACCACTTAAGCCATTTATTTACAAAGTGAGATCCTTTATCACTAATTATAGCTCTCGGAGTCCCAAACCGTGTAAACACATGCTTATGTAGCAATCGCATAACTACCTTAGCATCATTTATTGGGTATGCCTCAGCTTTAACCCACTTGGATGCATAATCCCTAGCTACCAAAATATACTTGTTCCTATAAGAAAAAGGGTACGGGTCTAGAAAATTAATGCCTCATACATCAAATAATTCAACCTCTAAAATCTTTGTCAACGGCTTACCCACCCTGGAAATAGCTTTGCCGGAGGTAGGGTCCAGTGGCCAAAATAGTACTGCACGTTGCACGATGTCTAGTGCGCCCCCGACGACCCTTGAAAATCTGTAGGGTCGAGTGTCGTCTGCGCCTTATTGTACTCATAACCGCATTAGGCCTACAAGGTGAACAACCTCTAGTCAATAGAATAATGTAGGTAAGGGAAGTCAACAAAATATATCTGTAACCTCGAGAAAAAGATTGGCTCTGAGGGCTAGGCATGGGGGTCCCAATCCTGAACCCGTCGACTGCTAGTGCCCTACTTGAGCTGCTCTCGCGATGAGAGCGAGTTGTCGTGTGTCGCCCAGGGAACGGACTGAGAACGACTCCCTCGGGGGCCTTTCTTGGGTGACTAACATTCGACTTAGAATTGGTACAGACAAGGGGAATCTGACTGTTTAATTAAAACAAAGCATTGCGATGGTACCTACGGATGCTCATGCAATGTGATTTCTGCCTAGCGCTTTGAATGTTAAAGTGAAAAAATTCAACCAAGCGCGGGTAAACGACGAGAGTAACTATGACTCTCTTAAGGTAGCCAAATGCCTTGTCATCTAACTAGTGACGCGTATGAATGGGTTAAAAGGATTCCTATTGTCCCTGTCTACTATCTAGTGAAAGCACAACCAAGGGAACGAGTTTGGCAGAATCAACGGGGAAAGAAAACCCTGTTTAGCTTGAATCTAGTCCGACTTTGTGAAATGACTTGAGAGGTGCAGGATAAGTGAGAGCTCTCGGGAAAAATTGAAATACCACTACTTTTAACATTATTTTACTTATTTCGTGAATCAGAGGTGGGGCACAACCCCTCGTTTTAGACCCAAGGTCAGCTTCGGCTGACCAACCCAAGCGAAAGACATTTTCAGGTAAGGAGTTTGGTTGGGGCGGCACATTTGTTAAAAGATAACGCAGGTGTCCTAAAATGAGCTCAACGATAACAGAAATCTCTTGTAGAACAAAAAGGTAAAAGCTCGTTTGATTCTGATTTCTAGTACGAATACGATCCGTAAAAGCGTAGCCTATCAGTCCTTTATACCTTCAAAATTGAAGCTATAAGTGTCAGAAAAGTTGCTACAGGGATAACTGGCTTGTGGCAGCCAAGCGTTCATATAGATGTTGCTTTTTTATCCTTTGATGTCAACTCTTTCTATCATTGTGAAGTAGAACTCACCAAGTGTTGGATTGTTCACCCACTAATAGGAAACGTGAGCTGGGTTTAGACCATCGTAAGATAGGTTAGTTTTACCCTATTGATGGTCGCGTTGTAATAGTAATTCAACCTAGTACGAGAAGAACCGTTGATTCGCATAATTGGTCATCGTGCTTGGTTGAAAACCAGTGGCACGAAGCTACCGTGCACTGGATTATGACTGAATGCCTCTAAGTAAGAACCTAGGTTAGAAGTAATGCACGCGCTCATCGCCTGATTGCTGACCCGTAGTAGGGGCCATTGTCCCCCAAGGGCACGTGCCATAGGTGCATCGATCGTGGCCGACAAGTCGCAAGCGCCTCCTTAGAGTGTAATTCCAACTGAGTAGTGGGTAGAATCTTTTAAAGATTACTTAAATACGTGACGGGGTATTGTAAGAGGGAGAGTGGCCTTGTTGCCACGATCCACTGAGATTCAGCCCTTTTTTTGCATCAATTCGTCCTGCCCCTCGCCAATCCAAGCCCCTCATATTCTTTTGCACGACCCGACCTTAAGGTCTCTAGGTGGAGGATGTGGTGTGCGAAATTAACACTCGGTTGTACCGCCCCATTTGGAAACATGACATAACGACGACCCTAGTAGTACGGGTGCGAGCTCTCACCAACAGTCATCTCCAGGCACTTATTCAATTTTTTGTCCTGCCATCAAGCCATCATCCCCGAAAGCTTTTCATGCACGTCTGATTCATACCCCAAATCTATCGGTTTGTCTCAATACTTGCGTGATCTGAGAATTCTCTTATTTCTTCAACCGGAAATTCGGGAGCCAAAGGAACAAACGCATGATGTTTATACTTTTTTTGGGTCAACATTAAAATTTTTAGTTAAATATACAAAGTGGAAGTAGCCTAAAAAAACTATCCCTATTTTAGACATGTGCGGGATCCTCGGGCACCATCGAAGGCCATCCTGTGGTGCAGGGTTATTGTGCACCATCAGCACCTTCGATGTGCATCAGCACCTTGGTGCCTTGGATGTTTGGGAGCATCGAGTACCATTGGCAACCTGGTCCCTTGTTGGTGCGAAACCGTCAGGGAAAAAGGAAGTGCCCCTGTTTCAGACATTTGATGGCCTCACAAAGCACCGGGGATTGATGGCCTTTCGGGTTTCTTCTTTAAAGAACATTGGGAAGTGGTTGGTAAAGATATTATAAATTTGTGTCACGAAGTGCTAAATGGTAACAAAGATCTTGCGTACCATAATGATACTTTTCTTGTCTTGATTCCAAAAATTAAAGACCCTATTGATAGGACTAATTTTCATCACATTAGTTTGTGTAGGGTTGTTTATAAAATTATATCTAAAGTCTTGGCAAACCGTCTTAAAGAAGTCCTCCTGTGGCGTATTAGCTAGAGCCAGAGTGTCTTTGCCCCGGGTCGCATGATTCATGACAATATTATAATTACGCACGAGTTGATGCATTACCGTCAAAGTTCAAAAAAGGCTTGAACAAAGGTTTCGTTATTAAGCTCGACATGAGTAAGGCCTATAACCGTGTCGAGTGGAATCTTCTCGAGAAAGTGATGATTAAATTGGGTTGAGAAAATCATGCGGTGTGTGTGTTCTGTTCGTTACATAGTTAAATGCAATATGACTCTGTCTGATATTATTGTTACGGAAAGGGGTTTTCGACAAGGGGGCCCTCTCTCCCCTTGTTTTTTCTTATTTTGCATAGAAGTTCTCTTGAGTATGTTAATTCATGCTCAAAATGCTAATACTATTAAAGGCATTTGTGCAAGCAAAAACGACCCTAGCATTAACATCTCTTCTTTGCTGACGATGCCCTTCTTTTTGTCAGGAACAAAAAAAGTGAAGTGGAGGCTTTCATGAATATTCTTGGTACGTTTGAAAAAAATCTTCGGGTCAAAGCATCAACCTTGACAAGTCCATGGTGTTTTTTAGCCCTAACACCCCGATGTCCCAACGTCATTACTTGGGTGGCTTACTCAACATAAAAGTGGTGGACAAGCTTGATAATTATCTTAGCCTTCCACTCCCCGTCGGGAAGAAAAAATCTATTGATTTTCAAAGTATTTCTAATCGCATTTCGTGCAGAATTAATAGTTGGTTGAAGAGGCTCTTGTCTTATGGGGGAAAAGAAATCTTTATTAAATCCATTCTCCAATCTATCCTGACCTATGCTTTCTCGGTGTTTCTTGGTCCTAAAGGCATCATTGAGGACATTCAATCTAAAATTAGTTACATGTGGTGGAGGGGGAATGATAAGAGTCGAAGCTGGTCAATGCTTGCATGGGAGAGGGTTTGTTTCCCAAAAGGTATAGGGGGTCTCGGGTTTAGGGACCTACATCTGTTTAATTTGGCCCTCTTAGGTAGACACGTGTGGCGGCTAAACACATGCAAAGAAACATTGTGTTTCCACGTGTTGAGTGTTAAATATTTTCCTAATGGTGACATCTTTCAACCCAAGTGTATTGATAAGCCTTCATACACTTGGCAAAACATTGCCATGACTACTAGAATGTTAAAAAATGGCTTCAGTTGGATGGTGGGCTGTGGGAATAGCATTGATATTCGGAGAGATAATTGAGGTTTTGGGGGGTTGACCGGTGATTCAATCTGTCCGAGCAGGCTGCCTATTCAGGAACAAAAAATGCGTGATCTTTGGAACATTAAAAATGTGGGTTGGAATAAAAATAGGGTGAATGATATTTATGGCAAAAACATGGGGGAGCAGATTTGTAAAATTCCCATTATTGCTAATGGCCCTAACGATCGAAGAGTATGGTTTCACAACCCTCATGGATTTTATACTTCAAAGTCAGTGTACTTGTGGATGCTCGTTAAGCAAGTTGGCTATGGCCCTTACCGCATCTTCTGAAGAACTATTTGGGAGCTGTAAACATTACCTAAAATCTGCATCTTCTGCTGGAGAGTGGGGCATGACATCTTGCCTACCTATGAGAAAATATCCACCATTCGTCGAGAGTTTAAGAGTGAATGCCCTAGATGTGGTGCTTGTAGTGAGACTCTTATCCATGCATTGAAAGACTGCCCCATTGCTCACGAAATCCTTGTCTTAGGGGGCCTAACAATAACCTTCTCGTTGGTGATTATACACAGTGTATTGACTGGGTTGAATACGTAACGAGGGTACTGGATCAAAAAGTTGCCTCTGACTTCATCACCACCTTTTGGAACAGTTGGAACAATAGAAATAATTTTATATTTCCAGGGTAAAGAGGAGGAAGCCAAAGTGGTTTGGGAAAGAGCTGTGACCTTATGCCATGATTTTCGTATTCATAACCTACTGAACAAGCCTCTGTTGCCTGTGATTAGTGCTGAAAAGAAATGGGCGAAACCCCCTTATGATACTGTGAAGATTAATTTTGATGCCACTGTGTTGATGAAGAAGATGGGTTATGGGATGCTTGCTCGTGATTCGGACGGCTTTGTTCTAGGAGGAGGTGCTGGCGTCATTGATACGGACAAATAGAGGTCAAGATATTACTTTGTTGGGCCACCACATAAATGATGTTTGTAAGCTGTTGGAGTACTTTAATTCGCCCAAAATAATATAGGCCAATAGAAGTTGTAATAGGATTGCGGATCATCTTTGTAAAATGCCCATGAATAAAAATTGTAATTTGACTTTTAATTTGGATTATCCAATGAATATCCCTGATTTAGTCTTGAATGATTCAATAAATTTAGGTTTGACCCTTTGTGTCTTTTTATCAAAAAAAAATTGTCCACTGGTAGCAAGATAACGCGTGTAAAATTTGCTCCAAGATTTGTAAGATTTTCGTTCTTTTTTTTTTTTTTTTTTTTTTGGTGTCCGTCTTTGTTCTTCTTTAGAATAATTGGGCGGTATGGGTGTTGTTTTTGTGTCCCTGCTTAGTGGGGTTTCCCAAGGCTGTCATTTGTGAGTTCTTCGAGACTTGTACGGTGGTTCCTACGTGGAAGGAGAAGCAGCGTCCATTTTGCGGTGGGGGTGCACTGGGGATTTGATGGTAGTTTTTGTTCGGTGATTCGATGTTTTGTCATCTTTTCTCTGTATTTGTTCTCTTCTCCTACTGTTTACATTTTCTTGCATGAATTTTACTTGTTCTTGCTTGGTTTCTGTTTTTTTGCATGCTGCGCAACCAGGTACATTGACTTTCCCTACGAGTTTTATCGCATGCATGAGTTTTATCGCATTTTCTATAATTTGCATTTAGTAAGATGTATTTTCTTATCATAGCTTTAGGTCTTTATCTTTTTTGGTACGTAGCTTTTACTTTTTAGGGTTTCTTGGTAGCTTTCCTGTTATTTTCTTTTCTCTTTCTCTTTATTCTGGATAAATGAATTTTCTGTCTGGTCGTTTAAACTCTTTTTTCTCTTAGAGCTCCTGTGCATTTCTTCTTTGTGGTTTTGGTCATGTGAGTCACAACGTAGGTTTGTGCGTTTTTTCTTATTTCTTTTTTGTGCGACGTCTTCCCTCCTTTGGTTCTTAGGTTTTCACTTTTACAGGTGCTTTCTTGCTGTTTCAGTTATCATTTTATTCGTTTGTTTTTCTTGTTTTCGTTTTCTTGGAATTTCTTGTTGTTTCTTTTCATTTTCGTGGTTTTGTAGTTTGTCTTTTATTTTAATCGCAGTGAAGGATCTGTGTCTACTTGGGATTTTGGCGAAAGTATTTTCTCCTTGTTCGAGTGCATCTATGACCTCAAGAATGGCCGAGGATATAAATGAGTTGTTGGAAAGACTAAATCTCTCCGAAGAAGAATAAAAAAGGGTTATCATCACGAATAAGAAGTCAGCAAATATGGAGGGGTACGAGGCGTGGGCTGTTGGTAAGATTATGTCTGGTGAAAAAGTCAACAGAGAAGCTATGTATCGTGTCCTTAAATCCTTATGGTTCACAAAGGAAGAAGTTAACTTTGTAGCTTTAAACGATGGAACGATACTTGTTAAATTCGGCAACATCGAAGATCGAACGAGAATGCTAAACTTGACCCCATGGCTTTTTGATCAAAGTCTGTTTCCGTTGTTTCCTTTTGTTAAGGGTCAGGAAATGGACGACTATGAGTTTAATATCACGCCTTTTTGGATCAGGATTTATAATATCCCCTTTGAGCAAATGGATAGAGAGGTGGCCATCGACGTGGGAAAGGCGATTGGGGAGGTTGTAGCTATTGACTGGCATGATAGAAATGGGAGGTGGACTGAGTATATCAGAATTAGGGTTAAGATAGATGTGCTAAGACCCCTTCGAAGGGTGGTCCATTTAGTTGGCAGTGAAGGCACCGAGACTGTCTGTGCTATCAAATATGAAAGGCTACCTGCTTTCTGTTACATATGCGGCCTTATTGGACACACTACTAAAAAATGTAATAGAAAAGAAGAGCACCTTGAAACGAACAATCTCAAATTCCAATATGGGAGTTTGGCTTAGACCTCAGTTAGGAGGGCCAACCCAAGCTAGAGGTAACCGGAGAAATGGGATCGAAATCCTGGAAAAGAAGATAAACCCGAGGGAAGAGACCAATGGTAATAAGGATGGGAATGGGGAAGAAAATGATCTCACAATGCCAAAAGGAAAAGACAAAGCCAGAGTTGTGGAAGAGGAGTCTGAATCCTGCTCACCCATGGAGAAAAGACTAACGAAAACAACAAGGGATGGAATGGGTAAAATGAAATGCAAAAGAAAAAAAATGAAAGGAAGTAATGGGGAAAATAACGAGGAGAGTCCTACTAGACAAGTTCGAAGGAAGTTAGCAGATAGTCTTTCACCTTGCAAGGCGGTGGTTGAAGACCAGTCCCGCCAAGAACAATGAAGCTTCTTTGTTGGAACTGCCGCGGGCTTGGGAACCCTGCAATAGTTCGGGAACTTAAACAACTTATCGTTGCTAAAAACCCTGACATTGTCTTCTTATGCGAAACAAAAATGCACTCTAATAACTTCTCTTGTATTCGTAATATTTGCAGGATGGCTGGTTGCTTAGCAGTGAACTCGGAAGGTCGAAGTGGAGGGTTAGCGTTGCTGTGGAAAGATAGGGTCGATGTGTCCATACAAAACTATTCCAGACACCACATGGATTTGCTTGTTCGAATGGAGAACCATAACAGCACTAGGTTCACTGGTTTCTATGGCCATGCGGATCCAAACTTGAGAGAGCGGTCTTAGGATATCCTAAGAATTGTAGGCAGCTCGGATAGAGAGGATTGGGTTGTGGGTGGTTATTTTAATGCCATCATAAACGATACTGAACAAGTGGGGGGGATGGAGGAAACCTAGGGTAACCATGGAGGATTTTAAAGATGTTATGGAGGAGTTGTCTCTCGTTGACATAAAAACTAACAAAGGCTGGTTCACGTGGGTCAATAATCGTGATGGGAATAACATGGTCAAAGAGAGGTTGGATAGGTTCCTTATTTCTGCTAATGCTATTGATAAATTCCCTTTTCTTGCAACTACAGTGGTGAGACAAACAAACTCCGACCATGATGCGATTGTGATGGATACGTTGGGGCGCAAACCTAGAGAGGAACTTTAAAGATCCGAGGCTTTTCTTTAAATATGAAGCGTGCTGGGCGAAAGAGAAGGATTCCAAAGACATTACTAAGAGAGCTTGGAATAGTAATGATACAAATATCAACGAGAAGCTTGAGAAAGTAGGTGTGGAGCTTGGCCCGTGGCAACATGGTCGTTATAAAAGGATGAAAAATCAAATCCGTGAGTTGGTGATAAGGATTGACAAGATTATTGATGGTCCTCATCGGGAGAATAGTGCAAAGATGTTGAAAGCTACCCGACTTAAGCTTGGACACCTTTATGCAAAAGAGGAGTGTTACTGGACTTAGAGATCGCGCATTAAGTGGCTCAAAGAAGGGGATAGAAACACACATTTTTTTCATGTCCGTGCCACTAGTAGATTGAAGAAAAACAAAATTGACAGACTTAAGGATTTAAATGGTACTTGGACGAATGATACTAACGATATTTGTATGGTCGTGTGGGAGTGCTTTCATAGCCAGTTTAAGCTAGAAGCTTCCCCTCATGGTGAGCTTAACTTAAGTTACATACAGAAGAACATCACCCCGATTATTAACAATATGCTAACTAGGGACTTTACGGACGGTGAGATTCTTGAAGCCTTTAAGCAGATGGGCCCTCGCAAAGCCCATGGGATTGATGGTCTTTCTTTAAAGAGAACTGGGAGGTGGTGGGTAAAGAGGTTCTTAATTTTTATCATGATGTGTTGAATGGAAACATGGACATTTCTTGATTAAATGATACGATGATCATCCTTATTCCTAAGATTAAGGATCCTAATGTCATGTCTAACTTTCATCCTATTAGCTTGTGCGGGGTGTTTTACAAAGTTATATCCAAAGTCCTTGCTGATCAACTCAAAGCTGCCCTTCCCTTTTGCATTAGCCAGAACCAAAGCGCGTTCATCCAGGACCGTATGATTAACAATAATATTATTACAGGCCATGAGTTGATGCACTACCTTTATATATCGAAGAATGGCCCTAATAAAGGCTTCGTCATAAAGCTCGACATGAGCAAGGCTTATGACCACATTGAGTGAAATTTTCTTGAGGAAGTCATGAAGAAGTTTGGTTTTGACTATGCTTGGGTTGATAAGATTATGCGGTGTGTTCGGTCGATGAGATACGTGGTTAAGTGTAATATGGTACTCTCAGAGGTTATTGTTCCCGAAAGGGGTCTTCGACAAGGTGACCCCCTCTCCTTTTATCTCTCTTTTTTTTATATGGAGGCATTTCCTAGAATGCTTTTACATGGTCAAAGCATTAATATTATTAGGGGCATTCGGGCTAGCCAAAACGACCCTCATATTAATCATTTGTTCTTCGCCGAGGTTGCCTTTCTCTTTGTTAGGAACAAAAAAAGTGAAGTCGATGCCTTCTTGAATATTATTAGGGACTTTGAACAAGTATCAGGTCAGAAAATAAACCTTGACAAATCAATTGTATTCTTTAGTCCGAATACTCCTATGGTCCAGCGTCAACATTATGGTGACTTACTTAGGATGAGAGTTGTCGACAAGTTGGATAACTATCTTGGCTTACCCCCCTGTTGTTAAAAAGAAGTCTTTGGCTTTTCATGCCATTATTAACCGCCTCTCTTGCAGGATTAATAGCTAGTCAAAGAGGCTCCTATCCTATAGTGATAAAGAGATTTTCATTAAGGCTATCTTACAATCACTCTCAACTTATGCAATTTCGGTTTTTCTTGCTCCTAGGGGTGTTTTGGAAGACATGCAATCCAAGATATGCCGTATGTGGTGGGCTAGCAAAGAGAAAGGTAGGGGTTGGTCAATGTTTGCATGGGAAAGAGTTTGCCATCCCAAGGGAATGAGAGGTCTTGGCTTTCGTGATCTTCACCTCTTTAACTTGGCTCTCCTTGGTAGACAAGTTTGGAGAATCCTCACCTATAAAGATACATTGTGCTATCAAGTGCTTAGCTCTAAGTATTTCCCTAGTGGCGACCCTTTCCATCCCAAAGCTGTTGACAAACCGTCTTACACTTGGTCCAGTATCCCCGCTGCTGCTAAGGCCCTCGAAAATGGTTTTGGTTGGCAGGTCGGTGACAGAAACAACATCGATATTCTCAAAGGTAACTGGGGCTTTGAAGGCTTAAACGATGACTCACTGTACCCGACTAGACTAACTTTTCATGAAAGAAAGGTGAATGATTTATGGATTGACAATCAAAGAAGCTATAACAAAGATAGGGTGAGTGAGTTATATGGCAATTTTATGGGGGACCAACTATGTAATTTACCAATTGTTGCTAATGGCCCAAGGGACAGAATTGATGGTTTTACAACCCTTATGGTTTCTACACTTCCAAGTCTGCATACTCTTGGCTCCTTCTCAAGCAGGGGTTCGACCCTCACAGATTCTTCTAGAAAACAATATGGAAGCTCAAAACCCTCCCAAAAATTTGTGTCTTCACTTGGCGTGTGGGACATGAGATCCTTCCTACAAATGCAAAAATCGCCTCAATTCATCAAAACTTTAGAATGGATTTCCCTAGGTGCGGTAGGGGTGTAGAAACCCTCATCCACGCCCTCAAAGACTGTCCAACAGCTCGAACCATTCTTACTATAGGTGGTGGTCTTGATAACAAGCTTCTTATTAGGGATTACTCTTGCTGCATTGATTGGATCGAGGAGGTTGTAGAAGATTGATTAATATTTGGAGAAATAAAAAAAAGAAAATGATAAAGAATATAATGGAGAAGAGAAATAAATTTTGTATAGAAGAAATAAAATTCTTTCTAATAAAATTTTTATTTCAATCACACAATTAAAAATTCTTCATCATATACAACTCTTTATATAGGAGTTGTAAGTGACTATTCATCTATATCACTAAATGCTAGGAGTTGTGACTATTCATTTACATAACTTAAATATTATAGGAGTTGTGACTATTCATGCATGTGTGTAACTTTTCATCTTCAAGTCTCTTCACTCTTCATATTCAAGTCTCTTCACACTTTATATTCAAGTCTCTTCACATTTCTAACTTTTCATAATTTATTTGTGCAAGATTAATTTAATTATGTGCCAACAATGCCTCCCTTAAGTTAAACTTGCTTCAAACTCCCAACCTTTCAACATTTTTCTTGAAGACTTGTCTACTTAGTGGCTTTGTGAAGATATCAGCCATCTGATCTTCCGTCTTGCAATATTCAACTTGAACATTACCATTATTCACTAGTTCCTTCAAGAAGTGATATCGAACGTGAATGTGTTTTGTCCTTCTATAAGAACTGGATCTTTTGTAACCGAAATAGTAGAACTATTGTCACAAAACAAAATTGTTGACTTGCTCTGCTTCTGCTTAAGACTCTTCAAAATTCCATGTAACCAAATCAATTGACATCCTGCATAAGATGCAGCAATATATTCAGCTTCTGTAGTCGAAAGCGCCACAACTGATTGTTTCTTTGAGCTCCATGAAACTGCACCACTACCAAGGTGAAAAACATAACCAGAAGTGCTTCTGCTATCATCAATGCTTCCTGCTAAATCACTATCCGTATAACCAATGAGATCAACTAATGTATTAGTTTTATAGAAAATTCCATAATCAATGGTTCCCTTCACATATCTCAATATTCTCTTGGCAGCCTCCCAGTGATTGGAGTAAGGTTTCTCCATGAATCTACTCACCAAGCTAACAACATACATGATGTTAGGCCTTGTCGAAGTCAGACACATCAACTTCCCAACCAAACTTCTGAATATGGTGGAGTTGATAAGCTTTCCTTCACCCTCTTTAGATAATTTCAGTCCTGTAATGCATGGAGTAGAGACTGGATTCGCATTTTCCATCATGAACTTTTTTAGAACTTCATTTCCGTAGCTCTCTTGTGAAATAAAAATTCCTTTCTCGGATTGATGAACTTCAATGCCAAGAAAATGATGAAGTTCTCCCAAATCTGTCATATTAAATTCTGCCATCATTGAGTGCTGAAATTCTTTCAACATCTTCACATCATTTCCTGTGAAAATAAGATCATCAACGTAGAGACTTACAACCATGAATCTTCCTTGAGAATTGCCTTTGATGTAGAGAGTATGCTCATATGGACATTTCTGGAATCTACACTTCTGAAAATAAGAATCGGTGCGGCTGTACCAAGCTCGGGGTGATTGCTTTAACCCGTACAAAGCTTTCTTCAACTTGTAAACTTTTTCTTCTTCTCCTTTTTTGACAAACCTTGGTGGTTGATCAACATAGACTTCTTCTTTGAGAACGCCATTCAAAAACGCAGATTTTACGTCCTCTTTGTGATCCTCTAAAATTCTAACTTTGGTTGGCTTCTTTCCATCCATTCTCCGTGCTTGCATTTTCATCTCTTTCACGAGCATTTGAGCCTCTTCCTCTAAAATTTCCTCCTCTTCCACGACCACGATCTCTCCCTCTTTGATTTTTTAAATCTCCCTTCTTCTTATTTAGAGACAACTTTGACTGGAGTGCTTGATCTAGATCTACTTCCTTCTTCTTCTTGTTTAATCTTTTTTTATGGGCTTGCAACGGACCTGTGAGTTCATCAATAGTCATGGTACTCAAGTCCTTTGATTCTTCAGTGGCTACCACAATGTAGTCAAATCTGGAATCCAAAGAACGGAGGATTTTCTCAACACCACGAATATCATCCATAGTTTCACCATTTCTTTTTAATTGGTTGACTATGGACAAAACTCGTGAAAAGTAATCAAAAACTGATTCCAACTCTATTTTTTGCAATCTTTCAAACTCCCCTCGAAGAGTTTACAACCGAACTCTTTTCACCTTTTCATCTCCTTTGAAAGAATTTTTTAAAATCTCCCATGCTTGTTTTGCCGTGGTGGCACAAGCTATTTTTTCCCAAGCCGCTTCATATGATTTAACTCCTTGATATATCCAAAATAAGGCTTGTTGATTTTTCTTCCTTGATTTTCTTAAACTCTCTTTTTGAACTTGTGTTAATCATTCCTCCTCTTCAGCCTCAACTTCATTATAATATTTTTCAACAATCTCCCAAACTTTTAGAAATCCAAGAAGAGCCTTCATTTGGATACTCTATTTCTTTGGTTAATTGGGGAACGGAGGAAAGAGAAATAAAATTGTTCATTTCAATCGAAAATAGATTTGATACCAATTTGTAGAAGATTGATTAATATTTGGAGAAATAAAAAAAAGAAAATGATAAAGAATATAATGGAGAGGAGAAATAAATTTTGTATGGAAGAAATAAAATTCTTTCTAATAAACTTTTTATTTCAATCACACAATTAAAAATTCTTCATCACATACAACTCTTTATATAGGAGTTGTAAGTGACTATTCATCTATATCACTAAATGCTAGGAGTTGTGACTATTCATTTACATAACTTAAATATTATAGGAGTTGTGACTATTCATTCATGTGTGTAACTTTTCATCTTCAAGTCTCTTCACTCTTCATATTCAAGTCTCTTCACTCTTTATATTCAAGTCTCTTCACATTTCTAACTTTTCATAATTTATTTGTGCAAGATTAATTTAATTATGTGCCAACAGACGTCATGTGTGTGTTGGACAAGAATGCTGCTGCTGACTTTATTATTATTTTGTGTAATTGTTGGAACAATCGCAACGACTTTATTTTTTGGGACAAGAAGGAAGAAGCGAAAGTCGTCTGGGATAGAGCAAAACCCTTTGCTAGGACTTTTGGATCCACAACTTGGTTAATAAACCTTTGCTTCTTGTTATCCCTGCTTGCAAAATTTGGGAAAAGGCACCCTGCGGTTTTGCAAAAAGAAATTTCGATGCAACTGTCACTAATAATAAAACAGGTTATGGTGTGATTGTCCGTGCTGATGATGGTTTCGTCCTTGGTGGGGGTGGATGCTTCAAAGATGAAGTTTTGTCAGCTAAATAGGCGGAGCTTTATGCATTTGAAGAAAGTTTGAAAATTACGTGTTCTCTTAATATTACAAAAGCTATTTTTGAGACAGACTGGGCCAGCCTAGTGAATAGGGTGAAGAATCGTGGAAAGGACATCACCATTATGGGCTATCGAGATTTATAAAATCATGGATAACTTGAATTCAACTGATGTAATTTGGGCCAACCGTAGCTAGCTATAAGGAGGCAGATTTTATTTGCAAAAAATCTATTACTAATTCTTGTATTTGGACTTTTGGTATGAATTATCCTAAGGAAATCCATGATGTTGTAATTGGTGATTCCATTAATTATGTTTGACCTTTTAGGGTCTTTTTATCAAAAAAAGGAAAAAAGAATGTCCGCTGGTAGCAATTCTGTAAAGTTCTTTTAGCTTTTTAGGGGGAAGAGATCTTGAGCGACCAGGGGTTAGCTGGGGCATTGCCTACATCCATCGCTTGCCCGAACATCGGTGCCCCCTACCACCGATTAGGTTAGCAGTGCTCCATCGAGCCATTCCAGCGAGGCATCTTGGGATGTAAAAAAGGATTCAATGAGTCCCTCCCCTATCCAAAAGCTAGAATTTGAATATTGTTACATGTTCAGTACCCAATGAATGAATCGTATGGCCTTTTGCTACAAGAGCCTCTGGTACCTTGGGCCCTTGGTCGTGGGGTACCCTCGTACACCACCGGCAATATAGGCTATCCCGTGGTGTGGGGTCATTAGGCACCACCGACACCTTAGTACCTCAAATGTGCGAGAGTGTCGAGCACAATCAGTGACTTGGGCCATTGTTGTGTAGAAGAATCGAGCTAAAAAAAGTGTTTCTATTTCAGACATATGAATGACAGAATGGCCTTGATTTTTCGTTTGTGTGTCTGCCTTATTGGCCTTGAATATTATGGCAGTATTGAGGGTTTGATTGTGTTGTATTGTCGGTGTGGTTTCTTTTTTCATTGATTTTTTGCTCTTTCGGTGGTGCTGGTACGTCTGTGCTGATTGCGATTGGCGTTTGACAGTGATTGATCGCTGGACAAGATGTTTTCGTGTAAGGCTCGTCAGTCGATTCTTGTGGTGTTCTCGGTGTTTTCTTTTACTTTTCTTTCTTTTACCTGTTGGGGTTTGGGTTTTTTCACGTGGTTTTTAATTGTTTTGCATGGTTTTGCATGTTTTTGACCTCATTTTCTTGGGGTCAGCTTGGTAGCCTCTGTGGCCCTCACGGTGGTTGCATTAAGTTTTTTTAATTTTCTCCTTTTTGTACGTCTCTCTGACACTGTTTTGCTTGCTTTTAGGTTCTTTATATTTTTTCTTTACGTATTTGCATGTTTTCTTGCATGTAAGGGTTTGTCCTCTGTTTCGGTTCTTGACTAGGCAAAGCGCTAGAGTTTCTGGGTTATTTTTGTTTTCATTTTATTTTCTTGTATTTGTGTTTTTTTGTTTGGAAAGTTTTTCCTCGATTTTTCTAATTTTCCTCGTGTATCTCGTTCTGTGATAGTTTGGAAATCTTGGTTTTAGGGTTTGGTTTTTTGTTTCTTTCATTTTGCTGGAGTTCTTTGGTGCCTGTTGTTATATATGCTGTTGTGTTATGTCCTCGCCTTTGGTTTCTTTTCACTCTAAATTGAGGGTTGTTTGGGTTTTTAAGGTGTGTCTTTCCTCTCAATTTCTTTTGCTTGTTTTGGCAGTTTTACGGTCGACCCATAGAGGAAAGATCGAAGGAGATTAATGACCTTTTGGAGATTAATGACGGAGGAGATTAATGACCTCCTAGAGAGGTTGAAATTTTTAGAAGAAGAATCTACCCAAGTTATTATCAAAAATGATGTTCACAGCGTGCGCAGTTTCGAGTCATGGGCAGTCGGCAAGATTATGGCGACAGAGGCTCCGAATAGGGAGGCCATGTATAGGGTCTTCAAGTCGCTATGGTATAGAAAAGAAGAGGTGGATTTTGTCGCGTTAAAGGAAGGGGTGTAATTGATAAGTTCGGGTATCAAGAGGACTACAGTCGCATCTTAAACCTCACGCCTTGGTTGTTTGATAGGTGTTTATTCTCAATGCTACCGTTTGAGAAAGGAAAAGACATAGATTCGTATGAGTTTTGGTGGTTTCCCTTTTGGTTAAGGATTTACAATATTCCTTTAGAGCTTATGGACCGCCAGACAGCTCTGAATGTTGGAGATGCCTTGGGTGAGCTGGTGGCGATTGATTGGAAGGACAACAATGGAGGGTGGATTGAATTTGTTAGGCTCAAAGTTAAGATAAATGTCTTAAAACCCTTAAGGAGAGTGGTTAAATTACTAGACAGAGAAGGGACGGAAGTAACAGGGGTGATAGAGTATGAAAGGCTTTCGAATTTTTACTATGATTGCGGGTTGATAGGACATTCGAGCAAGACTTGTAAATATAACAAGGGGTCCGCACTGAATGAGTCAAACCTATAGTATGGTAGCTGGATGAGGGCACCGTTAGTGAACCCAAGATAGAGGCATGAGAAGAAATGAGGTAGAACTAGTGAAGCCAAAGGCTCAAATGAATGCTGACAAAGAGGAGAGCCAGACGAACTCGAGGGGGAAAGTGGGCAATTGGGATAGAAAGGAAAGGAAATGTTTAGGGAAGAGAGTAAATTTCTACCTCCCCTGTGGAAAAAAAGAATCATAAAGCTATGAAGGACGGAATGGGAAGGTTTAAGAGCAAACGAAAGAGGCACAAGGGCTTAGGTGGAGAAAATGTAGAAGAAAGCCCAGCTAAAATGGTCAAAAGGAGGCTGTTAGAACACGTTTCACCTTTAAGGCGGTGGCTGGTGACCAACCCCACCAAGAGCAATGAAAATTCTTAGTTGGAATGTCAGGGGGTTGGAAACCTCGCGATAGTTCGTGAGTTAAAGTAACTTCTCGTTGCAAATGCTCCTAACATTGTTTTTCTGTGTGAAACCAAAATATACTCAAACAGGTTTTCTCGCATTCGTTCCTTATAGAAGATAGAAAGGTGTTTAGCTGTGAGTTCGGAAAGGAAAAATGGTGGCATGGTGCTGATGTGGAGGGAAGGCATGAGAGTCGCGGTCCAGAATTACTCAAGATATCACATTGACTCGGTGGTTTGTATGGAGGATGGGGAGAAATTTCAGTTCACTGGTTTTTATGGGCAAACCGAGCCAATTTTAAGGTAACAAGCGTGGGATATGCTGAGAAGAGTGAAGAGCACGGTTAATGAAGGGTGGATCGTGGGAGGCGATTTTAATGCCATTTTGAATGACTCCGAGAAGGAAGGTGGTGCAGAAAACCTAGGGCCTTGATGGACGAGTTTGGCGATATCCTGGAGGAGTTAAGCCTGACGGATGTGAAAACTTGTAATGGCTGGTTCACTTGTACTAATAATAGAGATGGTAATAGGTTGGTCAAAGAAAGGTTGGATAGATTCGTTATTTCGGATTATATTATGGAGAGAATGCCATTCCTTGCCTCCTATATTGTGTGCCAGTCCAAATCTGACCATTAGGCCATCTTAATGGATCTGTACGGGAATAAGCCGAAAGAGAAGGGAAATGACCCGATGGTTTGGTTTAGGTACGATCTTTGTTAGACCAAGGAGCGGGAGGCCAGAGATATTATCTCTAACATATGGACCAACGAGGATACCAACCTGTTGGAAAAAATAGAGCTGATCCGGAAGAGGTTAGGCCCGTGGCAATATCAACGATATAGAAGGATGAAGTACAAATTAAAAAGTCTGGAGAAGGATATTAGTAGACTCACGGATGGGCCTATGAGCGATAGATCTATGAACCTACTTAAGAAAGCTCGGTGCAAGCTGAGCCAGTTTTATGATGTGGAGGAACAGCATTGGGCGACCAGGTCGAGATCCCAGTGGCTGAGGGAAGGGGACAGAAACACGCACTACTTTCACATTCGAGCATCGGGCCGTAGGAAGAAAAATAGCATAGAAAAACTAAAAGAAGTAAATGGAAATTGGCACGTTGACAACAAGGAGATCTGCCACGTTGCGTGGGATTATTTTAATGGCTTGTTCAAGACTTCTATATACTCAGTGGAGGAAAGTGACCTACAGGCTATTCCCGAGTGTATAAACGAAAATATGAATAAGAGTTTGACTAGAGAGTTCTCTAAAGAGGAAATTTTGTTGGCTTTCAACCAGATGGACCCTCGTAAGGCTTTTGGGATTGATGGGCTATCGGGGAGCTTTTACAAGAAGCATTGGACTACGGTGGGCGAAGGTGTCTTATGTTTGTGCAAGGACATTCTTCATGGCAATAAGAGCGTTGAATGTGTGAATGAAACGCTGATTGTCTTCATCCCTAAGATAAAAAAATCCATGTGTTATGGCTAACTTTCGGCCTATTAGTCTGTGTAGGGTTATATACAAGATCGTTTCTAAGGCTCTCGCTAATAGGCTTAAAGTTGTCCATCCCCTGTGCATTACCCAAAATCAGAGTGCCTTCGTCCCCAACAAAATGATCCATGACAACATTCTAGTGGTTCATGAGCCCATGCATTATCTCAGTAGCTCCAAAAATGGCCCTAACAAGGGTTGTGTGGTCAAGCTCGATATGAGCAAAGCCTACGACCGCGTGGAATGGGGCTTCTTGAAGAATGTGTTGATTAAAATAAGGTTCTCTAATGTGTGGATTACAAAAATCATGGAATGCATTTGCTCTGTTTGATACAGAGTTAAATGCAACTCCAACATTCCTGATATCATTATACCGAAAAGAGGGCTCTGTCAAGGGGGCCCTTTATCCCCGTACTTGTTTCTTTTCTACATGGATGCTTTGTCTTATATGTTGATCCATGCTCAAGAGACAAATATGATTAAGGGCATTAGGGTTAGTAAGGATGGCCCAAGAATCAACCATTTGTTTTTTGTTGATGATGCTTTATTGTTTGTCAGGAATAAACAAAGCGAGGTGGAGGCCTTCATAAAGATTTTGGAATCCTTTGAAAAAATGTCTGACCAAAGTATTAATCTGGAGAAGTCGATGATTTATTTCAGCCCTAGCACTCCTAGTCCTCATCGCGCGAACTTAAGCAGTATTCTTAAGATGAAGGTGGTTAACAATCTCGATGCATATTTGGGGCTGCCCATTCCAATTAGCAAAAAAAAGTCTACGGCTTTTCAAGGCATTTTAGATCAGGTAGCTAACAGAATTAATAGCTAGTCGAAAAGGTTAAAGTCGTATGGTAGAAAAAAGGTCTTTATCAAGTCTATTCTGTAGTCTATTCCCACTTATGCCTTTTCGGTGTTCTTTGTTCTTGAGCGTATCCTTGAGAAGATCCAAACTATGGTAAGTCGCATGTGGTGGGGTGGCAAATAGAAGTCTAGAGGTTGGAACATACTTTCTTGGGATCAGGTTTGTTTCCCAAAAGGCATGGAAGGCTTGGGGTTTAGGGACCTTAGGCGGTTCAATGTGGCTTTATTAGGAAGACAAGTGTGGAGGCTTGCGAGCTGCAAAGATTCGTTATGCTTTAGAGTTCTGAGTGCCAAATACTTCCCGAATGGTGATGTTTTTTACCCTAAGAGAGTTGACAAGCCATCGTTTACATGGAAAAGCATCGCTAGGGCTGCTAGTATTTTGTATGAGGGTTTCGGGTGGAATGTGGGCAACGGCAAGAAGATTAATATTTGGCAGGAGAACTAGGGTGTTAAAGGGCTTACTGGCGAGTCTATCTGTCTTAACAGAAGAGAGGTGAACGAGACTAAGGTGTATGAGCTTATAAACGAGACGAGTGATGGCTAAAAGGAGAAGAGGGTTATGAAAATCTACGGTGCTTTTATGGGGGACCAAATCTGTAAAATTCCCATTCTCTATAATGGTCCTGACGATTACCGCATTTGGTTTCACAGTTCTTTGGGGTCTTACTCGACTAAATCTGCGTACTCCTGGATGACTCTTAAGCAAGTGGGCTTTGGCCCCCATCGATGTTTTTGGAGGCTTGTCTGGAAGCTGCATACTTTACCAAAAATTAAGATTTTCTGCTAGCGTATAGGCCATGACATTCTGCCCACGTATGAAAAAATTTCTAAAATCTGGAGAAAGTTTAATATTATGTGCCCGCGATGTGGGAGCAAGGTGGAAACTCTCATACACGCGTTGAAAGATTGTCTGAGAGCTAGGGCGGTCCTGGTTCATGAGGGTCTTGATAATGCTCCTGTGGAAGGCAGTTACGAGAGGTGCGTGGACTGGATTGAAGACGTGGCTCTTTTGCTGGACAAGAAGGCTCTCTCGGACTTTGTTACTGTGCTCTGGAATATTTGGAACAATAGGAACAATAAAGTGTTCAGAGAAACAGAGGAAGATGCTAAAGTAATCTGGGATAGAGCTGCTACGTTGAGTAGGGATTTTTGCATCTTTAACCTCATGGAGGATCCGATGATTCTGAAGCCTGTCGAGGAGAAAGGGTGGCAGAAACTTGGTCCTGGGGTGGTAAAAATAAACTTTGATGCTGCTGTTAAAGGCCGGAGGATGAGTTTCGGCATTGTGGCTAGGGATCATGATGGCTTTGTCCTTTGAGGAGCGTGCGGGTGTTTTGGATTTTAATGCTAAAGCTGAATGGGCTGAGCTGCAAGTGTTGGCTGAAAGCATGGAATTGGCGCGGGCAAAAAGGTGGCTTAAGCTGGATTTTGAATCTGATTATGTGAACTTGGTAAATCGGCTTAAAAGGGCGTACGTTGACTTTTCAACCTTAGGCTACCGTATTCGGGAGCTCCTCCAGCTTTTTGAACTGAATTTTAATTTTAATTTTGTTTGGGCCCCGCGGAGCTGTAATAAAGCAGCGGATCATCTTTGTAATTAGCATATAAAAACAATTGTATTAAGGATTTTGATATGGATTATACTTTGGAAATCCATGATGTAATTTTGAAAGATGCTATAAATTGAGTTTGACCTTCGGGTCTTTTTCCTTCAAAAAAAGAATGACAGAGTGGCAGAGGATATTAACAGACTGTTGCAAAAGTTAAACTTCTCGGAAGAAGAAGCCACAAAGATTGTTTGTACTAAATGGGGATCCAATAATTCTCAAGGCTTTAAGGCTTGGGATATAGGAAAAATAATGTCTGTTGAAAACGTTAATCGTGATGTAATGTATCGGGTATTCAAGTCAATATGGTTCACGAAAGAAGAGGTTAACTTTGTGGCCATAAAAGAAGTTGTTATCTTGGTTAAGTTTTGCAATGTGGATGACAGGAAGAAGATCCTGAACCTATCCCCTTTGTTGTTTGATCAGTGTTTATTTTCTATGTTAGCCTATGTCAAAGATCAAGAAGTGGAAACCTATGCCTTCAACTTAATTCCATTTTGGGTAAGAATTTTTAATATACCCCTGGAATGCATGGACAGACAAGTAGCTATGGATGTGGGCAGTGCTATTGGGGAAGTTATTGCCATTAACTGGCGCGACAGAGATGGTGGATGGACAAAATATATTCAGCTTAGAGTTATAATAGATACTTCCAAATCCTTGCGTAGGGTGGTTAAATTTGTTAACAGTGAGGCTGTCGTTTCTGTTTGTGCTATAAAATACGAGGGATTACCTATATTTTGTTACAGTTGCAGTCTCATAAGCCGCTCAACTCAGAAATACGATAAGAAGGTTGACCTAAGCAAATTTATCAAGACTAGTTTCCAATATGGAAACTGGTTAAGAGCTCTTATAGGCATGCCAAATCAGGACCGGGGCGACTGAAGAAATAGGGTTGAAGTCATTAAAGCTAAAAAAAGCCATGAAAAGTGAATTGCATGGGGAGACACAAGGAAATACATAGCTAAACTAATCTGTCGAACCAAAAGAAAAAGAGAAACTTAAACAAATTGAAGAAGAGTCGGGATCGAGCTCACAAATAGAAAAATGCCCCATCAAGCTGTCTCATGAAACATGTGGGAAGGTGATGAACAAAAAAAAGAGAGCAAGAGGTAGTAGTGGAGAGTTGACTGAAGAAAGCCATAGTAAAAATGTTCGTAGAAAGCTCATGGATAGATTATCACCTTTAAAGGCGGCGATTGGCGATCAGCCCCGCCAAGATCAATGAAGTTCATATGTTGAAATTATTGTGGGGTGGGGAACCCCACAATAGTTCGAGAGCTTGAGCAACTCTTAGTTGCTAATAACCCTAGCATTATTTTCCTTATTGAAACAAAAATGAATACTAATGATTTTCAACATGTTCAAAATAAGTGCAGACTACAAAAGGATTGGCTGTGAGTTTCAAGGGTATAAGTGGGGGTCTCGAATTGATGTGGAGAGATGGTGTTGATGTTACCATTCAAAACTACTCTAAGTTCTATATTGATTCCCTAGTTCGGTATGAGAATAAAAAAATGTTCGTTTTACTGTCTTCTATGGTAATGCGAGTCCTAGCCTTAGAAGTAGTTCGTGGGATATGTTAAGAAGGATTGGTGGGTCAGTCAGAGAGGATTGGGTGGTTGGGAGGGATTTTAATGCTATTTTGACTGATGCCGAGAAGAAGGGTGGGCATAGGAAGGCTCACTCCTAGATGAATGGGTTCAAGGATCCTGTGGATGAGCTACCTCTTGTAGATATCAAACCTGATAAAAGATGGTTTACTTGGGCTAATAATAGGGGTAGGGATAGCATGATTAAGGAGAGATTGGATAGATTCTTAACTTCGGTGTCTGTTATTGAAAATTTCCCTTTTATGGCTACTTGTGTGGTGCGTCAAACAAAGTTTGACCATGATGCTATTGTTTTCTATATGTGGGGTCGTAAGCCTAAACTGCAAAATAAAGATCCTAGGCTTAGCTTCAAGTTTGACAAGTGCTGGGCTACTGACAATGAGGCTAAAAACATTATTAAAAGTGTGTGGCATAGCAGTGATACGAACTTTGTGGATAAGCTTGACAATATGTGTTTGGTGCGGGTCCTTGGCAACGTGGTAAATACAACAAAATGAAAAAAGATATTCGAAAGCTTGAACACAAGATTGATATGGTCATTGACTCGCCTCAAGGTGTTAACAGTGCAACAGTGTTGAAAGAGACCCAGAGTAGGCTCAGTCATCATTATGCCAAGGAAGAGAAATATTGGTCCCAAAGGTCTCGGTCCCATTAGTTAAAGGAGGGTGATAGGAATACGCGATATTTCCATGCGAGAGCTACTTGTCCGCTAAAGAAAAACAATATTGAGAAGCTTAAAGATTTTATTGGCAATTGGGTGACTAACAACAGAGATATTTGCAATGTTACTAAAAATTATTTTTGTAATCTGTTTCGGTCCAATAATCAAATTGATGACAACCATGTTATGAATTATATCCAAGACTGTGTGGCTTAAAGAAGAGTACATGAAGAGTGAAGTCATCCAAGCCATAAAACAAATGGATCCTAGGAAGGCTTTTGATGTTGATGGCCTTTCGGGGAGTTTCTTCAAGCAAAATTGGGAGATTGTTGGCAAGGATACTATTCGGTTTTGTCTTGATGTCCTCAATGGAAATAAATATATCTCCTGTTTAAATAAAACTATGATTATTCTGATTCCTAAAATTTGTGATCCAAGTGACATTACTAATTTCCGTCCGATTAGGTTATGCAGGTTCATATACAAGGTCATCTCTAAAGTTCTTGCCAACCGGCTCAAAATTTTCCTCTCTAGTTGTGTAAGTCCAAACTAGAGCGCGTTTGTTCCGGGGAGAATGATAGATGACAATATTTTAATCACATACAAATTCTTACACTATCTTCAAAGTTCCAAAAATGGTCCCAACAAAGGCCTCATTGTTAAGCTCGATATGAGCAAGGTGTATGACCGGGTGGAATGGGACTTCTTGGAGGAGGTCATGTTAAAGATGGGCTTCATTGACAATTGGACTAATAAAATTATGCATTGGTTCGTTCTGTGAGATATGCGGTGAAGTGCAATAATATTCTATTGGATGTTATTATGCCCGAGAGGCGACTTCGTCAAAGAGATCCCCTCTCCCCTTATTTGTTCTTATTTTGCATGGAAGCACTCTCGAGACTGTTTCTCTATGCGCAAGGCAATAATTTCTTTAGAGGAATCTGGGCTAGCATCAATGACCCTCAGATTAACCACCTCTTTTTTCGCGGATGATGCCCTTATTTTTGTTAGAAATAAAAAAAAGTGATGTTGATGCTCTCCTTAATATTCTTAAGGACTTTACAAATGTCTCTTTAGTCATAACACTTCCAGAATGCATAGACAAATATTTGGTGACTTGCTAAGGATGAAAGTGGTGGAAAAATTAGATAATTATCTTGGTCTCCCCCTTTCAATCAGTAAGAAAAAATCTTTGGCTTTTTAAGAGATTAACAATCGATTGTCTTGCAGGATTAATAGCTGGACCAAGAGGCTTTTATCGTTCGGAGGCATAGAGATTTTCATCAAGGCGATTCTTTAGTCTATACCAACATATGCAATGCCAGTTTTCCTAGCTCTTAAAGGTGTTGTCGATGACATGCAAACAAAGATTAGTAGAGTTTGGTGGACTAGAAAGGAACAGGGTAGATTCTGGACGATGCTTTCTTGGAAGAAGTTGTGTCACCCTAAGGGTATGGAAGGGCTCGTCTTTAGGGATATTCGGCTCTTTAATTTAGTTCTTCTCGGATGTCAAGTGTGGAGGCTTATTAATAACAAAGAGACGTTATGTTATAAAGTTCTTAGCTCCAAGTATTTTCCCGATGGGAATATCTTTCACTCTAAAAGAATTGACAAAGCCTATTGTTGCCGCAGCTGAAGCTTTCAAGGCTGGGTTCAGGTGGCAAGTTGGTTGTGGTGACCGCATGAACATTCATACAAATAATTAGGGGCTAGAAGGTTTAAATGGTGAAGCTGTTGAATTACAATGAATATAGTGTTAGAGACCTGTGGCTTGATGAGAGTAGAGGTTGGAATACCTGTAGGGTCCGTGAGCTTTATGGGCAAGATTTTGGGGAGAAAATTTGTAATTTACTTATTGAAAACGAGAATCACAATGACAGAATGGTATGGTTCCATAATTCTTTAGGCTATTACACTTCAAAGTCAGCATACTAGTGGCTGTTGTTGAAACAAATGGGTTTTGGCCCTCATAAGTTCTTTTGGAAAGCGATATGGAAACTCGACACCCTCTCCAAGATTCGTGTATTCACATGGTGTATGGGTAACGAGATTCTTCCAACCAATGTTAAGATAGCGTCTATTCGTCGTGGTTTTAGTCAAGCTTGTCCCAGGTGCGGTGTCGAATATGAAACTTTTACACATGCCCTTAAAGATTGTCCTACTTTGAGGGCCACTTTTACGATAGGTGGTCTAGACAGCAGCATTATCTCAAAGGAGTACGATAGATGTATCGACTGATTGGAAGATATGTTGAGAGTTCTGGATAAAAGAGTGATGGCTGACCTTATAACGATTTTGTGGAATTGTTGGAATAAAATAAACAATTGCTTATTTAGGGGAAAAGAAGAAGAGGTGAAGGTTATTTGGGATATGGCCAGTAGGCTTAGTAAAGAGTTTCGCATCTGTAACCTGTTAAATGTACCGATGATGTCCTCTCAGCTCGTCGATAAAAAATGAGGAAAACCTCCTAAGAACCATATTAAAATTAATTTTGATGCGTCAACTAGTTATTGTTGGAACATTTTCAAATATTTATAGTGTTCCAATAATTATAAATGAATGGGTGTAATTAATCAAAAGATTATATTATTTAAATTTTTGAAAAAGAATTATAACTATTTAAATAATATTATTTGAATAGTTATAATATTAAATGAGTAATTATGTGTTTATTTTAAAGACATTATTATTCAGAAAGACACTTATTGATGAAAGATGTCTTTATGAAGAGACATAAAAATTCCTATAAATAGGAATGAGATTTCATTTGGAAAACACACCAACAACTTCTAATATTCTTTCTTTCCTTCGTTCATTTTCTAATATTATTAGATTATTCTATAAAGTATTACTACAGAAATCCTTTGTAGAAATTAAGTTTTTGTTATACATTGCTCAGTGAGTAGTGGACTATTCTCGTCAGTGCAAAACGCAAATAGTCATTGACTTCATTGTATCTTCGAGGTTAATTTGCTTGGAACTCATTTGCACACCAAAGATAGGTGGGGGCGAATATAACCTTAAAGATAGTGGCTTGATACACGCTTTGGAGCCTTATCCTATTTCTTCTTTTTCTATTCGAGATTTTCCTCACCAGAGATTTAAACTAACAATTTTAAGGTTATATTATTCATGATGACTACCACAACACATGAAAGTGGAACACTAAGGGAGTTGGGTTCTAACTTTGTCAAACTTGATCGATTTGATGGTGGTAATTTTCGACAATGCAGAAAAAAAATTCACTTCTTATTATCAACTTTGAAGATTGCTTATTTTTTGGATACCCCAAGACCTAAAGAGAATGAAAACGAATCTGTTGCCTCAACCCGAGAAAGACAAAAGTGGGACAATGTTGACTACATGTGCATGGGCCACATATTGAATGGTTTATCTGATGGTTTGTTCGACATCTACCAAAACGAGGTCACCGCTAAAGAATTATGGGACAAATTGGAGACAAGATACATGACCGAAGATGTTACAAGTAAGAAATTTCTTGTCAGTCGTTTCAATAATTATCAAATGGTTGATGGTCGTTCTGTTATGGAACAATTCCGTGATATTGAAAAGATGCTGAATCAATTCAAGCAGTATGATATGAAAATGGATGAAATTATTGTTGTATCCTCCATAATAGACAAACTTCCTCCATCTTGGAAAGACTTTAAAAGAAGTCTAAAACATAAGAAAGAGGAAATATATCTTGAGTCTTTGGCAAATCATTTTCGTATTGAAGAAGAATATCGAAAACAACATTAGAACCTAAATTCTGAAAATGCCAAAGTACATGTTACGGAGGAAGTACAAACTACTAAACCATTCAAGAGAAAGTTCAAACAGACTGATAGAGCACCTAAGTTCAAAAAGAAACAAAAGAGCTCATGCTATCATTATAGAAAGGCGGGACATTTCAAGAATGAATGTCAATTTTTAAAGAAGAAACCATCTCCTAAGGCTGAAAATAACGAAAAGTTCGTTGCAATGATATCTGAAATTAATATGGCACAAGATGATAATACATGGTTGATTGATACCGGAGCAACCAAACATGTGTGCAAAGACAAAAGCATGTTCACAAAGTTCACACAATGTGAAAACGACAATGTCTTGTACATGAGAAATTCTTCCATCGTAGCAATCAAAGGCAAAGGGTCTGTTGAACTACAATTCACTTCTGGAAAGGTTTTAACCTTAAATTATGTATATTATGTACCAGAAGTTAGGAAGAATTTAGTGTCTGGAAGTCTGTTGAATAAGTTTGGTTTCAAACTTGTTTTTGAGGCAGATAAGTTTATTTTGTCTAAGGGAGGAATTTTAGTGGAGAAAGGGCATATGTATGAGAGTATGTTCAAACTCAATATTATTAAAAAGAAGAAAAATATTATTTCTGCTTATATGGTTGAAATTTTTTGCTTGTGGCATTATAGATTAGGTCATTTGAATTATAGAAAATTGAATGACATGTATAAGTTAGATTTAATTCCTATTTTTAATAATAATATTAAAAAATGCAATACATGTATGTTGACTAAAATTACAAGAAACCCTTTCCCTAAGGTTAAAAGGAAAACAAAATTGCTTGATTTGATACATAGTGATTTATGTGACATGCATAATACTTCTACATTAGGTGGAAAGAAATATTTTGTTACTTTTATTAATGATTTTTCTAGATATTGTTATGTATATTTATTGCATTCAAAAGAGAAAGCGCTTGATAAATTTAAAGTTCATAAATTTGAAGATGAACTTTAGTGTGAATCATTTATCAAGTGCTTAAGATCAGATAGAGGTGAAGAATACTATAACCTAAGTTATTTTGAATCCACTAGAATTGTCCATCAAGTTTCATCCCCTTACACACCACAACAAAATGGTGTAGTTGAAAGGAAAAATAGAGTCTTGACTGAAATGGTAAATTCAATATTATCATATTCAGGTCTTGGACAAGGTTTTTGGGGAGAAGCTGTTCTAACATCTTGTCATATATTTAATAGAGTTCCTATAAGAAAACTAAAATAACCCCTATGAACAATGGAAGAAAATGAAACCAAACCTTAATTATTTGAAGGTTTGGGGTTGCAGAGCTATTGCCAAAGTTCCAACACCTAAACCTAAAAAGTTAGGTGAAAGAGGAATTAAATACATATTTATAGGATATGCACATAGCAAGGCATATAAGTTCATGGTAATTGAACCAAATGATTCAATTTCAATTAATACTGTTATTGAATCAAGAAATGTTATTTTTGATGGAAATAGATTTAATTCTATATCAAGACAATTACAGTCACAACAATTGATTCATTCTTCAAATGAGAATGAGATTCCATTGGAACAAATTGATAATAATAATGAATCTTGTCAAGAATTAAGGAGAAGTAAGAGGATTAAAAAGGTCAAAGATTCTGGACCAGATTTCATTATGTTTCTTGTAGAAGGAATAGGTGAAAGTATATGCAATAATATACCTTATTGTTATAATACAAAATCTGATCCTATTACATTTGAAGAGGTAATGAAATCTCAAGACTTTGCTTTTTGGAAAGAAGCAATAAATGATTAGATGGATTCAATAATGGGAAATCAAACTTGTATCTTAGTTGATCTTCCACCGGGTTCCAAACCAATAGGTTATAAATGGATCTTCGAAAAGAAAATGAAGGTCGATGGAACCATTGATAAATTTAAAGCAAGGTTGGTAGCCAAAGGTTTTACACAAAAACAATGTATTGATTACTTTGATACCTATGCTCTAGTAGCAAGAATTGCTACAATTAGACTCTTAATATCACTTACCTCTATATATGTTGACAATGTTTGACAATGGCACCAAAAGTTTGACAATGTTGTTTTAGCTAATGGCTACAAAATAAATGAATCCGATAAGTGCATATATAGCAAATTTAAAAATGGAAAAGGTGTCATAATTTGCTTATATGTAGATGACATGCTCTTTTTGGCACGAATTTGGAACAAATAGAAAACACAAAAAAAATTCTTGTCAAACAACTTTGCTATGAGGGATATGGGTGTAGCAGATGTTATTCTTGGGATTAAAATAACCCGATATGAAAGCACTACAGCTTTATCACAATCACATTACATTGAAAATGTGCTTAAAAAGTTTGATCTTTTCAACTGTATACCAGCATCTACACCCATGGATCCTCAAATAAAATTAGTATCTAATGCTGGTAGGAAAATTGATCAATTGAAATATGCAAGTCTAATTGGTTGTCTTATGTACATAATGACTTGTACAAGACTAGATATTACATATGCTGTTGGAAAATTGAGTATGTACACAAGTAATCCAAATAGTTTGTATTGGCAAGCTTTGAATAGATTATTTAGGTACTTAAAGAAAACTATTAACTATGGATTGTGCTATAATGAATATCCTCCAGTTTTAGAAGGGTATTCGGATGCTAGTTGGATTACAAGTTTGGAAGATTATGCATCTACTAGTGGATGGATCTTCATTCTTGGTGGAGGAGCCATTTCTTAGGGTTCTAAGAAACAAACACGTATCACTGATTCCACCATGGCAGTAGAATTTATTGCATTAACTGCTGCTGTAACACCCCTTACCAGAGACCATAGCCGGAGTCGAGCTCGAGGCATTACTTTTCTTAACTTATTAGTTCGGGGCATAAAAATTTACTTTTAAAATTTATCTCACTATTTATGATAAAGCTGTCCACTCGCACAGCAGCAACTAAATCATTTATAACTTCAGGTACAGAACTTAAAATTTAAATCCGTAAATTTTCCCTAAAACTAGACTCATATATCTTCTTACCATAAATTTTTCAGAATTTTTGGTTCAGCCAATTAGTACATTTTATTAGTTAAATTCTCCCTTGTTTCACCACTCGACTGTCCTGACCTCTTGCCACTAAAAATAAGTTTTCTCATTGTAGAATTTTCATATGGTGTTCTTACTTGTTCCTATAGAAAATAGGCTCAATAAGGAATCTAAAAATATAAATTAAAACTCATAAATAATTTTTTTACAATTTTTAGTGATTTTCTAAACTCAGAATAGGGGACTCTAAAAACAGTTCTAACCCTGTCTCACAAAAATTCACAAATCTCAAAATATAAAATTCCTTTTGCTAAACCGTTATTTTTCCATGAAAATAGACTCAACAAGATTTCATTCTATATATCATACACCCTCTAATTCATTTTATACTATCCTAAGTGATTTTTCAAAATCACGTCACTGCTACTGTTTGAAATCTGTTTCTTTGCAAATTATTACTCTTTCATGATTTCTATGCATAATTTATCACATAGACATGTATAACAACAAACACCTTCATACTTAGCCATTTTGACAACCATTCATCATTAGATATTTACACATCATTCATTAGCAAAATCATAATACAACATTCAAAATAAGTAAGCCCTATACATGCCATAGTTCAAACATAGTTCATCATAAAATACCGAGTTGTTGTGGTTGATAGTGTGGACGATTTTTGACATCTTTAGGATCCTCGACTTTGATTAATAATGCTATATAAAAAGAAAATAAACAAAGTAAGCAAAATGCTTAGTAAGTTTATGCTTAGTAAGTTTACAAGTAGCAACATTAAACACAAATAATAATAACCAAGTAACATAATCTTTAATTTCCTCTTTACTTGATCTCTTACTCATTCACTTACTTGTTTACTTAGATAACTCATAATTATGACTTACTTTTCTCTTGCTGAAATGTTGATTCTCAATGGCTAACGTAATATACTCTTAACTCTTATAACTCACTTGAACTTGCCATTTATGCTTTTAATTGAACTTTCATGGACATAAGTTATTTACTAGCTCGTTGAACCACATTGGAATAATAAGGATACTTGGGTCTCTTTCTGATAATAACATGCCAAAGCCATGTCCTAGACATGGTCTTACATGGGATGTTTCATGTACTGCCAATGCCATATCCCACATATGGTCTTACATGGGAGTTCTCATATCGGTGCCCATGCCATGTCCCAGACATGGTCTTACGAGGGACCTCTCATCTCGGTGCCAACGCCATGTCCCAGACATGGTCTTACATGGGACCTCTCGTCTCAGTGCCAACGCCATGTCCCAGACATGGTCTTACATGGGACCTCTCATGATCTCAAGGATGCCAATGCCATGTCCCAGACATGGTCTTACATGGGATCTCTTTACCCAAATGTCATGACATTTGTATTCAATACCTTCCTTATGCTTCAACGAGACTTTTTATTATCAATTCTATATCATCTCATACTTGAGTCAATATCAAATAAATTCATGAAATAAATACATAATTGTTGGAAATTAGCAGCATTAATAATAATTATTAAAATATTACATTTATTTACCTTAAACTTACCTCGGTAGCAAATATAGCCAAACTTATCAATTTACTCTTCAACTTTATTCTTTCCTCGATCTAACCTCGAATTCCGTTCTTCTTAATCTATAATAGCAAATTTAACTTCTTTAATACTCACATTCATTAAAACAGCCCTCGACTCTAACTTTGGCAAAATTATAATTTTACCCCTAAACTTTTACATAATTGCGCTTTTGCCCCAAAGTTTGGAAATTAAACTTCATCTCATATTCTTATGTTATGTAACATGCTGAACATTTTTCTCTTCTATGACAACATCAAATTCTCACTTTAACACTTGCTTATGCACATTAGGGATTTTTACCGATTATGTCAACTTACTCGTTTTCGCTTAAAATCGGCAAGCAAAAGTTGTTTAACATAATTTCTAGCTTCATATTCTATCATAAAACATCAAAATAAACACTTTTCACCTATGGGTATTTTTCCAAATATAAACCCTAGGTTAAATTATTGCTAGAATAAGCTAAATTAAGCTACTGGGATCTCAAAAACGTAAAAAGCATTAAAAACGAGGCTTAGAATCACTTACTATGAGCTTGAAAAAGTGTAAAAACCCTAGCTATGGTGTCTTTCCAAATTTGGCAGCAAGCTATGGAGAAGATGATATTTTTGCCATCTTTTTCCCTTTTTGTTCTTTTTATTATTCATTTACTAAAATACCCTTCATTAAAACTTTAGTTATTTTTATCTATGCATGCCTATTTTTGTCCATGGAAATTTTATGGTATAATTACTATTTAAGGACCTCTACTTTGATTATGCACTTCAAATAAATCCTTTATCATCGAAAACTCATATTTACCCACTTTTGCAATTAAGTCCTAATAGGCAATTTAGGCATGCAATCAATAAAATTTCTTATCAATACTCTAATACTTATATCTAATCACTCGATAAATCATAAAAATTAATAATAATTTTCTCTTTAAATTGAATTTGTGGTTACGAAACCAAAATTTCGATGACCTTAAATTTGGGTCATTACAACTGCATCTAAAGAAGCAAAATGGTTAAGAAATTTGCTTTATGATGTACCTTTATGGCCTAAGCCAATTTCACCTATTTCTATCCATTGTGATAGTGAGGCTACTCTAGCAAAAGCATATAGCCAAGCATATAATGGAAAGTCTAGACACATTGGATTATAATTTATGTGTTTTCTTGTTCTCATATTAGGTTTTCTATCACTTCTTGTTTTCTCTAGATATGTAGGGTTTGGTAGTTTTCTGCATGTGATTCTTTGCATCGTTTTTCTTGTTACATTTGCTTGTGTTCGTCTACCTGGGTAGGGGTCTTTTGGGTTTTTTCTTGCCTTAGTTGGTTGGGAAAGTTTGTTGCGGTTTTCGTAGGTTTTTCGGGTGAGTTTCTTTTCATCTTGGCTTATTGGCTGTGTTTTTTTAGGGTGTTTTGCTTTTTTCTTTTTCTTGTTTCCTCTTTCTCGTCATAGTCTGTGTTCTCCATTATTGTTTTTTTGAGTTTTCTAGCCTCTGTTCTCTATTATTATTTTCCTGGGTTTTTACGTTTTCTGCTGTGTTTTGTTTCCTTTGTTTTATGCTTCTTCACAGATTTCTTGGTTCTTGTGCAGTTACTTTCGATCTGTTGGTCTGGTTCGTGTTTACAATCACTTCTTGGTGTTTCTGTGGGGGCTAATTTGTCAGAGGTTTTCAACAAACCCTTGGAGCAGTTTATTGTTACATGCTCGAATGTTACAGGAAAAGATTTAGTTAAAATAAGCTAGGTTAATTAAAACGGGGAGTTTTGGGGTATTAGTGAAAACGGGGCGTTTTAGTTGTAACCGAATTATGTCCACGTCATTTGTTTGTTTTCCTTTAAAATGTGCATGTGTTGCATGGGAGAGGTTATCAAAATTATTGAAGAAATTTCCAACAGAATTCTCTCATCTTTTCTTCTCTTTTCTTCCCCAAATTTCTGCTCGATTTTCTATCCCTTATCAAAGGTATCAGAGCTAAATCAGTCCCTCTAATGGCTGGTGACAGAGTGTCGACCTGATTACAGAAAGAAGTGGGTAGCATGCAGCAAGAAATCTCAAAAATTTAAGAGGAGATTGGCCAACTGGAGACTAAAATGGAAGTGCGTTTGAAGGAGTTTAAGGAAGAATTTAAGGGTGATCTGCAAGCTCTTTTGGGTCAGTATTTTGGACCACCACCGAAGAACTCTACCGAGAAGGCTACTGTCGACAAAGGGAAAGGCGTCTTGAGGGCTCCTTCGGGGTTTCCACCCAAGGACTCGGAATTACCCCAAGTTCATACGGAACAGTTTGTCATGGAAGGGGAAAGCGTTCATTTGAGGGAACAACTAGTCTCGTCGGAAGCTTCGATAAAATGCAGCAGACTAAAATGTCTTCGATTTGACGGTACCGACTTCAGGGGTTGGTGGACTAAATTGGAGCAATATTTTGAAGAAGAGGGGACACCAGAAAGTAATAAGGTTCGTCTTGTGATGCTGAATCTAGAAGGTAGGGCGTTGGAATGGCACCACTTCTATTCTCAGCGAAATGGAGGCTTGCATATGCTGTCATGGCCATCCTACCTGAAGAGCCTACAAGATCAGTTTGGGTTTGGGCAGTTAGGGAATCCAATGAGAGAGCTGGTCAACTTGAAGCAGCAAGGTACGGTTGAGCAATATCAGGATATGTTCGTAGGGCTGTTAATTCAATTGCATCTTCCTGAAACTTACGCTCTTAGTATATTTATTAGTAATCTGAAAACAGAAATAGGTCATTATCTAGATTTGTTTGAACCTCCCACGCTGATGGAAGCTTTTCAGTTGGCTAGGAAGATAGAGGTTATTATTGCTAATTCGGGGAAGGGGTACACTGCTTTGGGGGTTAGTTCACATAGAACTTTACCTACTACTTCATTTGCCTCAAGGTATTCTTCCTCTCCTACGAGGACCCCAACGGGAGCACAAACCAATAGCAATGCTTCATCTATTAAAGGAGGTTCAAAGACCATTTCTCCAGCGTTGATGGCCAAAAGGAAGCAAAAGGGTCTCTGTTTCTGGTGCGGGGCTAAATACCACATGGGCCATAAGTGTATGAAATCTCAGTTGTATCAGCTTTTTTTGGAACCACTTTCAGATGGTGAAACCGATGACTTCCAGGAGTGTTCTGAGAAGCTATAGGAGAATGGCACTGAAGAAAAGGGTCCTAAGTCTCCTATCATCTCGCTGCATGCATTAACTGGACTACAAGGGCATAACACAATGAGGGTGGCTGCTCGTGTGGGGTCGTGCGTGGCTGTCATTTTAGTTGATTTTGGAAGCACCCATAATTTTATTGATGCATACTTAGTTAACCGACTGTCGTTACCAGTAATTCACCAAGAGAAACTAAAAGTATCAGTAGCAAATGGTAGTTACCTGTTTACGAGAGGGTTGTGCCAAGGAGTTGCTTGGGAAGTGCAAAGTCACAAGTTCGAAACGGACTTTATGGTTCTTTCATTAAAGGGGTGTGACATGGTTCTGGGGGTACAGTGGTTGTTAGCCTTGGGGGACATCATATGGAACTTTAGTTCTTTAATAATGCAGTTCCAACTTAATAGCGAATCTTGTAGTATTCAGGGTATTGTTCCTGGTGCTCTAGCGACTCG
Organism: Gossypium turneri; assembly: GCA_008044935.1. Lineage (NCBI taxonomy): Eukaryota > Viridiplantae > Streptophyta > Magnoliopsida > Malvales > Malvaceae > Gossypium > Gossypium turneri. The sequence goes on from CP032573.1 coordinate 29,135,743, forward strand.
AAATAATGATTCAAAGACCTTTGCGCTGATGGGGCAGTCGTTGGGTCCATATACGGCAGTTCTGAGTTCACCAGCTCAAGTGCTGCTTTTGTCCATGGGGGTCAAAGATACTGAGGGTAAACTCCAACCATTGTTGAGGGAATTTGACGATGTCTTCCAAGTCCCTAAAGGTTTAACTCCTCGAAGGGTTCACAATCACAAAATCTCTTTAAGAGATGAGGGAGCTGTGGTCAAACTCTGGCCTTATTGTTATCCAGCTTTCTAGAAAACTGAAATGGAGAGGCTGATTCAAGAGATGCTTCAAGCAGGGATAATTCGGGACAGCACCAGCTCTTTTGCATCTCCCATTGTCATGGTGAAAAAGAAAGACGGAAGTTGGAGGCTATGTGTTGATTATAGACAACTCAACCAATATACGATCAAGGATAAATTCCCTATTCCAATCATCGAGGAGCTATTGAACGAGTTAGGGAAAGCTCGAGTCTTTTCTAAGTTGGATTTACGAGCTAGATATCATCAAATTTGCATGTGGGAACCCGATGTGCACAAGATGGCATTTAGAACCCATGAGGGGTACTGTGAATTTCTCGTTATGCCATTTGGCCTCACTAATGCCCCCTCAAGTTTCGAAGCTCTCATGAACTCTGTGTTTAAGCCATGGTTGCGAAAATTTGTGTTGGTCTTCTTTGATGACATTCTCGTCTATTCCACTTCATGGCTTGAACATATACAACACTTAAGGTTAGTCCTTCTTAGTCTTCGAGAGCATCAGTTATATGCTAAGAAAACAAAGTGCTGTTTTGGATCACCCCAAATACAATATCTGGGACATGTTTTACATACGGGTACTGTTGCTATGGATCCTCCTAAGATAGAATGTATTTCTTCCTGGCCCATTCCTAAATCGATCAGGGAGCTGCGCAGCTTCCTAGGTCTCACAGGCTACTACAGAAGGTTTATTAAAAGATATGGCGTGGTTGCAAAACCCTTAACAGACCTATTGAAGAAGAATGGTTGGTGTTGGTCCGAACAAGCCACCGAAGCTTTCCTAGCACTCAAAACAGCCTTATGTTCTGCACCGATGTTGATGCTTCTTAACTTTCAGTTGGAGTTCACTGTTGACATGGGTGCCAGTGGGTTTGTGGTTGGCGCGATTCTACAACAGCAAGGAAGACCGTTAGCTTTCTTTAGTAAGGCTTTGGGACTACGACATCAGGCCCTATCCATATATGAAAAGGAGATGCTAGCTGTTCTGCTAGCCGTACGGAAGTGGCACTCTTACTTGATTGGCCGGCATTTTAAAATACGAACAGATCACCACAGCTTGAGATTTCTATCAGATCAGGTCGCTGTTACCCTATTCCAACAACGATGGGTAGCCAAAATGTTGGGATATGATTTTGAGATTGTGTATCGACGAGGAATAAACAACAGGGTAGCTGATGCCCTCTCGCGTCAACCTTAGTTGGAACACGGGCAACATTTTCAGCTTTCGGCCAGTACAGCTATTTCTAGTCTGTTGGAACGGGTGCGACAATCATATGTTTGGATGACAAATTGCAAAGGATTATTCAGAATATTCAATTACAATAGAACTAGGACCAAAGGTACTCCTGGGATGGCCGATTTCTATTTCGAAAAGGGAAGATTGTGGTAGGCAGAGTCCCAAAATTACGACAAGAGTTGTTCACTCATATTCATGCAAGCGCAATTGGTGGTCATTCAGGAGTGCATGCCACTAGAAAACGATCTCAAGTCTGTTATATTGGAAGGGGCTAACCACTGATGTTAGAAGGTAATTCGAGAATGCATCATTTATCAGCAATATAAAGGCGAAATGGTAGCTTCTCCGGGGTTATTACAGCCACTACCGATCCCTAATCGAGCTTGGTCAGTGATAAGTATAGATTTCATCGAAGGGTTACTAACATCCAACAAAAAGGACTCCATTTTGGTAGTTGTAGATCATCTCACCAAATATGGTCATTTCCTCGCCCTGTCTCACCCGTATACGGCCAAGGAGGTAGCTCATGAATTTCTGACAAATGTATATAAGCTCCACGAAATGCCTGAGACTATCATCTCGGACCGTGACAAAATCTTTATCAGTAGCTTTTGGCAAGAACTTTTCCGGCAGTCTGGTACTAAGCTCCTGTTATCAACAGCCTACCACCCACAGACGGATGGTCAGACTGAGGTCTTAAACCGATGCCTTGAGAACTACTTACGTTGTATGACAGGAGAAGCCCCTGCACGTTGGTTTCACTGGTTGGCCCTTGCTGAATGGTGGTATAATTCCTCCTTTCACTATACGATTCAGCTCACGCCATATGAGGCCTTGTATTGTCAGCCTCCACCAACTCATATGCCATACTTAGCTGGATCTTCATCAGTAGCAGGTGTTGACCGTAGTCTACAAGCTCGTGAGGTGGCCAGAAACTTGCTTCAATTTTGTCTTAAGAAGGCTCAGACTTGCATGGAAAATGTTGCTGACAAACATCGATCAGAAAGAAGTTTCCAAATGGGGACTTGGTTTACCTGAAGTTATAGCCTTATCGCCAACAGTCTCTTCGCAAAGTTATAATTCAGAGACTAGTTCCAAAATTTTTTGGACCTTTTCCTGTTATTGGGAAGATAGGGGCCGTAGCCTACACCTTCAGCTTCCTCCTAACTCTCGGATCCATCCAACGTTCCATGTATCACAATTGAAGAAACATGTTGGGTCAGTTCCGACTCAAGCTCAGTTACCACTCGTGGATGATCAAGGTGCCTTGCAAAAAGAACTTATTCGTATTTTAGACAGAAGAATGGTTAAGAAAGGAAACCAAGCATTGATAGAGGTATTGATCGAATGGACAAACACTTTTTCGGAGGACGTTACCTGGGAATCACTCTCGGCAATCCAATCCAAGTTTCCTCATTTTCATCCTTAAGGACAAGGATGTGTCTGTGGGAGGGAGTACTGTTATGTGCTCGAATGTTACAGGGAAAGATTTAGTTAAAATAAGCTATGTTAATTGAAATGGGGAGTTTTGCGGTATTAGTGAAAATGGGGCGTTTTAGCTGTAACCGAATTATGTCCACGTCATTTGTTTGTTTTCCTTTAAAATGTGCATGTGTTGCATGGGAGAGGTTATCGAAATTACTGAAGAAATTTCTGACAGAATTCTCTCATCTTTTCTTCTCTTTTCTTCCCCAAATTTCTGCTCGATTTTCTATCCTTTATCATTTATTTCCTCAGAGGGAGAAGTTACGAGGGTTGGGGTTCTTTGTACAATGAAGTTCCTATGTTGGAACTGTCGTGGGTTGGGGAACCCCGCGACTGTTAGGGAACTTAAGCAACTTCTTGTTCCTAACAAACCTAATATTATCTTCCTTAGTGAAACAAAGGTGAGTGCTAATGATTTTCGTAGTGTTCAAAACAAATGCAGGATGCAGAACGGTTTAGCCGTGAGCTCTGAGGGACCGTAGTGGAGGTCTTGCGTTGATGTAGGGGAAGGAGTGGACGTTGCCATTCAAAGCTATTCTAAGCACCTCATTGACTCCTTAGTTCGATTGGAGAATCATAGCAAATGGTCTGTTTGTTTGGCAGTAAAATATTTTCCGGAAAATGATTTCTGGAAAATGATTTACTTTTCTGGAAAATGATTTACTGAAAATATTTTTTAGTGTTTGGATGAATCTGTGTAAAATATTTTCTGTTGTTTGGCAGATTTCCTGAAAATATTTTCGGAAAAGTTGTTTTTACATATATTAATAAATTTATATACATATTAATAAATTTTTATATTTTAAATTGTTTTTACATATATTGTAATGATTTATTTATAAATAAATAAATCAAATTAAATATATAATAATACTCAATTATTAAGCTACAATATTAACCGTCATAAATTGAAAACAACCAAAGTCAAATATATTATTTGTAATTGTGTTAAAAAATAAAAAACAAGGATTAAATAATTATAAATTAGCTTCCAAATCACAATTAAACAACAAAATTATCCACAAAATTATTTTAAAAAAATCTATAAAATGAAAGTTTAATAAAAACAAACAAAAAGTTGTGTTTGTGAAGCTTTTAGAAATTGTCTTTTATTTTTCTTTAATTTGTTTGTTATATAAATTATTTATTAATTGTCTACTTTAAATTTTAAAGTTTTTCCATTTTAAAATTGGTTAATAAAAAATTTAAAGTAGATAAAAATAATAATTTCATCTAGGATTAAAATAAATTTATACCAGTACGAAAAGGAGAAATAATCGTTGCGTAAATTAGTAATACCATGAAAATTGTCAATAAAATCCAAATTTTTGAAGGAAATTATAGAATTCAAGTACAACTCACACAACTTTTGATACACATCACCAACAGGCAATTTTTGAAATTTAATCCCCCCAACGAGCGTATTAGAAAGAACACCGATAGTCAATGGGGTTTAAATGTGAGTTTTATTATTAACAAACTTGATAAACACAGTGAATCCTTCTCTTCAAATAAACCATATTTCTTTTGAATAGGTCCTTGAGATGACCTTTTTTTACACTACTCGTAGTACAATAATAGGCTTTAAATATAAGAAAGCTTAAAATGCAGAACAATTCATTTCTGTTAGCACTTGTAAGCATAAACCATGTAAATTCTCAGGGGAAGATTAGAGCTGCTGCATGCAACTACCTTCAACCCCATAGCCTCCCTTATTCTGGTCCGGAATTTCAGCTAATATGTGGCAAAATTTCAATTTTGTTTTCCACTATAGCAGTATAGCCTCTTATCTTTGAAAATAATCTGGGAGCAGAGGGTGGCAATTGAAGTTCATTAAGTGCAACATCTTGAGCAGATGGTATGGCATAAATGAACAGGTAGACCACCTGATGTTCCGTTGCATTGCAAAGTTAAAATTATCGACAACCCACCCTTAGTCATCTGGTCAAAATATCGATCACCCTCAGCACATTTCCCTACACTATACAAGATATGTATTAAACCCTGGTTTCAAACCTCGCTCGCTCTATATAGCTATCCAAAATTTGACATGTTTCATCAAGATTGAATCCCTTTATCAAACATGTCATCGTAAGGTTAAATGTTGAATTATCAGGCATGTAGCCTCTCCCCGAAAGTTTATTCATAAACAATGTTGCTTCCGTAGCCATATGGTGATTCGAAAGACAAAACAGTAGAGTATCACAAGCCAATCTCTGCATCATAGGCTCCTTCTCCAAGAACATTATCAACAACTCGAATGCCTTTCGTGGAGCCACACAATGGAAAACCCCATGAATCAACGATCTCACGGTAGCTTCATTAGGAAACACATTCCTTTTCTTCATCGTCTCAATAAGTCTAAACGCATCATCGACCTTCCTGGCATTACAGTACCCATCAATTAAGATGGTATAAGTATACACATTCGGTGAGTATCCGAAACTTTCCATCTGCTTAACTAATCGAACTGCCTCATCGATGACACCGGCTTTACAAACACCATGAATGAGAATATTGTATGTAAACCTATCTGGTTTACAGTTATCAACTGACATTTGTTAAAACTTCAAATAAGCTAAATCAAGTGAATTGGATTTTATTAACGCATCAATCACAACATTATACAATCTAGTGCTAGAATTAATACCCAAAAATGAAATCTACCCAAATATCTCAGCACAATACTTAGCTAATCCTAATCTTCCCCAACTACCAATCAAAACACAAATCAACTCTTCAGTGAAACTAAGGCCTGAATTCCTAATATCATTAACCAGTTCAACAATAACAAAACCGGACCTTTTTGATAAAGGGCATTAGCTAAAGCAGCATTACGGTTTTTTGGCAGTATAAAAGCATAACTACATAATTAAGTAGTTTGAGCAAAACCCTTTACCAGGATAGCTGCTTCTGGGGTTTGCACGTGGTTGTAAAGACTCCAGAGACCTCACAGCACCCCATAGCCTCTTATTTCTTCTAGTCTTCAACTTAGGAACAAATAAACAGCATCAAACGAACAAATTATACAAGCAAACAGATGAAGAAAAAGCATTTGTTCTTCAAATCCGAAAATATATATAACTTACTGGTGATCCAGTATTAGGAAAATCATGGCTTAAAGCCTCTTTTGCACTATACTGGACTAAATTCATACTTGAAAACTTTGTCATTGAAAGATGAGCAACCAACGATGCCAAAGATAGAGTCAATACAAATAATGCAACCCATTTTATCTTAGATTTGAACACAATCTTTACTCAAAATTACTTTCTTGGATTTTGAATTTAACACCCAATTCTCCCTACAATCCAAAAATCCAAATATATACATTAAAATTCCAAAAAACCACATTAAAACAAATCAAAGTAAAATAAAACATAATGAAAAAAGACTTTTTTTCTTTTTTACCTGGAAAGTTGCAGCAAGCCCCCAGTGAAGAGAACGCAGTTCTAGAAAACCACCAAACAACATGAAGAACCTAGATTTGAATAAAAGATTTAGAACCTTCTTTTTCATTTTCCCCCTTGATTTATTAGGTTGAAAAACAGGGAATTGGGAAGTGGGTAGAGTTCAAATCTGGATTGGAAGCAATGGACTTAACACAAAACTTTAAACACCCTCTGATGCAATCACAAGGGAAAAAATCCCACAACAAGACAAACAGAGAAATATGGAAGGAATTTTAACAAGGAATTAATAAGAGAGAATGCATGAAGAAGAATGAAGAGAGGTTAAGAGAAAACAAAGTGTTTCAAAGAGAATGGAGAATTCTCATCGTAAATTACACTTACCCACTTAGCTAACACTTACAATCGCAGTTCAATACGAACAATTTCAGTACAAGCACTTCGAGAATCTTCAACGAAGAGAAGGGAACCTTCTGGGTCTTCTTTTCTCGACTGTGGCTGCTGATGACAGTGAGGCCAACGAAGAGAAGGGACGATGGACAGAGAGGAAGGGAGAAGAGAAGGGAAAATGTCTTGCGGCTTCCAATTCGGTAAGACATTTTCCATAAATTGGTTTTGGTTTTACCCGTGTTTTGGAAAATGTTTTCCTATAGGAATTCATTTTCCATGAAACAAACACTGAAAATTAAGGAAAATGTTTTTTGGAAAACATTTTCCACCAAACAAATGGAGCTTTAGAGTTACTAGCTTTTACGGGCATGCGATTCCTAACTTTAGAAGTAACTCGTGGGACATGTTGAGAAAGGTTGGTGGCTCGGTTAGGGAAGATTGGGTGGTTGGGGTAGACTTTAATGCTATTTTGAATGAAGCTGAAAAGGATGGCGGTCGGAGGAAGGCGCGGGTGCAGATGAATGAGTTCAAAGACATCATGGATGAGTTGGCTCTCGTAGACATTAAACCCGAGAAAGGGTGGTTCACTTGGGTTAACAATAGGAGTGGTGGAAGCATGATAAAAGAAATGCTAGATAGGTTTTTAAGTTCGGTGTCCATGATTGAGAAGTTCCCTTTTATGGATACTAGTGTGGTGCGCCAAACTAAGTTTGACCATGATGCTATTATTCTGAATATGTGGGGTTGTAAGCCAAAAGAATTTCCCAAAGAACCTAGGCTGTGTTTCAAGTTTGATGACTGCTGGGCTACAGACAGGGAGGCTAAAAGCATTATTAGTAGTGCTTGGAACAGGGGCGTTTTGACCTATTTTGAAAAGATTGATAGTATTCGTTCTTGGCCCATGGCAACGTGATAAATATGGCAAAATGAAAAGAGAGATTCGTAAGCATAAGCAAAAGATTGACGTGGTTATAGATTCTTCTCAAAGGATTGATAGTGCGAATGCCTTGAAGGAGACTCGCTGTAGGCTTGACCATCTCTATGCTAAAAAAGAGAAATATTGGGATCAAAGGTCTCGGTCTCAATGGCTTAGGGAGGGAGATAGAAATACGCGGTATTTTCATGCGAGAGCCACTGGCCATTTTAAGAAGAATACCATTGAGAAGCTTAAAGACTTGAATGGGAATTGGGTGACTGACAATAAAGACATTTGCAATGTGGCTAAACTTGAATGGGAATTGGGTGACTGACAATAAAGACATTTGCAATGTGACTAAAGACTATTTTGCGTAGGCTGTTTCGATCAAACAGTCAAAGAGTGGACAACCATGAAATGAATTATATACAGGAGTGTGACAAACGAGTAGCTTATTATGGACTACACGGAGAGTGAGGTTACTCAAGCTATCAAACAGATGGATCCGAGAAAAGCCCCTGGCGTTGATGGCCACTCGGGGAGCTTTATCAAATATAATTGAGAGACCGTGGGAAATGATAATATTGGGTTCTGCTTGGATGTTCTCAATGGAAATAAAGATATCTCTATCCTTAATGATACTATAATCATTCTTATTCCTAAAATTCGGGACCTTGTGATATTACTAATTTTTGCCCTATTAGTTTATGTAGGTTTATCTACAAGATGATCTCTAAGATCATCTCTAATGTTGTTGCAAATCCACTCAAAGTTGCTCTCCCTGATTGTATCAGTCAAAATCAAAGCGCTTTTGTCCCGGAAAGAATGATACATGACAATATATTGATCGCTCACGGATTTTTACTCTACCTTTAAAGCTCTAAAAACAGCCTTAATAAAGGGTTTGTTATCAAACTCGACATGAACAAAGCATACGATAGTGTGGAATAGAATTTTATCGAGAAGATCATGAAGAAAATGAGCTTTGTTGAGAAGTGGATTGATAAAATAATGATAAAATAATGGATTGCGTTTGTTCTGTAAGATATTTAGTTAAATGGAATGATATTTTGTTAGATGTTATTATTCCCGAGAGGGACTCCGACAAGGGATTCCCCTCTCTCTTTATTTTTTCTCATTTTGCATGGAAACATTTTCAAGGATGTTTATTAATGCACAAGGTAATAATGTTTTATGAAGGATCCGAGCTAGTATAAACGCCCTAAGATAAATCACCTTTTTTTCGCCGATGAGTCCCTACTTTTTGTGAGAAATAAAAAAAGTGATGTTGAGAGTCTTGTTAATACTCTAAAGGTCTTTGCTAATGCTTGAGGTCAAGAGATTAATTTTGATAACTCGATGGTTTTTTTTAGTCCTAACACTTCTAGGGTGCAAAGACAAACTTTTGGCGATCTACTTGGCATGAAGGTGGTGGAAAAATGGGACAACTACCTAGGCCTTCCTCTTCCGGTAGGTAAGAAGAAAACATTGGCATTCCAAGAGATTACTAATAGGTTGTCGTGCAAGATAAACAACTGGACTAAGAGACTACTATCCTTTGGTGGCAAAGAAGTCTTCATCAAAGCTGACTTTCAATTTATTCCAATGTACGCATTGTCCCTTTTTTTTGGCCCCCAAAGGTGTGATTGAAGATATACAAGCAAAGATGAGTAGAAGGTGGTGGTCCGGTAAGGAGAAGGGCAGATTCTGGACGATGCTTCCTTGGAAGACCTTGTGTCACCCTAAGGGCATGTGAGGTCTCGGCATCAAGGATATTCAGCTGTTCAATTTGGCTCTTCTTGGGCGTCAAGTGTGGAGGCTTATAAACAACAAAGATACCCTATGTTTTAAAGTGTTGTCTGCAAAATACTTTCCCGATGGTGATATCTTTCATCCCAAAAGAGTTGACAAAGCCTCTTTTAGTTGGTCCAGCATTGCTGCTGCGGCGGAAGCTTTTAAGGATGGTTTCGGTTGGCCGGTCCGGAGTGACAATCGGATCAACATTCGGATTGATAATTGGGGGTTGGAAGGTTTACATGGTGGGGTTCTTAATTCTAATATGCTTAACCCTAAGGAGTGTAGTGTGAAAGACCTTTGGCTCGGGGATTGTAGAAGCTGGAACATTGGTAAAGTTCATGAGCTATATGGGAAAGATTTGGGTGACAAAATTTGTAACTTACCTATTGGGGGTGAGGGCCAGTGCGATAGAACTGTGTGGTTTCATAACACTCATGGTTGTTTCACTTCGAAGTCAGCTTATTCTTGGTTATTATTGAAGGAAATGGGGCTTGGTCCTCATAGGTTCTTTTGGAAAGCTTTATGGAAGCTCGACACTATCCCTAAGGTTCGGGTGTTTACGTGGCGTGTGGGACACGAGATCCTCCCTACTAACGTTAAAATTGCATCCATTCAGCGTGGCTCTGGGCAGGGGTGTCCTAGGTGCGGGGCTGAGTACAAGCCCCTCATTCATGCAGTAAAAAACTGCCCTACTTCTCGGGCGACCCTCTCTATTGGTGGTTGGAATGAAAACACCATTTTGAAGGAGTATAAAACCTGTATTGATTGGCTGGAAGATATGATGAGAGTGCTTGATAAAAGAGCTATGGCTAACCTTATGACTACAATGTGGAATTGCTGGAATAATAGAAACAATTTCATCTTCAGGGGAAAGGAAAAGGAGGTGCAGGTCATTTGGGATAGGGCCAGTACCCTTAGCCAAGATTTTCGCATTTGTAACCTGATGAATGAGCCATTGCTGTCCCCTAACCTCGCTGTTAAAAAATGGGAAAAACCTCCAAGGGTTTTGTAAAAATAAATTTCAACGCAACAGTGGGTGATAACAGAATTGGTTATGGAGCGATTGCAAGGGATGATGACGGCTTTGTGCTGGGTGGTGGAGGGGGTTTTATAGAAAAGACAATGTCGGTGGAAGAAGCCGAGTGTCATGCTTTTAAAGCAAGTATCAAGATGGCGTGTCAGTTGAAGAACCATCGTACAGACGTCAGAATCAATGGCGCGCGGATTAAGGCGTGCAAAGAAGCCTTCATAAATTTTAAGTCAGCTGATTTAATTTGGACTAGTCGGTCTTGTAATGTAGTCACTGATTTAATTTGTACAAAAATATGTAAGGAGGCTGGAACTTGGTTTTTTTACATGGACTACCCTATGGATATCCATGATGCTGTAATCTGAGATGCAACTTTATAAATTGGTTGACCCTTGTGGTCGTTTTTTTTGTTAAAAAAAAATGTCTGCTAGTAGCGTCTACTGGTAGGGAAAAGAGCGCGATTATGAAAAATTTTCTCCAAGATTTTGAAGCATTTCTCCAAGATTTTGAAGCATTATATTCTTCGTTCCTTAATGTGGGTGTCAGTCTTTATTCTTTGTTAAAAGAATAATTGGACGGCTGTGGTTGTGGTTGTCCCTGCTTAGCGGTGGGGTTGTCAATTGGCTCGGTAGCGTGTCGTTCGAGGGTGTACGAAAGAATCTACGTGGTTGGCCCTGCGCATCATAGGCTGTGTTTGGGACTGAATGATGGAAAATGATGTACGTATGTTTGCATGGTTTCTACGTCTATTTTGCATGTTTCTTCTCCGTTTATGCATGGCATGCTTTTAATGGTACATTTTCTTTTGACTTTTCTACAAAAGTGATAATCTGCTCCGTTTTTGTTGAATAAACTTAAATGAAATAGAGTTATGTTGTTTTTAATGGGTTTAAATTAGTAGTTTTTTCTTTTAGGAGAATGAAAGGTCAAGAGTCATTGGTGCTATTATTATATATTAATATTTTTAGTTTTTTTTGTTGTTTTAAAAGGTAGATTATAGCCTATAAATAGTTTGTAAGCTTTTGATATTATGGAATGAACAAATTTTTACAATTTGGTATCTGAGCTATGGAGAGTGTGACTAGTAATGTGCCATTGCCACGACTAACAAAGGTGAACTATGAGAATTGGAGCATCCAAATGAAAGCTCTTCTTGGGTCTCAAGATGGTTGGGAGGTGGTCCAAGAAGGTTTCATAGAATCGACAACTACTGCGGGATCTACGGCGGCTCAAAACAAGGCGTTGAAAGAAATGCGATCGAAAGATAAGGCAGCATTGTACATGTTATTTCGAGCCGTTGATGACTCGGGCTTTGGGAAGATTGCAAGTGCGACAACTTCAAAAGAAGCGTGGGACATTTTAGCAAAGGTGTACAAAGGAGCCGACCGAGTTAAACAAGTCCGCCTTCAAACTCTTCGTGGCGAGCTGGAAGGCATGAAGATGAAGGAATCAGAAGGTGTCTCCGACTACATCACGCGTGTTCAAACCGTGGTTGTAATACCCCTTACCTGTTTTCGTCACCGGAATAGGATACGAGGCATTACCAGATTTTACTGAATTAATTTTTCTGTTATTACGAGTTTAATTACTATTCATTTATCGAATCATGTCATGACGTCCCTTGGATGGGCCTCCGAAGCCCAAAACATACATCGGGACTAAACTGATATTAAATCGAAGCCATAAGAAATTTTTCGCAAAATCTCAAAGTTATACTTACTGTAGCCATACCAACAGCTAAGTTACAAACATTCATTTCTATGTAATATTGGTATTTAGTCTATACATGCCATTCTTTCAAAATAAGTCATTTTCAAATACCAAAAGATATGAGTTGATAGTGTGATAAAGCTCCGACTAAATCTCCAACCTTCGAGCTCCTGAGCACTACAAAATAGAGAAAAAAAAAAGAACGGGGTAAGCACATTGTGCTTAGTAAGTTCATGCAACAAGAATTATACTTACCATATTATACACCTATCATTTAATAACACAAGCACACATCCAATTCACATAAACATTTACCTATCACATACAAACTCAACTTTTGCATTAGTTAAGTAAACATCATATAAATTCGTTACAAAGACAAATGATTGATGAGCTCATCAATTCCATATTTTCCATTCCCTTGTTATTTTTTTATATTTATCCCGTTGAATTTCTCAGAATTTCGATGGATTTTCAGAGGTACACTTTAGTGTACAAATTCGGGTCCGTCAATTCATATTCATGTGCGCACATTTCCATTTCAGAGAGCACACTCCCGCGAACCTCATCCTTACAGTGGGATTACCAGTCCAGGCTAAATCCCCTGTAATATAAACTCATAGAGTATTGTCAGGATTACCAGTCTAGGCTAAATCCCCTGCAACGACAATTACTCTAATGAGCTTGGATCTGAATTACCAGTCCAGGCTAAATTCAGACCCCAATTCGGATTACCCGTCCGGGCTAAATCCATTTTCCATATATTCTTCGGGAGGGCTATATCAGGATAGGATCACCCATCCGGGCTAGATCCTTTTTACCGTCAATTCCTTTTCAGAGATCCATCAAATTTTCCTTCCATTCAACCGGGATTTCTTCCCCTTTTTATCAAATATATCAGTGTTTGATCAAATTTCATATAATGAACATTCAAATCATATTCACATCAATAACAAACATTTTAGGCATTTAAGAATATAATTCAAGTTACACGAACTTACCTCGACACTTGTTCGTAACCAAAAATCTACTAATCCCGAACTTTTTCTTTTCCTTGATCTTGCTTCGTATTTTAATTTTCCAGATCTAAATAAATAAATTTAATCATTAATCTAATACTTTTCATGTTCATATGTAACATTCTCTATAATTCCATTATTATTTATAGTGCATTCAAAGTTGTCTCACTAAGTCACAGTCACTAAATTATTTATATCTTGAGCTACGGAACTCCAAATTAAGATCCGCTAATTTTCCCCAAAATAGACTCATATGTCTTCTTACCATAAAATTTTCAAAATTTTTGGTTTAGCCAATAAGTACAGTTTATTCTTTAAAGTTTCCCCTGTTTCACTGTTCAACAGTTCCGACCTCTCTTCACTAAAAATTAATTATCTCATTGTACAGAATTAGGATGATGTTTCCATTTGTTTCTTCTGAAAATAGACTCATTAAGGATTCCAAATATATAAATTATAACTCATAATCATTTTTTTACAATTTTTAATGATTTTCCAAAATCAGAACAGGGGAACCCGGATTCATTCTGACCTTGTCTCACAAAATCTATTATATCTCATGATTTACAATTCCATTGCTTACACCGTTTCTTTTATAAGAAACTAGACTCAATAAGCTTTAATTTTATATTTTATTCATCCTCTAATTCGATCTCTACAATTTTGGTGATTTTTCAAAGTTAGACTACTGCTTCTGTCCAAAACTGTTTTAGTGCATAATGTTAATTACCATTCTTTCCCTAAGCTTTCAATAAATCATAATTCCCTCCCTGCTCAATTAACCTCTCAATTGAGCTGATTTTTCTCAACCAACACTTTATTCTATCACTTTAAACTACTCTATAACCTTTGAAAATCAGAATTTTAGCACTAGACTTTAATTCCAAACTTTTTCATAATTAAGTCCTACAAATCAATTTCTATTGAAATTACCTAATAAAATCATCTCATAAACAAATTAAAGCTTCAATTTCATCCTATTTCATCATAAACTTCCAGCACATATTCATAGCAACTTTCAAATTCATTCATAAAATCAAAAACTAATGAATTTAGTAATAGGACCTAGTTGTAAAAGTCTTAGAAACACAAAATTACAAGAAAAAGGCAAGGATTAACTCACTTGGTGCAAAAATTATGAAAAACCAGCTTGAAGAAACCCTTAGGACGTTTTTGGCTGGTGAGAATGCAGAAAAGTAAAGAGAATTCTAGATATTCCACTTTAGTCCTAACTTTTAAAGTAAATTTTGCAATATTCCAATTTTACCCTTAATTCTTCAATTCTCCTGATTTTTCTCAGCGTATGCCGCCCAAAATATCTTCTTTTGGGCTTATATGCAATTTATTCCCTCCTCATTTAATAATTGAGCTATTTAATCCTTCTAGTAACTTTTACACCTTTTTCAATTTAGTCCTTTTCACTTAATTGACTACCCAAACATTAAAATTTTCTAACGAAATTTTAATACCATATTACTAACACTTCATAAATATTTATAAAAATATTTTTGACTCGATTTTAAGAGATCGAGGTCTCGATACCTTGTTTTTACCCAATTTCTTCAATAATTTCTTTTTCTAACTAACCACTAAATCGGTAAAATTCTTCTATCTATATTTTTATACGATTTTCCTATCAAATCAATATTCATGCAAAAATATTAAAATAAATTTCTCTTTTAATCGGATTTGTGGTTACGAAACCACTATTCTGATAACCTTGAATTTGGGCCATTACAACTCTCCCCCTTTAAGGATTTTCGTCCTCGAAAATCTTACCAATAAAGAGGTTCGGGTATTGTTTTCTCATTGCCTCCTTCGGTTCCCATGTCGCTTCCTCTATCCCATGCTTTTACCATAATACTTTCACCAAATTTATCTTTTTATTTCTAAGCTTTTTTGTTTCCCGTGCCAATATCTTGACCGGTTCTTCATTGTAAGTCATATCCGGCTGAATCTCCACTTCTGTCGGAGAAATAACATGTGAAGGATCTGATCGATACCGTCGTAGCATAGATACATGAAAAACATTATGAATTCTATCGAGTTCCGGTGGTAATGCCAATCGATAAGTGACCGGTCCAATTCTTTCTACGATTTCATATGGCCCGATAAATCTTGGACTCAATTTACCCTTTCGACCGAATCGGAGAAGTTTCTTCCAAGGAGACACTTTTAAGAATACCTTATCACCCACCTGAAATTCAATCTCTTTTCGTTTAAGATCAGCATATGACTTCTAACGATCGGAAGCTGCTTTTAGACTATCTCGAATCACCTTGACTTTTTCTTCTGTTTCTCGGATCAAATCAACCCCATGTATCTTCTTTTCACTAAGCTCTGTCCAATATAACGGTGTTCTACATTTTCTACCATACAAAGCTTCATACGGAGCCATTTTAATACTGGACTGATAATTGTTATTATAAGCAAATTCAATCAAAGGTAGATACTTCTCCCAATTACCTTCAAACTCTAATATACAACATCGGAGCATATTTTCCAGTACCTGAATTACACGTTCAGATTGGCCATCTGTCTGAGGATGAAATGCAGTGCTGAAATGCAATTGAGTACCCAAGGCTTCTTGGAATTTGTCCCAGAAACGAGATGTAAATCGGGGATCTCTATCAGAGATAATAGAGATTGGCACTCCATGCAGCCTGACAATCTCAGATATATACAGTTCAACCAATTTATCTAGAGAATAATCCATACGTACCGGGATAAAATGAGCTGATTTTGTTAATCGATCAACGATCACCCAAATGGCATCTTTCTTTTTCGGTGACAATGGTAATCCTGACACAAAATCTATAGTAATTTTTTCCCATTTCCATTCCGGTATAGTAATTGGCTGGAGTAATCCCGAAGGTACCTGATGTTCTGCTTTGACCTGTTGACATATCAGACATCTTGATAAAAACTCAGAAATATCACGTTTCATACCTGGCCACCAGTACATCTTCTTCAAATCATTATACATTTTTTTACTTCCCGGATGCACGGATATAATACCACTGTGTGCCTCGTGTAAAATCTTCTGTACAAGCTCTGAAATCTTTGGTAAATATACTCTGTCTCTGAATAATAAACAACCATCAGTTCCAATCTGAAATTCTGAATCATTACCTGACTCACATTGTACCCGTTTAGCCTGTAGCTTCTCATCATTTTTCTGAGCTTCATATATTTGTTGTAGAAATGTCGGTTTAACTCTCAACTCAGCTACGACTGAACCATCATCAACCAAAGACAATTGGGCATTCATAGCTCGCAAAGCAAACAGAGATTTTCGACTTAAAGCATCAGCAACAACATTAGCCTTACTCTGATGGTAATCAATAATCAAATCATAGTCTTTTATCAGTTCAAGCCACCTACGCTGTCTCAAATTCAGATCTTTCTGTGTCATCAGATATTTTAGACTTTTATGATCAGTATAAATATGACATTTCTCACCATACAAGTAATGCCGCCATATTTTTAATGCAAATACAATAGCAGCTAATTCAAGATTATGCACCGGGTATTTTCTTTCATGTGTCTTAAGTTGTCTCGAAGCATAAGCTATAACTTTACCTTCTTGCATCAAGACACAACCTAAACCATTTAATGATGCATCACTATAAATAATAAATTCTTTACCCGATTCAGGTTGTACCAACACAGGTGCTTTTGTCAACAAATCTTTCAATCGGTCGAAACTCTGCTGGTATTCCTCAGTCCACTCGAATTTAACATCTTTCTGTAATAAACGGGTCATCGGAGAAGCTATCATAGAGAACCCCTTTACAAATCTCCGATAATAACCAGCTAAACCCAAGAAACTTCTAACTTCAGATACATTTTTTGATGGACTCCAATTGACAATAGCTGAGATTTTACTCGGATCTACCCTGATGCCTTCTGCGAATACAATATGTCCGAGAAAACCCACTTCTCGAAGCCAAAATTCACATTTACTGAATTTAGCATATAGCTGCTTTTCTCGCAGAATTTGCAACACAATTCTCAAATGTTCTGCATGCTCATTTTCGTCTCGGGAATAGACCAAGATATCATCAATAAAAACTACCACAAACCTGTCTAAGTACGGTCTGAATATCCGATTTATCAGGTCCATAAATACTGCAGGTGCATTAGTCAGCCCAAACGGCATAACCAAAAACTCGTAATGCCCATACCTGGTTCTGAAAGCTATTTTCGGTACATCTGACTCCTTTACCTGTAACTGATAGTAGCCTGATCGGAGATCAATTTTTGAAAATATAGTGGCACCCTTCAACTGGTTAAACAGATCATCAATCCAAGGCAACGGGTACTTATTCTTTATGGTGACTTTGTTAAGCTGTCGGTAATCAATACATAATCTTAAAGACCCGTCCTTCTTCTTCACAAATAGAACCGGAGCACCCAAGGTGAATGACTTGGTCGGACAAAACCCCTATCAACAAGTTCTTGCAACTATGTCTTTAACTCCTTTAATTCCGTAGGAGCCATACGATATGGAGCTATGAAGATCGGAGTAGTTCCTGGAATCAGATCTATAGAAAATTCCACTTCTCTTTCTGGTGGTAACCCCGGTAATTCCTCTAGAAACACATCAGGAAATTCATATACAACTGGCATTGCCTGGATCTTTGACTCAGATACCTTAGTGTCTAACACATATGCCAAATAAACATCATACCCTTTTCTGATACACCTCTGAGCTATCAGCACTGAAATCACATTAGATAATTCCTCTGTCTGATCAGATTTAACCCGAAGTAATTTTCCATTCTGACACTTCAACACAATATATTTCTGTCTACAGTTTACTACTGCATCATGCTGAGTTAGCCAATCCATACCCAATATCACATCGAACTCATCAAAGGGAAGTAACATCAAGTCAGCCGAGAAACAATAACCTCTTACCATCAGTGGACAATTTTTACAAACTTTATCCACCATCACAAACTGGCCCAGGGGGTTCGAGACTTTAACTACAAATCCAGTAGGTTCAACAGATAAATTTTTAACAAATACTAATTTTGTGCATATGTATGAATGTGTAGAACCAGGATCAATCAATGCAGTAATATCAGTATCAAGTAAAGAAAATGTACCAGTAATAACATCAGGTGCTGAAGCATCTTCTCTAGCACGGATGGCATATGTCCTAGCAGGTGCTCGTGCCTCAGGCCTGCCTACAGTATCTCTTGTAGCTCCTTGGCTACCACCGACATCACCAGATGGTCGAGGTGGTCTACCCCTCGAAATTGGATTACTCGGCTTCGATGTCTGTTCAGCTTCTTTTTCACCCCTTTCTGGACAATCTCTGAGGAAATGATCAAAAGAACCACATCGGTAACAAGCCCTGCTCTTTAATCGGCATTCACCAAAATGAGTGTTATTACAATACTGGCATCTTGGCTTAGGGGTACCAACACTGCCAACACTGGTCACTGATGGAGTAGAAGGTCTTGGACTAGTACGGTGAAAACCTCGCTCTCCACCCGAATACCCAGTGGCCGAGGTAAAATGATCCTGGTATTTCTTTAATTTCTTTGAAGTAGAAAACTGAGATTTTTCCATCGATCTTTTACTGAAAACCCGAGCTTCTCTTTCAGCTTGTTTCTTTTCTTTGCTTAATTCTTCTGCTTTATAAGCTCGCTCTACCAATGTAGCAAACTCTCGAATTTCAAAAATTTCGATCAGTAGCTTAATTTCTTCATTCAACCTTTCTTCGAATCGTTTGCACATTTTAGCCTCTGATTGTACCCATTCCCGAGCATATTTACTCAATCGGACAAATTCTCTTTCATACTCAGATACTGATCTGTTACCCTGTTTCAGCTCAAGAAATTCTTTTCTCTTCTGATCAAGGAACCTCTAACTAATATATTTCTTTCTGAACTCGGTCTGAAAGAATTCCCACGTAATTTCTTCTTTCGAAACAGCTGAAACTTTAGTATTCCACCAATGGTAAGCTGTATCTTTTAGCAATGATACTGCACATTTCAGACACTCTTCTGGTGTGCAAGATAATTCCTCCAAAACCCGAATAGTATTCTCTAACCAAAACTCAGCTCGTTCGGGATCATCATTAACTGTAGCTCTGAATTCCTCTACCCCATATTTTCTAATTTTATCAACCGGAGCTTTCCATTTTCAGATAGATTCGGCACCTGTACCCTGCAGAATCTCGGGAACCGATGGAGGAGGAGGAGGGGGAGCTTGAGTTTGCTACACTACAGGGTTAGTTATTATATACTGAGTAAGTTAGTTCTTATATACTGAGTAAACCATTCATTCATCATTTGATAGAAGGCCATTTTAGCCTTTTCATTTTGGTCCCTTGTCTCGGACCTTCTACTACTAGTAGCTTCAGCTTCTCTTTGTTCTGAAGCCGGAGCATGACTCCCGGGCTTCCTCGGGTTGAGCTCGGTCGGCAGACATTTACTATAACAAAATCACATTTTAAATGGTCAGGAGATATCACACTATCAATAATAATTTAAATGGCATGTATAGCTAATCTCATATTTGCTATGTCGGTCCGAGAACCGGCTAAACCGTAGCTCTGATACCAACAAATGTAATACCCCCTACCCGTTTTCGTCACCGTAATAGGATACGACGCTTACCAGATTTTACTGAATTAATTTTTCTGTTATTACGAGTTTAATTACTATTCATTTATCGAATCATGTCATGACGTCCCTTGGATGGGCCTCCGAAGCCCAAAACATACATCGGGACTAAACTGATATTAAATCGAAACCATAAGAAATTTTTCGCAAAATCTCAAAGTTATACTTACTCTAGCCATACCAACAGCTAAGTTACAAACATTCATTTCTATGTAATATTGGTATTTAGTCTATACATGCCATTCTTTCAAAATAAGTCATTTTCAAATACCAAAAGATATGGGTTGATAGTGTGATAAAGCTCCGACTAAATCTCCAACCTTCGAGCTCCCGAGCACTACAAAATAGAGAAAAAAAAGAACGGGGTAAGCACATTGTGCTTAGTAAGTTCATGCAACAAGAATTATACTTACCATATTATACACCTATCATTTAATAACACAAGCACACATCCAATTCACATAAACATTTACCTATCACATACAAACTCAACTTTTGCATTAGTTAAGTAAACATCATATAAATTCGTTACAAAGACAAATGATTGATGAGCTCATCAATTCCATATTTTCCATTCCCTTGTTATTTTTCTATATTTATCCCGTTGAATTTCTCGAAATTTCGATGGATTTTCAGAGGTAGACTTTAGTGTACAAATCCGGGTCCGTCAATTCATATTCATGTGCGCACATTTCCATTTCAAAGAGCACACTCCTGCGAACCTCATCCTTACAGCGGGATTACCAGTCCAGGCTAAATCCCCTGTAACATAACTCATAGAGTATTGTCGGGATTACCAGTCTAGGCTAAATCCCCTGCAACGACAATTACTCTAATGAGCTTAGATCTGAATTACTAGTCTAGGCTAAATTCAAACCCTAATTCGGATTACCCGTCTGGGCTAAATCCATTTTCCACATATTCTTCGGGAGGGCTATATCAGGATAGGATCACCCGTCCGGGCTAGATCCTTTTTACCGTCAATTCCTTTTCAGAGATCCATCGAATTTTCCTTCCATTCAACCGGGATTTCTTCCCCTTTTTATCAAATATATCAGTGTTTCATCAATTTTCATATAATGAACATTCAAATCATATTCACATCAATAACAAACATTTTAGGCATTTAAGAATATAATTCAAGTTACACGAACTTACCTCGACACTTGTTCGTAACCAAAAATCTACTAATCCCGAACTTTTTCTTTTCCTTGATCTTGCTTCGTATTTGAATTTTTCGGATCTAAATAAATAAATTTAATCATTAATATAATACTTTTATGTTCATATGTAACATTCTCTATAATTCCATTATTATTTATAGTGCATTCAAAGCTGTCTCACTGAGTCACAGTCACTAAATTATTTATATCTTGAGCTACGGAACTCCAAATTAAGATCCGATAATTTTTCCCGAAACTAGACTCACATATCTTCTTACTATAAAATTTTAAGAATTTTTGGTTAAGCCAATAAGTACATTTTATTCTTTAAGTTTCCCCTATTTCACTGTTCGATAGTTCCGACCTCTCTTCACTAAAAATTAAGTATCTCATTGTACAGAATTCAGATGATGTTTCCATTTATTTCTTCTGAAAATGGACTCATTAAGGATTCTAAAGATATAAATTATAACTCATAATCATTTTTTTACAATTTTTAATGATTTTCCAAAGTCAGAATAGGGGAACCCGAATTCATTCTGACCTTGTCTCGCAAAACCTATTATATCTCATGATTTACAATTCCATTGCTTACAAAGTTTCTTTTATAAGAAACTAAACTTAATAAGCTTTAATTTTATATATTATTAATCCTCTAATTTGATCTATAGAAATTTTGGTGAGTTTTCAAAGTTAGACTACTGCTGCTGTCCAAAACTGTTTTAGTGCATAATGTTAATTACCATTCTTTCCCTAAGCTTTCAATAAATCATAATTCCATCCCTGCTCAATTAACCTCTCAATTGAGCTGATTTTTCTCAGCCAACACTTTATTCTATCACTTTAAACTACTTTATAACCTTTGAAAATCAGAATTTTAGCACTAGACTTTAATTCCAAACTTTTTCACAATTAAGTCCTACAAATCAATTTCTATTGAAATTACCTAATAAAATCATCTCATAAACAAATTAAAGCTTCAATTTCATCCTATTTCATCATAAAATTCCAGCACATATTCATAGCAACTTTCAAATTCATTCATAAAATCAAAAACTAATGAATTTAGTAATAGGACCTAGTTGTAAAAGTCTTAAAAACTCAAAAATTACAAGAAAAAGGCAAGGATTAACTCACTTGGTGCAAAAATTATGAAAAACTAGCTTGAAGAAACCTTTAGGACGTTTTTGGCTGGTGAGAATGCAGAAAAGTAAAGAGAATTCTAGATATTCCACTTTAGTCCTAACTTTTAAAGTAAATTTTGCAATATTCCAATTTTACCCTTAATTCTTCAATTCTCCTGATTTTTCTCAACGTATGCCGCCCAAAATATCTTCTTTTGGGCTTATTTGTAATTTATGTCCCTCCTCATTTAATAATTGAGCTATTTAATCCTTCTAGTAACTTTTACACCTTTTTCAATTTAGTCCTTTTCACTTAATTGACTACCCAAACATTAAAATTTTCTAACGAAATTTTAAAACTATATTACTAACACTTCATAAATATTTATAAAAATATTTTTGACTCGATTTTACGAGATCGAGGTCTCGATACCTTATTTTTACCCAATTTCTTCAATAATTTCTTTTTCTAACTAACCACTAAATCGGTAAAATTCTTCTATCTATATTTTCATATGATTTTCCTATCAAATCAATATTCATGCAAAAATATTAAAATAAATTTCTCTTTAAATCGGATTTGTGGTTACGAAACCACTATTCCGATAACCTTGAATTTGGTCCATTATAGTGGTGAACCAACTCAACCGAAACGGATAAACGTTAACTGATGCACAAGTTGTGGAGAAGGTTTTGAGATCATTAACTGACAGTTTCGAAAATGTCGTATGTGCCATAGAAGAGTAAAAGGATCTAGCATCGCTCACAGTCGATGAACTCACCAGTTCTCTCAAGGCACATGAACAACGTAAGAAGAATAAGAAAGAGGAGACACTCGAGCAAGCATTTCAAACCAAGGCATCAATCAAAGACAAAAAATTTCTCTATTCTCAAAGCTTTCGAGGTAGAGGTCGTGGTCGTGGAGATCGAAGAAATGGTCGTGGTGGAAAAGGCCGAGGTCAAGAAGGGAATTTTGAGGAGAAGGAGCATTCGAACCAACAAAATTGGCGTGGAAGAAGATGTGGTCGTGGAAGAGGCGGATGGTCGAATTATTCCAATATCGAGTGCTACAAGTATGACAAATATGGGGACTGTGCAAAGGATTGTAACTCTGATAAGTGTTACAATTGTGGTAAGGCGAGACATTTCGCGAAAGAATGTCGCGTCTCAAAAAAGGTGGAAGAGACAACCAACCTAACCACAAAAAATAAGGAGGCAAAAGAAGGTTTTCTCTTGATGGCACACAACGAAGTCAACACCAACAACAACATAGCGTGGTACCTTGACACGGGTGCAAGCAACCATATGTGCGGGCTCAAGCACCTATTCAAAGAGATGCAAAAGGTTGAAACGAGACATGTGTCATTTGGAGATGCATCGAAGGTTGAGGTAAAAGGCCAAGGTACCATTTGTTATTTACAAAATGATGGGTTAGTTGGGTCAATCCATGATGTGTATTACGTACCAGACCTCAAGAGTAACATTTTGAGTATGGGGTAACTCATGGAAAAAGGTTATTCGGTACTTATGAAAGATCGGGTGTTACACTTGAAAGATAAGCAAGGGCGTTTGTTCGCTTAGGTTGAAATGGGGAGAAATCGCATGTACAAGTTGAATTTGAGAAGCATTCGAGAAAAATGTTTGCAAGTCGACGTTGAAGACAAGGCGTCGCTGTGGTATCTCCGTTTTGGCCACCTATATTATGGTGGTCTAAACGAGTTGGCGAAGAAGAACATGGTGCACGGGCTACCAAACATGGACTACGAGGGAAAATTTTGTGAAGAATTTATGCTCGGTAAGCATGCGAGAACTTCGTTTCAAAATAAGGCAGAATATCAGGCTAAACAACTTCTCGAATTGATTCATACCGACATATGTGGACCAATCACCCCCGAATCTTTTAGCGGTAAAAGGTATTTCATTTCCTTTATCGATGATTTCTCACGAAAAACTTGGGTTTATTTTCTTAAAGAAAAATTCGAGGCATTTGAGGTGTTCAAGAAGTTCAAAGTGATGGTGGAAAAAGCAACTGGTAGACACATCAAATCTGTATAATCTGATGAGGTGGCGAGTATACTTCGACGGCTTTCATGGAGTATTGTGAGGAGCAAGGCATAAGACGATTCCTAACTGCACCGTACTCTCCCCAACAAAATGATGTGGCCGAGAGGAAGAACTGGACTGTTCTCGACATGGTTCGGTCACTGCTCAAGAGCAAGAAGATGTCGAAGGAATTTTGGGCGGAAGCCGCGCAGTGTGCCATCTATGTGCAAAATCGATGTCCACATGCGAAGTTGGATGATCAAACACCACAAGAGGCTTGGAGCGGACAAAAACCATTAGTTTTTCATCTCAAAGTATTCGGTAGTGAGGCCTATGCACATGTACCGGATCAACGAAGAACAAAGCTCGAAGACAAAAGTAAAAGGTTTATTTTTATTGGGTATGATGAGAGAACAAAAGGATACAAGCTATTCGACCCGATAAGCAAAAAGGTTGTGGTAAGTCGTGATGTACGATTTAATGAAGCAAGCGAGTGGGATTGGAATAACTCAACGGAGGTTATCATCAAAGATGGAAGATCATCAATCGCTACACCAACAATCATACCGACAAATCCTGAAACTACCGATGATGAAGATGAACCGCAACAACCAAAAATGTGAAGTTTGCAAGATTTGTACGATTCAACAAGTGAGGTACATATTGTATGTCTTTTGCCAGATTCCGAGAATATAAGTTTTGAAGAGGCGGTGCGAGACAAGAAGTGGCAAACTGCTATGGATGAGGAGATTAAAGCAATTGACCGCAACAACACATGGGAGTTAGTGAAATTACCGAAAGGAAGTTAACCCATTGGTGTGAAGTGGGTGTTCAAAAGAAAGATGAATGCTCAAGGCGAGTTAGAACGGTACAAGGCGCGACTTGTTGCAAAGGGATATAAGCAAAAGGAGGGGATCGATTATGATGAGGTATTTGCTCCCGTTGTAAGAATGGAGACAATCTGGTTGTTCATTGCACAAGTGGCACAATTTAAATGGCCGATATTTCAAATGGATGTCAAGTCAGCATTCTTGAATGGTGTGCTCGAAGAAGAAGTCTACATCGAACAACCACCCGAGTACATGAAAAATGGAGAGGAGAAGAAGGTGCTGAAATTGAAGAAGGCACTTTACGGGTTGAAGTAAGCACCACGGGCATGGAATACTCGTATCGATACATACTTCAAGGAGAATGGGTTCAAACAATGTCCTTATGAGCATGCCTTCTACGTGAAGAAGAATAGGGGTAATATGTTATTTGTTGCTCTTTATGTCGATGACCTCATTTTTATGGGGAACAATGGTGAGATGATACTAAATTTTAAGAGCAAAATGACACAAGAATTTGAGATGACAGATTTGGGTTTAATGAAATTTTTCCTTGGTTTGGAGGTTAGACAGGAAAGCACAGGTATTTTTGTGTCACAGAAGGCAAATGCAAAGGAAATTTTGAAGAAGTACAAGATGGCACATTGCAACCCGGTATCAACACCAATGGAACCAGGTGTAAAACTCTCAAAATTCGATGGAGGAGAACGAGTCGACGCAAGTAAATACCGAAGTTTGGTGGGAGGCCTTCGCTATCTCACTTGCACAAGGCCTGACATTTCGCTAAGTGTTGGCATTGTAAGTCGGTTCATGGAGGAGCCAGTTTATTCACATTGGAAGGCTTTAAAGCGAATCCTACGGTACATTAAGGAACGGTGTCACGCAGGTTATTCTATTCAAATATGGAAGATTACAAGTTGATTGGGTATTCCGACAGTGATTGGTGTGGAGACTTAGATGATCGGAAAAATAAATCGGGATATGTGTTCTTTATGGGTAACACAGCATTTGCTTGGCTTTCAAAGAAGCAACCAATCGTGACACTATCGACATGTGAAGCTGAATATGTGGCAGCATCTTGGTGTGAGTGTCATGCTATATGGCTCAGAAATTTGTTGGGTGAGTTGGAGCAACAACAACTCGGTGCAACTGAGATACGAGTTGACAATAAATCAACGATTGAGTTGGCAAAGAACCAAGTGAATCATGAGAGAAGCAAACACATTGACATTCGTTTTCATTTCATCCGAGATCATGTAAAGGAAGGGTGCATGTGGCAAGTCGGGACCAAGTCGCGGATATCTTCACAAAACCGCTACCGATGGTACTCTTCGACAACTACAAGAAATTAATCGGCATAAAGGATGGCAGAAGCATTTAAGTTTACAGGGGAGTTTTGTTGAATAAACTTAAATGAAATAGAGTTATGTTGTTTTTTAATGAGTTTAAATTAGTAGTTTTTTCTTTTAGGAGAATGAAAGGTCAAGAGTCATTGGTGCTATTATTATATATTAATATTTTCAGTTTTTTTGTTGTTTTAAAAGGTAGACTATAGCCTATAAATAGTTTGTAAGCTTTTGATATTATGAAATGAACAAATTTTTACAGTTTTCTTCATTTTTAAATAGGTTGCTTTTATTACACATGTTTTCTTTTCTATTTTTAATTGTTTCTGACTGTTCTTGATTCGTAGATTAGGTAGGGTTTTAGGCTTTTTTTTAGTTTTCTATATTGTTATTCGTAAAACTGCCTACAACTTTATGTTTTGTGTTCTTGGGGTATTTTCTTCTTGTTTTTGTTGTGGGGAAGAGTTCGTAGTGGCTATCGTTGTTTCTGGGTGCTTGCACCTTGTTTTTCAGGTTTTTTGACTGTGCTCCTAGTAGGTCTGTATGCCTTTGTATTTTCTGCTTCCATTGATTCCCTTCTATCTCGTGGTGTTCACTACTGTCGCCATTAAGTTTTCTTGGTTTATCGTTAATACTGCTTTTCTTTGGAAGTCTTGATGCCCGTTGCTTCTTTTTTGTGTGCTCCGCAGCTTTCTTGGTATCCATAGTGGGCTCATCCGACTAACTGGGTTGTGGGTTGATTTACCACTGTCCCTTGGTTGTTTTACTGTGCGTCAAAATGGCGAAAGACATTAATAAGCTATTGGAACGGCTTAACTTTTCGGAAGACAAGGGTTATTAGCTTAAACATGGGTTCAAACAATTCCCAGGGTTTTAAGGCGTGGGCTGCTGGGAAAATAATGTCAAGGGAGAAGGTTGATAGAGACGCAATGTATCATGTGTTTAAGTCTCTATGGTTTACTAAAGAGGAAGGCAATTTCGTGGCTTTAAAAGAAGGTGTTATTCTGGTGAAGTTTGGCAACATGGAAGATAGAAAGAGTATACTGAATATATCCCCATGGTTGTCGACTAGTGTCTCTTTGCCATGTCACCCTTTGTTAAAGACCAAGACCTGGATGCTTATGCTTTCAACCTCACGCCCTTTTGGTTAAGAATCTTCAATATTCCCTTTGAGTATATGGATCGACAAGTGGCTATGGATGTGGGCAAAGCGATTGGGGAAGTTGTGGCCATAGATTGGCGCGACAGAGATGGAGGATGGACTGAGAATATTAGAATCAGGGTTATGATCGATGTTTTCAAACCGTTCCGAAGGGTGGTCCATCTTGTGGGTAGTGATGGCACAGAGACTGTTTGTGCCATCAAATATGAAGATTGCCTGCATTCTGTTACATTTGCGGTCTCATCAGCCATTCAACCCAAAAGTGCCATAGGAAAGAAGAACATATCAAGTCTAATAACATATGCTTCCAATATGGAAGCTGGCTTAGAGATCAAATAGGAGGGCCAAATCAAAACCGTGGCAATTGGAGAAATGGTATTAAGGTTATTATAGGAAAGAAAGAGATGGACAGTGATCCAACGGAGAGAAACAGAGAAATGGGGAGGTGAATGAATCAACAGGGCCGAAAGGCAAAGACAAAATAAAAAACAATGAGGAAGATTCCGAATCATGCTCTCCAATGGAAAAACGTCCAACAAAAATAAATCGTGAAGGAGTAGGAAAAATGAGATGTAAAAGAAAGAGGATGAAAGGGAGTAATGGGGAGCTAACCGAAGAGAGCCCCAATAGACTCGTTCGAAGGAAGCTTGTAGACTATCTCTCACCTTACAAGGCAGTGGTTGGCGACCAGCCCCACCAAGAACAATGAAGCTCCTCTGTTGGAACTGTCGTGGGGTTGGGGAATCCTGCGACAGTTTGCGAGCTAAAGCAACTCCTCGTTGCTAATAACCCTGATATTATTTTTCTTTGTGAAACGAAAATGAATGCTAATAGGTTCTCTCGAATTTAAAATTTATGTAGGATGAACGGTGGATTGGCTATGAGTTCTGAGGGTCGAAGTAGTGGTCTTGCATTGATGTGGAGAGAGGGGGTGGACGTTGCAATACAATACTATTCAAAGCATCACATTGACTCCCCTTGATTAGGATGGAAAATCAAAGCAACTTGAGATTTACAGGCTTCTATGGTCATGTGGACCCTAACCTGAGAAATAGCTCGTGGGATATGTTAAGAAGGGTGGGTGGCTCGGTTAGGGAGGACTGGGTGGTGGGGGGAGACTTTAGCGCCATTTTAAACGACGCTGAAAAAGAAGGCTATCGTAGGAAGGCGAGGGTTCATATGCAAGACTTCAAGGATATCTTGGACGAAATGGCTCTTGGTGATAAAAAACCTAACAAAGGGTGGTTCACGTGGGTCAAAAATAAAGGGGTCACAATATGATCAAATGAAGGCTGGACAGGTTCCTCATGTCAGTGAAATCGATTGAAAACTTTCCTTATATGGCTACCAGTGTAGTGAGACAAACGAAGTCTGACCATGATGCTATTCTATTGGACATGTGGGGGCACAAACCAAAAGATCAACTCAAAGATCCAAGGCTGTGTTTTAAGTATGATGAGTGCTGGGCGAAAGACAGGGAGGCTAAGGAGATTACTAATAATGCATGGAACAGGAGTGATTTGTACATCATTGGAAAAGTAGAGAGAGTGAGATCGATGCTTGGCCCGTGGCAACGTGAAAAATACAGCAACTGAAAAAAGAAATCCGTAAGCTTGAGTGGAAGATCGACAAGGTTATTGATACCTCTCAAAGGGACCATAGTGCGGCTGCATTGAAGGAGGCCCATTTTAAGCTCAGTCACCTCTACGGAAAAGAAGAAAAATATTGGGCTCAAAGGTCCTAGATCAAATGGCTCAAGGAAGGCGATAGAAATACGCGCTACTTTCACATGAGGGCTACTAGCCATTTAAAGAAGAACAACATTGCTGAGCTGAAAGACTCGAACGAGAGATGGGTGACTGAAACAAAAGACATTTGTAAAGTAGCGAGGGATTATTTTAGTAGTCTGTTTCATTCTAATGCCCCTTGTTATGGGGAGCACGATATGAGTTAACCAATGTGTTACCAAACAGACCAACGATTGGCTCCCAAAAGATTTCACGGAGGGTGATATTATTCAAGCAATCAAACAAATGGACCCTAGGAAAGCTCCTGGGGTTGACGGCGTCTCGAGTAGCTTTTTCAAAAATAATTGGGAGATTGTGGGATGTGAAATTATTCTGTTTTGTTTAGATGTTCTAAATGGGAACAAAGATATTTCTTGTCTAAATGATACAATTATTATCCTTATCTCGAAACTTAAGGACCCAAGTGATATGAGTAACTTTTGCCCTATTAGTTTATGTAGGTTTATTTACAAGGTTATTTCTAAAGTGCTTGCTAACCGGCTCAAAGTTGCCCTCCCTAGTTGCATTAGTCAAAATCGAAGTGCGTTTGTCCTGGGAGAATGATACATGACAATATTCTGATCACCCACGAAATGATGCACTATCTCCAAAGTTTGAAAAATGGCCCTAATAAAGGTTTTGTCATTAAGCTCGATATGAGTAAAGGTTACGACCATGTGGAGTGGATCTTTATTGAGGAGGTCATGAAGATGATGGGGTTCGAAGAAAACTGGATCAACAAAATCATGCATTGCGTTTGGTCTATGAGATACGTTGTTAAGTGCAACACCATTCTATCAGAGGTTATTATTCCCGTCTCCCTTTATCTTTTTATTCTTTTGTATGGAGGCATTCTCAAGGATACTCATTCATGAGCAAAGTAATAATTGGTTGAGGGGTATTCGAGCCAGTATGAATAGCCCTCGGATTAATCACCTCTTTTTTGCCGATGATGCCCTCCTTTTATTGAGGAATAAAAAATGTGATGTTGATGCCCTTCTTAATATTCTTAGTGAGTTTGCTAAGTTTTCTAGTCAAAAAAATTAATTTTGACAAATCAATGATTCTTTTTAGCCCGAATACTCCTAGGGTGCAATGTCAACTATTTGGTGATTTACTTGGTATGAGGATAGTGGACAAATTAGAGAACTGTCTTGGTTTACCTCTCCTAGTTGACAAGAAGAAAACTTTGGCTTTCCAAGAGATTACTAATCGCTATTCTTGTAGGATAAATAACTGGTCAAAGAAACTTTTATCCTTCGTTGGTAAAGAAATCTTTATAAAAGCTGTCTTTCAATCTCTTCCAACTTATGCTTTTTCGGGTTTTTTTGGCTCCTAGGGGTGTTATAGAAGATATGCAAGCCAAGATTTGTAGGACGTGGTAGACGGGAAAGGAGAGGGGCAGGTTTTAGATGATTCTTTCGTGGAAGAGAATTTTCCAACCAAAGGGCATGGGCGGGCGTGGCTTTAGGGACATTCGGCTCTTTAATTTGGCTCCCCTGGAAGACAAGTGTGGAGACTTATAACTTTCAAAGATACTTTATGTTACAAATTTTTGAGCACTAAGTATTTTCCCGAGGGTGACATTTTCCATCCCAAAAGAGTGGACAAACCTTCTTTTACTTGGTTGAGCATTGTTGAAGCGGTTAAAGTTATTAATGATGGTTTAGGCTGGCAGGTTGGCAATAGTAAATGCATTAATATTCATACTGATAATTGGGGGTTGGAAGGTTTAAATGGTGATGCTTTAAACTCCAAGATTATGAACCCTAAGGAGAGAAGGCTGAAAGAGTTGTGGATCGAAAATAGTAGAAGATGGAACAATGAAAAGGTGTGCGAGTTATATGGGAAAGAATTGTGGGACCAAATTTGCGATTTATCAATTGGTGATGAGAGCCAAAGCCAACGAGTGGTGTGGCTCCACAACCCTTTTGGTTCGTTCTCAACTAAGGCTGCATACTCCTGGTTTATGTTGAAGCAAATGGGACTTAGCCCTTATCGTTTCTTTTGGAAAGCTATTTGGAAGCTCGACACCCTTCCTAAAATTTGGGTCTTCACTTGGCAGATGGGGCATGAGATCCTTCCCACTAACGTCAAGATTGCCTTTATTCGACAAGGCTTTAGACAAGAGTGTCCTAGGTGCGATTTTGAGAAAGAAACCCTTATTCATGCCCTTGAAGACTATCCAACAGTAAGGGCAATCCTCTCTATCGGTGGCCTTGACAATAGCCTCATTACCGAAGACTATCACTGTTACATAGACTAGTTGGAAGACATGATGCGGTGTTAGACAATAGAGCTAGTGTTGATCTCATAACCACCTTATGGAACAACTAGAACAATAGGAACAACTTCATCTTCCGTGGGAAGGAAGAAGAGGCGCTTGTTGTATGGGAAAAAGCTAGAACACTCAATCAGGACTTTCGTATTTTTAACTTGATTAACGACCCTTTTACCTGCTAACCCTGCTGTTAAAAGGTGGGAGAAACCTCCGAGGGGTCACATGAAAATAAACTTTAATGCTTCTATAAGTAGCAATAGAACTAACTTTGGGGTTATTGCTAGGGATGATGAAGGTTTCGTTATAGGCGGTGGTGAGGGGTTAAAAAATGAGATGATGTCAGCAGAATGGGCTGAAATTTACGCTTTTGAAGAAAGCATAAATATGGCGTGTGCTCTTAATATCAAGACAGCTATGGTGTTTGAGATTGACAACGCAAGCCTCATTAATAGAGTGAAGCATCACAGTACAGATGTCACTATCATTGGTGCACGAGTCAAAGATAGTATTAAAGCCTTGGAAAATTTTAAATCAGCAACTTTATGTTAGGCCAATAGATGTTGTAACACGGTGGCAAATTTCATTTGTAAAAAAGTGAGTTGTTACTCTTATAATTGGTTTTTTTTACATGGATTACCCTTTGGAAATCCATGAACTTGTTATCAATGATGCAATTTAATTGAATTGACCCTTGTGGTCATTTTCTTTAAAAAAAAAAAAGAATGCCTGCTAGTAGCAAGACAATGAAGTTTCATTAGCTCTTTGAGGGGAAGTGATCTTGAGTGACCAAGGGAATCTAGCGCACTGTGCACGCCTATTGCATGCCTAAACATCGGTGCCTCCCACCGTCGGTTAGGTTCTCAGTGGTGCTCTAGTGAACATCAGGCGATCCCTCCCCTTTTGCAACAAGAACCTCCAGTACCTTGGGCCCTTGGTCATGCAGTAGCCTTGTACACCATCGACAACGTGGGCCATCCCATGGTGCTGGGGCATCGGGCACCTTTAATGTGCAGAGGCGTCGACTAGCATTGGCACCTTGGGGCCTCGGATGTGTAGGAGTGTAGACTACTATTGGCAACTTGGGCCCCTGTTGGTGCGAAAGTGTCAGGCTAAAAAAGGTTCCCAGCGGTGCCCCGATGAGCCATTCTGGCAGTGCTCCGACGAGCCATTTTGGCGGTGCTCCGGTGAGGCATCCCAGAATGTAATAAACGATACAACAAATCCCTCATAATCCCAAAGCTAAAATTTGGATATCATCCCAATCCCTCTCCTTTTGGAACAAAAGCCTTTGACACATCCTGTGAGGCATCCCGGGATATAAAATATGATGCAACGAGTCCCTATCCAATCCCAAAGCAAGAATTCAGATATCGTCCCTGTCTCTTCCCTTTTGGAATAAAAGCCTTCTACACCTTGGGCCTTCGGTCCTGTAGTAGCCCTGTACACCATCGACAACATAGGCCTTTGGTTGTGCAGGAGCATCAAGGCAGCATCGACACCTTGGTGCTTGGACGTACAGGAGTCTCAGACACCAGCAACAACATAGGCCCTTGGTTGCACGGAAGCATCGGGCAGCATCAGAACCTATGTGCTTGGACATACGGAAGCCTAGGACAACATTAGGAACCTAGGTTCTTAGTGGTGTGGGAGCATCGAGCACCACTGGTACCTTGGTTCCTTGGATGTGTAGGAGCATCGGGCAGTGTTGACACCTTGGTGCCTGAAATGTGCGTGACCATCGGTAACTTAGGCCCCTAGTGGTGCGCGAGCATTGAGGTCCATCGAGAAATGGGGCCTCGAGCACCGTCGGCACCTTGGTGCCTTGGATGTACGGAAGCATCGGGCACTATTAGAAACTTGGGCCCCCATTGTTGTGGAAGCGTCGGGTTGAAGAAAAGTGTCCCCTTTAAGATGTATGAATGTCGACTGGTAGAACCATTATAAAGTTTTTTAGCTCTTAAAGGGGTAGGCATTCGCCACCTCTCGACGGCCCCCCTCTCGAGGTGGGGTGTGTCCCTCCCCTCCATGGGGGTCGGGATGTTCTGGTACAACTCATGAATGATGGTAAGTGGATCACCGGTGTTGGTGGCCGAGGTGATGATTGCAGTTGGTCAAGCCTGTGCCCATAGAAAAGTAACCAACGACTTTAGGAGTAAGTTCCTTATATCGGAAAAAGATCTATTGGGGTGGCTTATACATTTCTTTGGGCTCGAGCTTGGCTTGCCCATTCCCCCATCATATTAGGGATGCCTTGTGCCTCCCAAGTCGGCAACCGCATGACGCCCTCGCCTTCTCAAGCTTGTGTCGGTATTCAAAGCTACCCGTGACCCCAGTACCAAGTCCCTTTGACGGTAATGGCTCACCGGAGGAGTAAGTTGAGTTTGTGGGTCGGTATTGGCTCAAACAAGTCCCAGCGGGATTTTTCCCCCCATAGTTATCGTGCTAAGTGGTTGTGGTACGCCCTCGTTCATTGTTCCTTCCGCTCCCCTACTAATACATTGGTTGGGTAGATTGTTGGCCGGTGTGTGTGGACGTTACTACTAGTACGCAATGGGTATATAAGTGGTGTTTTTGTGTTGTGTGTTGGTAAGCTCCATGCTACTCGCATTAAACTGTTGAGCTGTACTCCTTTTCATTATCTCCCCTTGTTCTAAATGAACTTTAGGGGTGCTATCGGGATCTTTTGTTGCGTACCTAAGTAGATGGAATTATGGATATGTTGACGTCCCTTCTCCATCTTGTGCCCTTTGGGGTGCGTGGTGGACCTAAATCATGCATTGTCTCCCGCGTGTGCACCCTTAAATCAGCGTGGTTGCGTCGATGCATTAGTGCTTGATCATGCTTTCGGATGTGAAAAATATTTTTGGGAGTAGGGTTTAAGCCCATATCTCTCAATGCCTATGCATTTTGTCTCTTGACATGGACGATGCTCGCGATCTGTTATGACCTCTTCGTTACTTATGTGGCATGTTGAGGACCATGCAGTGCTGACGTCACGGAGGAATGCCACCTAGTTGATCCTGCCAGGAGTTATATGCTTGTCTCAAAGATTAAGCCATGCATGTGTAAGTGTTATGGACTTAGATTTTTTCCCACGCAATCCGTGTAGCCTTTGGTAGTTTCTTCACTATAAAAAATGCTTAAGTCAGCCTAACTCCCAATAATTGAAGATTTAGCAGAATTCCTCTAAGGCACCTACGAAGAACAAGCGGAAGAAAGAAAATTGAAAGAACTTGAAAGATGAACAAAGCAATAGAAAAGAAAGAACACTAGAAAGAAAGTTTAAGTGAATGCTTTCAAGAATTCTATTACTCACTAAATAATTTACAATGATGGGGAGAGGCCTTTATTTATAGTTGAGCCTCCCCAAAATCAATGGTACAGATTAAAGTATATCAATGGCTAAGATTAAAAGCTATCTACAAATCAAATCTCTAAGATTGCAGAATCGTATCTTCTAAAGATTACATATCATATCTAAGATTACATATTTTTGAAGATCATGTTCCATATGTTCCACGCTTTGTAGATGGGCCTTCAATCTCTCCAAGCAACGGGTCAGTCTGGTTGGGCCAAATGACCTCCTTTGAACATGATGGATCACACAAGTGCGCCATGGTTGTGGGCTCCCATGCGCAACCCATGACATTCTCCCTCACCTGTTCTAGAGACGCTCTCGTCGTATCCTTCTTATAGTACTGGTCTATCTTTCTTTAGAGCTATCGGGAAGTCCCTTCCATCGAACTAAGTATTCATGTCACGACCGATAGTACTTTCGTCTGATCACATGGTCTGCCTCAATGCTTTTAACTTCACAATCGTAGGTGACCCTTACCCTCATCGGTGCCCATTCGGACTTGCCTCGATTTGGATCCTCTTGATCCTTATGAAAAGGCTTAAGCATCACATGAGACACTGTTTCAACTTTGAGTTTTGTCGGTAACTCAAGCTTGTAGGCCACCCTACCTACTGTCTTCACAATTCGAAAGGGTCCCTTACACCGTCGCACAAACCCCTTAAGCAAACCGTTATGTTGCAAAACAAGAGTAGTTTAGCAAGGATTGAATTACCAACCTGAAATTGCATCCCTTTGATTCTGATCCACCCACTTCTTGTTACGCTTACTAGTGGTGTGTAGACAAGCTCTAGCCAAGTCATTTTTCTCTAGACAAGCTTCGAACGACAGCCTGCGGGCTCCCCATTCTTCCCGTCTTAAAACATGGATCAAGGAGTCTGACATGTGTGCGAGTCAACGGGCTAGAAAACCCATAAGGTACAAGGAAGCTGATTGGAAGGATCCCTCGCGGGTGTACCGCCGATCGACCTTGATCTTCTAAGAAAAGTTAGAGTGAGAACATACCTATCAGGACACGAAAGATGGTGAACTATGCCTGAGCGGGGCGAAGCCAGAGGAAACTCTGGTGAAGGCTCGCAACGATATTGACGTGTAAATCTTTCGTCTGACTTAGGTATAGGGCGAA
The DNA here is from genome assembly GCA_008044935.1 of Gossypium turneri. Classification (NCBI taxonomy): domain Eukaryota; kingdom Viridiplantae; phylum Streptophyta; class Magnoliopsida; order Malvales; family Malvaceae; genus Gossypium; species Gossypium turneri. Next base: position 29,171,859 of record CP032573.1, read on the forward strand.
AGGCTAATCAAACTGTCTAGTAGCTAGTTCCCTTTGAAGTTTGCCTCAAGATAGCTAGAGCCCTTAGTGAGTTATATGTTAGAGTATGCCCAAAGATCAATCATGAGATGGTTGTAATAACATACTTCATTTATCATGTTTATTAATATAAGGCGTTACCATTATTATTTCAGTTTCTTTTCTGTGTGTATAAATAAACTGTTTTATAATAATGTCCTAAGAATAATATGATTATTCTTAAAAGATCCTTAGTCAAGTATTATTGTTAGATAGGACAACGATAATGCATTAAGACTAACATGTAGTTGATTGATGATAAAGAGTTGTCATTGATATGGAATGTCAGAATCGATGCATGAATATGTGTGTTAGAGAACAACATATTGGACTGACCTGTTATGAGTATGCTTCTTGGATTATTATGTAATTGTCACGACATTACTCATAGTGATTAATATGTATATGATCCTCAGACTTGAGATCATCATAATCCCAACATCGTGAGTAGTATATTTTGATACAGTCAAACATACACCGTAACTGGTTGTTTTATAAAGGCTGATGTTGGATATACCACAATCGATGTAGAGGGATATGGTTGGTCGATATAGAATAAGTCCCTCCTACATAATGAGAGTAATATCTTAGGCCACTTGATTAAGTGAGACTAGAAATGCATGGCCATGCTCAAATAAGTTGTTATGAGATGTCAAACTTATTTGTATATCGTAGTCTGCTTAAGATATCAAGGAACATGGAATGGACTATGCAAGTGTGACTATTCCATGACTTGTGTCCAATCCAGAGATAAAGGACTTAAGGATTATTGCATAAAAGGTTAATCATAAAAAAAGGTTATGTCGAATCATGATCTCTTGTGACTTAGGTAGCAATGATGCATAGTTAGATGCCACTCATTGTTTGTAACATTGGAATCGTTCTAGTATTGCTGCTAACGTTACAGGAACCTACAGGGTCACACCCTATAGTTGAAATGAACGGAATAAACCATAGTTGGTATTGTTTTTGGGTGTCGCTTGAATTAAATTAATTATAGAATTAATTTAATTCGGTAATCAAATTTCCAACACATTATGTACAAGGTTGTTGTACGCATAATGAGGACATGAATTTGGTTAGCATATGAATTCAAATAAATATATGGTTTACCGAAATTATATTATAATTAATGTTATTATAATTTTCTTTAAAATATTATTATATTTATTTAATTCCTAAAAACCTTAAAATAAAAAGATATATAAGAATCCCGTTTTTCTTTGTTGGTCTAGCAGCCGTCAAAGAAAAATCACTTTCAAAATTGTTTTGGGGATTTCTTTCGTTCGTAGTCAACTGGGTGGATTACATAGAGGTCGGGGTCTCGATAAATTGCGGCTTGGTTCGACTGTAGATCAGACTACACGTTGTTGAGACGTTGCTGTCTACTCAGAATAAACATTCGGTAATTTCGTAACCTTTATCACCCCGATTCGTTCCTCACACATGGATCCTTGGTTAGGATCACCGAATTTTATTTTTTTCGCAGCACCATAGGGGTGTCGGTGATCCAACATTATATCGGGTAAAGGCAATGAGTAGAGGCATTGGGGGCGCAACGCCCTCGACCTATTCTAAAACTTTAAATAGGTAGGATAGCGCAGCTGCTTCATTGAGCCATGCCATGTAATCGAGAGCTCCAAGTGGGCCATTTTTGGTAAGCAGAACTGGCAATGCGGGATTAACCAGAAGCTGAGTTACGGTGCCCAATTGCATGCTAACCTATAACCCACAAAGGGTGTTGGTAAGGAGTGTGTAACAACTTACCTGCCAAATCAACTAGCTTCAAATGGATGGCGCTTAAGTGTACCCTATACCTAGTCGTCGAGGCAAAGGCCAGGCCCAATTGAGTATGAGGGCGTAAAAGTCACCGAAAAACTCGAGGTGCGAGCCCGAGCAGAGTGGCCATCGGTGCAGATCTTGGTTGTAGTAGAAAATATTCAAATGAGAAATTTGAAGGCCGAAAAGGTGAAAAGCTCTATGTGAACGACACTTGTACATGGGTTAGTCGATCCTAAAAGATGGGGAAAGCTCGTCCGGTAGCATGTCCAGCGCGAGCTTTGAAAGGAAATCAGGTCAAAATTTCTTAACTAGGATACGGTGCTGACGTTAACGTTAGAGAGTCCGAAGACGTTAGCGGGGGCCTCAGGAAGAGTTATATTTTCTATTTAACGGCCTGCCTACCTTGGAAATAGCTCAGTCGGAGGTAGGGTCTAGCGATCGGAGGAGCACCACTTGTCACGTGGTGTCCAGTGTGGCCCTGATAGCCCTTGAAAATATAAAAGGCCGAGTCCTGTCTATGTTCGGTCGTACTCATAATCGCATCAGGTCTCCAAGGTGAAAAGCCTCTGGTCAATGAAATAATGTAGGTAAGGGAAGTCAGTAGAATGGATCTATAACCTCGGGAAAAGGATTAGCTCTGAGGGCTTGGCACAAGGGTCCCAATCCCGAACCCATCAGCTGCCAGTGCATTGCTCGAGCTGCTCCTGCGACGAGAGTAGGTTATCGCGTGCCAGTCGAGGGATAGACTGGGAATGACTCTCTCGGGGGCCTTCCTCTGGCAATGAACAATCAATTCAGAATTGATAAATACAAGGGGAATCCGACAAGTTAATTAAATCAAAGTATTGAGATGGTCCCTACGAATGCTCACACAATGTAATTTTTACCCGGTGCTCTGAATGGATTAACGAGATTCCCACTTTTCCTGTCTACTATCCAGCAAAATAAAAGCTAAGAGAATGGGATTGGCAGAATCAATGGGGAAAGAAGACCCTATTGAGCTTGACTCTAGTCAGACCTTTTGAAATGACTTGAGAGGTGCAAAATAAGTGGGAGCTCTTGGGCAAAATTGAAATTCCATAGCCAAACCTTCATTACCTTTTTCATCTTCGAATGGTTCAGACCCTAAGGTGTTCTCCAAGGGGTCTTCTTCAAAATTGCTTCCCAAAGAAACTAAGGTTTCTAATTCCTCCATTACTAAACACTCTTCCATTGAATCTGGAAATTTCATTGCCTTCAGAACATTAAACGTTACCTTATCATCTTGAACTCGCATGGTAAGTTTACCTTTTTGTACATCTATCAATATTCTTCCCGTGGCTAGGAAAAGTCTACCCAGGATGATCAGAACTTCCTTGTCTACTTTAAAATCCAAAATAATGAAATCAGTAGGAAAAATAAATTTACCGACTCTTACCAAAACATCCTTGATATTTCCTTCAGGATATGCTAATGATCGATTCGCAAGTTTAAGTGTTACAATAGCGGGTCTTACTTCACCTATTCCTAACAGCTTGAAAATAGACTTGGGCAACAAGTTGATGCTTGCTCCTAAGTCACAGAAAGCTTTACGCAATATGATTCACCAATGTTGTAGGGTATCATAAAACTTCTAGGATCCTTCAGTTTTAGAGGTAGCTTGTTCTGTAAAAATGTACTACACTCCTTCGTCAAAACGACAATCTCATACTCATTAAGTCATTTCTTCTTTGAAAAATATCCTTCATAAACTTCAAATAGTTGGGCATTTGCTCTAAAGCCTCTACCAATGTTATGTTTATATGTAGCTGCTTTAAAACATCCAAGAACTTCTTGAATTGTACCTCTTGTTTTTGCTTGTTTTGTTGAAGTCTTTGAGGATATGGAACTCTAGATTGATATGGATAACTTTTTGAGGAGGTAAATATGCAAAAGAGGGTGTTAGATTTTGAGAATTCACTAGTTTAGAGTTTACATCATCAAATTTTTCAGCATCTGATTTTTCTGTTGTAGGAACTTCAACTATCGATTGACTTTCCTCTTTTTCCGTAGGCTCATCTTCAACCATAACCTTTTTAGGTTCCAAAATCTTACCACTTCGTAACTCTACCACTTTTCAATGTTCCTTACCCAAATTTCTCGAATTTTCTATGTCGTTCGGTAAAGCTCCTTGTGGTCTACAACGAAGCTCAATAGCTAACTGGCCCATCTAGTTCTCCAGATTTTTCAGCGTTGCTTCTTGACTTTGGATCAAGGCATCATCTTTCACCATGTACACCTTCAACAAGTTCTCTAAACTATTTGATGATTCAGTTTAAGGTAGTTTTGGGGCTTGTTGGTTAAACCCTTAGGTTTGGTTGGGTTTATGCTACATTTGATTGTTGTTCAGTCTGTTTCCTTGATTACTCCAGGAAAAGTTCAGATGGTTTCACCGCGATGGATTGTAGAAATTAGACTACAGTCCTTGTCCATTTCTATTATGATATCGGTTCCTTACGTAGTACACTGATTCAGGATTCGAAGGGCAATTCTCAAAAGAATGACCATCCCGATAGTATACGCAAGAAAATACTTCATACTGACTTTGAAAAATTTAGCAACAAAATAGTTTTGGATAGTAGCAATTGTGTGACTTTGAAAAATCACCAAAAATGGTGAAAATAGAATTAGAGAGTGAATAGGATATAAAATTAAAGCTGAATGAGTCTATTTTCACATAAAAGAGACAGATCAAGCAAACAAGTTTTATATTATGAGATATTTGAATTTTAGTGAGACAGGGCTAGAATGATTTTAGAATCCCTCATTTTGAATTTGGAAAATCATTAAAAATTGTAAAAAAAATAATTATGGGATAAAATTTATATTTTTAGAATCTTAAGTTAGTCTATTTTCAAAAGAAATAAACGAGAACATTATCCAAATTCTGTACTATGAAATAATTAATTTTTAGTGAAGAAAGGTCAGAACTGTCAAGTAGTGAAAAATGGGAATTTAAAGAATAAATTGTACTTATTGGATAAGAAAAAATTCTAAAAATTTTATGGTAAGAATATATGTGAGTCTAGTTTTGGGGAAAATTAATGGATCTTAATTTGGAGCTCGGTAGCTCAGGATGTAAATAAATTAGTGACTCTGCTCAGACAGACAGTTTGAATTTACATACAGGAAAATAGTGAAACTATGGATAATGTTGTTTAAGTGTGTTATACACATTAAGGATGTGGAATGAAGAGGAGGGGGAGGAAAATTTGGAAATATATGAATGATTTGTGTATAATTGGTAATATGCTCGATTAGAATTGATAAACGATGAAATAGAAATGATGTTTATATTTGAGCATTATTGGTCATGATTTAAGCTCATGTGGGAAAATAAAGTTTCATAGTATGTGTGTATGGTATATTTCGAATATGATTTAGCTTGAAGTAATGTCATGAATGGTTTATGAATTAACACATGTTGGTAAGTTTGATAAACTAATAAACGTTGTGCTCATCCATGCTCATAATGCTTATGCTATATGTTTATTTGGTTAACATATTTAATGTATGATTAGGCTTTGACCAAGTTGTGGCTGGATTATGCCACGTTAAACTTATAAGTTATGCATTGAAATGGTACGTGCCTAAATGGAAATATGCTTGTGATCATGACAGGGGTGGTAAGGTTTAAATTATGTAATCTCTAGTGAAATGGTTTATCATGTGGTTAGTTCCAAAAAGAATTATGCTTAAATGCACTAGCTTGCGACTATGGTTGAATGATATGTTTATGTCTTGTGTGATATGCATAGGAAATGGGTGTGGAAAGGTAATGAAATAGTAAGTTCATATTTGAAGTGAAAAATGACGAAAAAGGGGATGATAAGTTGAATTGATGTTGTTATTTAAGATAAAGTGATATTTTCATTACAAAATTGAGAATTTCATAAATGTGTTAATGAATGGTATAATCGAAAAACGTTGACTTAAATGTAAATACGTATTAGTATTGAACTTACTAATATTGAATTGTAAGTGAATTAAATGGAAATTTCTAGTGATATGATTTGAATTGTGAGCATGAGAAGGTTAAATTTCTAGTGTTATTTAGGATATATTGTGAAGAATTATAAAAGCATGTTAAAAAAATTTGAAAGTTTTAATTTAGATGAAATTTTATAATACAGTTAAATACGTTTACAAACATTTGTGTTTTGGTAATGCCTCATACCCTATTCTGGCGTCGAATACGAGTAAGGGGTGTTACACAAACATTATAATTAAGTAAAAAAGGTGGTAAAAACATATAGAGAAACCCTATATAATTTTGAGTTTACAGGCACCTTCGTGCCTTGGATGTGCGAGAGCATCGGGCACCACCGGTAACTTGGGCCCCTATTGTTGTGGAAGCGCCAGGTTGATGAAAAGTGTCCCTATTTTAAATGTATGAATGTTGACTTGTAGCACCAATATAAAGTTCTTTTAGCTCTTTAAGGGGTAGGCATTCGCCACCCCCAGACACCCCCTCTCAAGGTAGGGTGCGTCCCTCCCCCCATTGGGTCAAGATGTTCCACAACGAGTAATCAACGGTGGCAAGTAGATTGCTGGCACCAGTGGCCGGGGCGATGATTTTTCTGCTGATCAAGCCTGTGCCCATAGAAGTGTAGCCAATGACTCTAGGACCAAGTTCCTTATATCGGGAAAAGATCTCTTGGGGTGGCTTATGCATTGCTTTGGGCTGGAGCTTGGCTTCCCCATTCCCTCTGTCATATTAGGGATGGCTTGTGCCTCTCGAGTTTGCAACCACATGACACTGTGGACCTCCTAAGCTTGTGCCTGCATTCAAAGCTGCCCATGACCCCAATACCAAGTCCCTTTGATGGTAACGGCTCACTAGGGGGAAAAAGTTGAGTTTGTAGGGTTGGTCTTGGCTCGACCAAGTCCCAGCAAGATTTTGCCCCTCGTAGCTGTTGTACCAAGCAATTGTGGTGTGCCCTCATTCATTGTTCCTTCCGCTCCCCTACCAATACACTGGTTGGGTGGGTTGTTGGCTGGTGTGCGTGGATACTACTAGTAGTAAGCAATGGGCATATGAGTCGTATTTCAGTTGTGTGTATTGGTAGGCTCCATGCTACTCGCATCGAACTGTCGAGCCGCACTCCTTTTCATTATCTCCCCTTGTTCTAAATGAACTCAAGGGGTGCGATTAGGATCCTGTGTTGCGTACCTAAGCAGATGGAATTATGGATGTGTTGTCATCCCTTCTCCATCTTGTTCCCTTTGGGGTGCGTGGTGGACCTAAATCGGTAACTTGATTCCCACATGTGCCCCCTTAAATTGGCATGGCCATGTTATTGCACCGATGTTCGATTGTGCTTTTGGATGCGAATAATATTTTTGAGAGTAGGGTTCAAGCCCTTATCTGTCGATGCCTATGCATTTTGTCTCTTGACACGAAAAATCTCACGCTTTATTATGACCTCTTTGTTGCTCACGTGGCATGTTGAGGACCATACAGTGCCGGTAGCGGAATGCTACCTGGTTTATCCTGCTAGGAGTCATATGTTTGTCTCAAAGAATAAGCCATGCATGTGTAAGTGTCACAGAATTAGATTTTTCCCACGCAATTGTAATACCCAAATTTTGCCCGGCCTGAGCCCAAGTATTAAAAACAAAATATGATATTTATATATATAAAATAAATAAAATGTTCAGTTTTTTATTACAATAGCAGGCCCAAAATAGCCCAAATCATTTTTAACCTAAACTACCCAAACACTAGCCTAGCCCAATATCCCCAACCCAATTGAAACCAAATCTAATCCAGACTCAATTCCTAAAACGGTGGCCCAATTGCTATGTGGCCCAACAATGCAAAACCAGAAGCTGAAACCCTAGGGCAAACCCCAGCGCCGCAGCAGTTCCTCTTGTCCGCGCGTGCCAGGCCTCTATTCTCACACGCGCCTCTGTACACTCCAGCTGGCCTCTGTACCTACAGCACACAGACAAAGAAACAACAAAAAAAGAAAGAAACGAAATAACAGAAAAGAGGACTATGTATTTTTTTCTTTTTATTTTTTATTCTGTATTTTCGGCTATATAAGCCAAGATTCGAACCCTGTATTTTTTTACGCAAGATCAATACATAGAAAATCAATACAAAAGATACAATAAATTTTCAAAAAACGAATACATCGTTCTAGGTGATTCTCCGGCTTCATTTTCTCTTTTGGGTTTTCTTGGGTTATTTATTTATTTATTTTATATGCAAGAAATATAAAGAATAAAAGGAGAAGAAAGGAGAAAGTTACCTTTGTTATTGCGCCGTTAACCCTCGTCCGCTTTGTTGAAATCGAAGCTCGAAAAAGGGTCACCTCTGGGCTGCAAACGGCGAAAATTGGCGCTGGAGGGGTAGCCTTGGGACTGATTTCAGTCGGTTTACAAACTGAAATAGGGTTTTGATTTTAAGGTTATAAAAGGCTCTTATATAGTGCATAAAACAGCACCGTTTAGGGCCTGCTTCAGTGGCTCCAAAACGGTGCCGTGTTGATCATTGCCCAGCAGCCTGCGTGCGACCCGACCAAATCCAAGGGGGATCCGTGCGTTATTTGTTAAATGGCTTATTTGCGCAACTGGTCCCTCGTTTTTTATAGCGAATCAAGATCGAGTTTTTTTTATTCTTTTAGATTCTGCTGGACATTTTATTTGTGTCATTTCAGTCCATTTGCAGCACTGCGTTTTGGGGAAGCGAGATATTTCCCACTCGGCCCCCCATGTAATTCGTGCATTGTAGTATAGTCCTCAACTTTATTTTAATTCTATTATTTTCTTGTTAATCTAGGTCTAATTGCGATTTAATCCCTTTTTTTACATTTGTTTTTTATTAATTTATTAATTATTTTATTACTATTATTATTATTATTGTTATTATTAGTGTATATATATTCTCTTATATTCATCAATTTACCTAATCTGGTTACATGCATTCTTTTATTTTATTATGTAGTATTATTTTATGTTTTTATATATTATTACTTAATTTTACAAATATTTTATTCTATACATTTTTATGTTAGCCTGGTATAATTTATATACATTTTTATGATTTTATTTTTTAAGACCCATATATATATATATATATATATATATATAATTTTAAAGATTTATACAATAACATTTCATGATTCTACTTTATATATATAATTTATATTGAATTATTTTTAGTATATATGTTATTTATATTAAGTATTTCATTTCATATGTATTATCCATATTAAACTAATATACGTATTGTTTTATGTATTTTGATTTTCTTTACAATTTAACACTATTATTTTATGTAGTTTTTTTTTCTTAACTCTATTTATTGATTTATTTCAAACTTTTATATGTGTGTATTTATTTTTTCTTTATATGTATACTTTCATATATATATATATATATATGTATATTATTGATTTTTAATTCATTAGCTTTTAAATGTTAATATTTATGCGTAATCACTACTCTTATGTGTATGGTATCCCTTATTTGTATTAATTGATTGTTTGTATTCATTAGTGTATATTTAAATTTACGAATAATCAATTCGCATCGTACATTATCATTCTATCGCATTTTATTCGCTTAAAAGGTTATGTTTCATATCATTTAAATATCAAAATCATTTTATACAAAAGTTTTCAAAAATATCGCAATACTCGGCATTTAGGATCTTCGAAAAGATTGAGCCCTAACGTATTGGGTTCCAATTTTCCTCGTTGAATCTAAATAATCGAGGATATGCTATAATCAAAATATAGACAAAAAGCTTACTCTCGGGAATTTGATACGTTGTGTCCTAATGTATTGGACATGACATGTTGATTCCTCGAGACGAGAATTTTTCAAAAAATAATAAGGGCAATATTCAATGCTCGGAATTTTTAGAAATAGTACCCTAACGTATTGGGCTTCGACTTTTCATCTGAATTAAAGCAATTGGATATCCTTTTTAAACTTCACCGCATGAGTTTTGAAAGTCAAAAGACAAGCTTATTCTCGAGGACTAAAAATGTCGTGTCCTAACGTATTGGGTGTGACATTTTATTACTCTGAGACAAGAAGGTCTTTAGCATCAGCTTCGATTTATCCAATCATCTTTTATAAAATTAACATTAATAAAAATGAAGGATCGTATTTTAAAATCTTTTCAAAATTTCGACACTAAGACATTAAACAATCAATTCGGTACCAATTTTAGGCGTCACGAGGGTGCTAACCCTTCCTCGACCGTAACCAACTCCCGAACCTCTTTTTTTCTCAAAATTCACAGACCTAAAATTATTTTCATGGTGATCCGATCACACCTCTATAAAAGATCGGTGGCGACTCCAATTTTCATTTTTAAGTCGACTATTAAACTTTTTTGTTTTTCAAAAAAAGTGGTTTCGACAGCAATCCATGCGGCCTTAGGTATTTTCTTCACTCTAAAAATGACTAAGTCAGCCTAACACCCATTAATTGAGGATTTAATAGAATTTCTGTAAGGCACCCACGAAGAACAAATGGAAGAACGAAAATTGAAAGAACTCGAAAGATAAACAAAGCCATAGAAAAGCAAGAACACTAGAGAGAAAATTTTGAGTGAATTCTTTCAAGAATTCTATTACTTACTAAATGATTTACAATGATGGGATAGGCCTCTATTTATAGTTGAGCCTCCTTAAAATCAACGGTACAGATCAAAGTACATCAATGGCTATGATTAAAAGCTATCTACAAATCAAATCTCCAAGATTACAGAATCATATCTTCTAAAGATTACATATCATATCTAAGATTACATATCTTTGAAGATCACATTCGATATTTGTCAAGCTTTATAGATGGGCCCTCAATCTCTCCAAGCAACAGGCTAGTCCGGTTGGGCCAAATGACCTCGTTTGAACATGATGGATCATACAAGTGCGCCATGGTTGCAGGCTCCCATGCGCAACCCATGACATTCTCCCCCACTTGTTCTATTGACACCCTAGTCGTGTCCTCATGGAACTGGTCTATCTTTCCTTAGAACTGACACTACGTGTTTAAGGAACAAATAAGTTGCCTCCTCAGCAAGGCACTCCTTGGTAGCTAGAATGAACACTGCGTACTTTGAAAACCACAACAAGAATACTTGCATACCCATCAGACTTAGGCAAGCAAACAACTAAACCCATGGATACACTCTACCATGGTCTTTTTGGAATGGGCAAGGGTTGTAGCAAACCAGGCGGAGTCTTTAACTCAACCTTGTCTTGCCGGCATACTAGACAATTTTTCACATAGGTCTCCAAATCATCACCCATGTGAGGCCAGTAGTAACGATCTTCCAAAAGGGCCAAGGTGCGGTGTATTCATGGATGGCCCGACCATCTCAAGTCATGACACTCTTTCATGGCTTCCTCGCGTAATTTTCCATAATGAGGCACATAAAGACGGTGCCCGTGAATGTGCTCCAATCTCCTCATTTTCCCCTCGTTAGCAAGCTTGATCATGTTTTTGGCTGTGGGATCATGGAACAATCCGTTTCGAATGTGCTCCAATAAGGACCCATCAGGTTGGCTGATTACCAAAAATTCCATCTTTTGGCTAAGTGCATCAGCCACAGTGTTGGCACTCCCTGACTTATACTCCATCATTAAATCAAACTCTGCTAAGAAAACCTGCCAACCAGCCTATTTGGGAGAACTTTTTCTGGGTCAGAAAATAACTGTTGGAAACATTATCGGTAAAGACCACAAACCTGGAACCCAGTAAGTAATGCCACCATGTGCGCAAGTAATGCACCACAGTAGCCATCTCCTTTTCTTGGACTGTGTACCTCCACTCCATCTCATTAAGCTTTCGACTCTCGAAAGTAATTGGATGCCCATGTTACATCAGTATTCCCCTAATGTCATAACTGATGCATCCGTGCGTACCTCATACGGATTCGAATAATCTAACAAAGCAAGTACAGGCTCCCTCGTCATCACTTGCCTCAATTGGTTAAAGGCCTTCTCACATTGTGGATCCCAATCTCATACCTTACCCTTTTTCAACATGTCAGTCAAGGGTGCGGTAATTTTGGAGTAGCCTTCGATAAACGTCGATAATAATTCGCCAACCCAAGGAAAGATCTCAACTCTGTCACCTTGGTCTGTGGCTCCCACTCAACAATGGTTCGAATTTTCCTCTCATCCATCCGGATCTTTTCACTTCCTACAATGTGACCTAGAAATGACACCTTTCGTTGGGCAAATGAGCACTTCTCCTCTTTGACGAACAAATTATTTTCCCTTAAAGTTTGGAAAACCTCCCTTAAATGTTCCACATGTTCCTTGAATGACTTGCTCTACACCACAATATCATCAAGGTAAACAACCACAAAACGACCTAGGAAATGTTGAAGTACCTTATTCATTAGGGTGTAGAATGTAGCTGGGGCATTCGTGAGTCCGAAAGGCATTACAAGAAACTCATACGAAGGATACCATGTCACACAAGCTATCTTTGGGTCGTCCCTCTCGACTATTTGAACTTGATGGTACCCCGATCTCAAATCCAATTTTGTGAACCATCTCGCACTACGATCTTGTTTAAGGGGAATAGGGTACTTGTTCTTCACAGTGGTCTTATTTAAGGCCCGATAATTAATTCACATCCTCAATGACCTATTATGTTTCTTTTGGAACACTAGTGCACCGAACAGAGATTTAGATGGCCTAATGAATCCTACATCTAAAAGCTCCTTCAACTATTTTCACAACTCTTCTAATCCTGGCAGAGACATACAAAATAGGGCCCTTGCTGGCAGCTCCATGTTGGACACTAACTCGATCTTGTGGTCCACCTCCCTCTTTGGTGGCAAGTTCTTGGGAAATTCAATAGGCATCACATCTTGAAAAGACTACAATAACTGGCCCACTTCCTTTGGGATCTCACAATAGACTTCACTACTTCTTCGACCTTCAAGGTTGCTAAATAGGAGACTTCATCTCTCTACACACCTTTATCAAATTGGATTGCTGACAATATTTTTCCCTCTATGCTTCCCTTCCTTATCATTCTCACCATGCACTGATGGTTCAGATTCGAAATTACCATGTAATTACCAGAAGGAAAAATAGAAGTATAAATCAGTTAAGGAAACTTAATCCAACCACAAAATCATAGTCATCAAGTGGTATTACCTTAATAGTTACCTTACTGATCCAACCGCCAAGTTTGAGATCTGCTTGCTCTGCAACCCCCTTGATTGGAACGCTTTTTGAGTTCACCATCTTGATCCAACCCGGCTCATTTTGGATCTTGAGACCAAGTTTACGAGCTGTCTCTTTGGACATGAACAAATCAGACGCATCTGTGTCAACAAGCGTATTCAATTCTCTGCCAGCCACCATGATGTCTACAAACATCAGCCCACGACTCGTCTTGTCTTCAACACCCCTTAGTATCGAAACAAGATTGTTGTTCGCCTTATCTGCCTCCTCATTTGCTTTCATAGTAGAAAGTGCAGCCTTCTTCGGATAGTCATTGATCATATGTGGACCATCACAATGGAAGCAACTTAAAGGCCCATTCTTTTTTTTTATCCCAAGGCTTCTGACTATTGCCATTCTTAGCGGGCTTGTCTTTCTCTCCCCCACTATTGCCCATTGGTTTGAATTTGGGCGTGGAAGACTCAGGCTTGTCTTTTTTTCCACTAAGCTCGACAAACGATTCTACTACGATCATGGCCTTGGTAAGCTCTTGGACTCCTCGACATTGCAACATTGCTTCGCTCATGGTTTCGACCCATCCATAAAGGAAAAGAATGCCTCTTTCTCAATTATATCGGAGATCTGATACACGAGTTCACTAAACTCCTACACATACTCCCTCACAGTGCCTTGTTGCGTAGGCCGACGTAACTTTGCCCAAGCCTTATCCTTAACATACTTTAGATAAAATTGTGCTTTGATCTCACTTTAGAACTCCTCCTAAGTTCCAATTTTGATCCCACCATGTCCCACATATTTGAGCCTACGATGCCACCACAACAAAGCAATGCTAGTCAAATACATAGCAGCAGTAAACTTGTTCACAACAAAGCAATGCCAGTCAAGTATTGGTCCATTCCCCAAAGAAAATTGTCCACATGTCTTGTGGACCTTGTTCCCTTGAACTTCTTGGGCTTGGGAACATCCACACTGGGCTTGGGTGCAATAGCAGCTAACCCTCCATTGCCAAAAGAAGCCTTGTAGATTGCTCAGGTACCAACTGTCACGGACTTAGATTTTTCCCACGCAATATGTGTGACTTTAGGCCATTTCTTTACTCTAAAAATGCCTAAGTCAGCCTAACTTTTAATAATTGAGGATTCAACAGAATTCCTCTAAGGCATCCACGAAGAACAAGCGAAAGAACAAAAATTGAAATAGCTAGAAAGATGAACAAAACCACAGAAAAGGAAGAACACTAGAGAGAAAGTTTTGAGTGAATGCTCTCAAGAAATCTATTACTCACTAAATGATATACAATGAGGGGGAGAGGACTATATTTATAGTTAAGCCTCCCCAAAATCAACGGTATAGATCGAAGTACATCAATGGCTATGATTAAAAGTTATCTACAAATCAAATCTCTAAGATTACAAAATGGTATCTTTTAAAGATTACATATCATATCTAAGATTACATATCTTTTAAGATCGCGTTCCATATTTGCCAAGCTTTATAAATGGACCTTCAATCTCTCCAAGCAAAAGGCAAGTTTAGTTAGGCCAAATGACCTCCTTTGAACATGATGAATCACACAAGTGAGCCATGGTTGCAGGCTCCCACGCACAACCCATGACATAAGTATGAACAAATTCAGATTGTTAAACTGCATATGGCTCATTATATAAAATCCCGATTTCGGGCTAGTTGGAATAATGGTTTTGAGACCACAAACCTGATGAGGAAAAAAAATTATTTTATTATATTTTTACGGTCTACAATTTCATGGAATGATTTTTTGAAAATTTCGTTTGAAAATTTCGACGTTTGGGCACTCAATTTAGTCAAAAGGGCTGAATTGTAAAAAGTACAAAAGTTGAGTTCTACATGTTAGACGTGTCCAATTGTTATGAAATTTTAAATTGGAGGTCCTTAAATGGAAATTAGACCATTGGATAAATTGTGGAAAAAAAATGGACATGAGATAAGTGAAATAGGATATTTTTAAGTGAAGGGTATTTTAGTCATTTAGTAATAAAAAGAATTAAAAAGGGTAAAAGATGGAAAAATATGCTCATCTTCTTCATTTGGCCGAATTTAGCAAGGGGGAAGCCATAGTTAGGGTTTTCAAGCTTCCAAGCTCCATAGTAAGTGATCCCAAGCCCCGTTTTTAATGTTTTTTACGTTTTTTGAGTCCTAGTAACTTGATTTAGCTTATTCTAGCAATAATTTAACCTAGGGTTCATATTTGGAAAAATACCTATAGGTTAAATGTGTTTATTTTGATGTTTTATGGTAGAATATGAAGCTTGGAATTATGTTAAACAACTTTTGCTAAGCAATTTTAAGTGAAAACGAGTAAAATGACATAATCGGTAAAAATACCTAATGTTCATAAGTGTTAGAGTGGGAATTTGATGTTGCCATAGAAGGGAAAAATGTTCAGCATGTCATAAAACATAAGAATAAGGGATGAAGTTTAATTTCCGAGCTTTGGGACAAAAGTGTAAATATGCAAAAGTTTAGGGGCAAAATTGTAATTTTCCAAAAGTTGAGTCAAGAACTGTTTAATGAATGTGAGTATTAAATAAGCTAACAATACAGGGCTCTATCAGTCTGATAATTGGAATGAGTACAATCTAAATCCCTTAACGAGAATCCATTGTAAAGCAAGTTTGGTGCCAACAGCCGCGGTAATTCTAGCTCCAATAGCGTATATTTAAGTTGTTACAGTTAAAAAGCTCGTAGTTGGACTTAGGGGTGGGTCGATTGGTACACCTCACGGTTTGTAACAGCCTGTGTTTAGTGAAATTGGAATAGTGGTTTCGAGACCACAAATTTGAGGTCAAAAAATTTATTATTATTTTATTTCCTACAGTATGATAGAAGTATTTTATAAAAATTTTGTTAAGAAATTTTACCGTTTACATGTTCAATTTGATAAAAAGGACTAAATCGTGTAAAGTGAAAAAGTTGAGTTCTAATTGCTAAAGGTATTAAATAGCTATAGAACTTTAAAGTGGAAGTCCTTATATTGTAATTAGACCATTACAAGTGATAGTGGATGAGCATGGTTTGGCATTTGTGTAAATTTGATTAATTTTTAAGGTTAATTAAGTAATTTGTAAAATAATGATAATATTAATCAAATAAAACTAAAATCATCATCCTTATTCATCATCATCAACCGATTTTAGAAGAGAAAAATAAGCCATTGTTGAGCTAGGGTTCGACCACTTGGATTGCTTGATTAGATCCAGTTAGACCTCGTATGAAGTTAGATCAGGAAAAAGAGAAAGTCTCAGATTAATCACCTTTGTATCTACGATAACTTGTCGAGGTAAGTTCATGTAATTAAATTGTGTTTATATGTTTTTAATTGAATTATATAAATGTTAATGAGTTGTCATATATAATTTTCGAGTGCATATCTAACGATGTACGACGATTACTGAGTCCTGTGTGAACCTTAGGAATCCGTAAGATACAAATGACATGTCACTAGGGTTACCGATTTATAGTTCGTGAGAGCATATTGATCTTCAGGTCAAATGAGCATGTCGATTCATAGCTCGTATGAGCATACATGTACATGAATTGGCAAATTATAGTTATATGAGCGAGCACATTATGTATGAGCTATCCCGGGTATCCAATGGTACTCTAAATGGTTCTACGGGCAATGTTCTATTACAAAATGATATGAGTTTGATACGTACTAGTACAAGTATACGCATGAAATGCATAGAAATGATTTTATTGATATATAGATATATGAAATGGATGATACATGTATATGGAACTCTATTAATTGTTGAGCTCATCCGTGATTATTGGTTCATATATGTATTTACATGACTAATATTGTTGGTTTATATGTGCTTAGGCATTTGGCCAAAATATGTTGGGATATGTTTTATTACTTACCTATTACTTGATCAAATGGTAAGTTAAATCATATGTTATACGAACTTACTAAGCTCAAATGCTTACTCTGTGTTATTTCCCGTGTTTTATAGTGAGTCAGAAGTTCGTCTGGGTTGGAAGCTTGTCAGAGCTATATCACCCTATCCATCGACTCTTTTGGTACTTTTGGTTGTTAAATTTTGGTTATAATGGCATGTATAGGAATTTTGGCTAACGTTGGCATATATGTTTAGTTGTTGGAATGACCATTTGTTTGGCTTGTGTTTTGGTATTTTGATGATGGTATTGGTTTGGTTTTGGCATGCAAATATTAGATTTAATATAGTTTATGGTTTGGTTAATGTGGTTGAAATATAGAAGATGAAATGATATATGATTATGCATAATTTATATAACTTGGAGCTTGTTGAGAATTGATACTTTGTTTGAATAGCTTAAATGACTATTGATGCTAATATTAGAATGCCATTTTTGTACCAAATGGTTGTGTTTTGGTAAGTAAATTATTTGGTATATATTGGTGCAAATATGCATGCAAGTTAGTTGATTATTTGGTCTAATTGAATACATGGTTAGGTATGCTTATATATTGTCATTTGAGGTCCCTAAGGGCATATTGGTTGTATGATATTATACCATACATATAAGACTTGTTTATTCTTAATTTGGATGCCTTGTAATGGCTTGCAAGTATGCGTGTAGGTACATGTCAATTTGGGTGAGAAAAATGGCTTGTAAAATGGCCTATTTTCGTCCACACGAGTAGAGACACGGGCGTGTGTCTCAGCCGTGTGTGACACACGACCGTGTGTCTCCTGTAGCTTTAAAAGGGTTGCTAGTTAGGTTGTTACATAGCCTAGCACACGGCCAGGCACACAGGCGAGTGGCTTGGCCGTGTGACCCAAGTTAGCGAGTGATGCAAGCACGGACACGGCCGTGTGTCCCTACTTCGAATGCCTACATGGCCTGGCCACACAGCTGTGTGACCCCTACGGTGTTAAAAATTTCAATGTTTTTTGAAAATTTCTCTAATTTTTTGGTTTAGTCTCGACTTATTTCTAAAGTGTATTTTGGGCCTCGAGGACTCGTATAAGGGACAATTTGCATGTTTTGAATTGGTTTTAATATGTTTAATGATATGTTATGAAATGTTTGAATTTTTTGTCCGTTTGAATTGTAAACTCCGGTAATGCTTCTTAACCTTGTACCAGCGACGGATACGGGTCAGAGGTGTTACACGGTTAGCACTAGTCTACTCGTCCTTACTGCCGACAATGCATTCCTGGCCTCAATTGGCCGGGTTATTCCTCTGACACTGATACTTTAAAGAAATTAAAGTGCTCAAAACAGGCCTACGCTTGTATACATTAGCATGGGATAACATGATAGGATTTTGATCCTATTGTCTTAGCCTTCGAGATCGGAGTAATAATTAACAGAGACAGTCGGGGACGGTCATATTTCATAGTCAGAGGTGCAATTCTTGGATTTATGAAAGATGAACAACTACGAAAGCATTTGCCAATGATGTTTCCATTAATCAAGAACGAAAGTTGAGGGCTTGAAGATGATCTAATACCGTCCTAGTGTCAACCATAAATGATGCCGACCAGGAATTAACGGATGTTGCTTTTAGGACACCGTCGACACCTTATGAAAAATCAGAGTCTCTGGGTTTTAGGGGGAGTATTGTTGCAATGATGAAACTTAAAGGAATTGACGTAAGGGCACTGCCAGAAGTGGAGCCTACGGCTTAACTTGACTCAACACAGGAAAATTTACCAAGTCCAGATATAGTAGGGATTGACAGACTATGAGCTCTTTATTGATTCTATAGATGGTGGTGTATGGCCATTCTTAGTTGGTGGAACAATTTGTCTAGTTAATTCCGTTAACGAATGAGATCTCAGCCTACTAACTAGGTACACGCAGGTGATCTTACGTAGCTAGCTTCTTAGAAGGACTATTTAAGCCATGGAAGTTTAAGGCAATAAAAGGTTTGTAATGCCCTTAAATGTTCTAGGCTGCACATGCACTACAATAATGTCTTCAAGGAGTCTATAGCCTTGGTCAACAGGCCCGAGTAATCTTTGAAATTTCATCGTGATGGGGATAGATCATTGCAATACAATGAGGAATTCCTAGTAAGCACGAGTCATCAGCTCGCGCTGACTAAGTGCCTGCCCTTTTAACACACCGCCTGTTGCTCCTACCGATTGAATGGTCTAGTAAAGTGTTTGCATCACGATGATGTGGGTTGTTCACTGCCTGCATCATCGCGAGAAGTCCAGTTAACCTTATCATTTAAAGGAAGGAGAAGTCAGGATGTGTCCTCCCCCCTCACCACCCTCGCTCTCAGATTTATCCTTATCCCTAACCCATCGGGTGGGTTGAGATGTCAGGATCGACCTCTTCGAGGTAAAATAAACAAACCCCAGCACAAATCACGTTAAGAAATTGAAATGAAACAAGTGAAACATCTTCTATCACTATACAGTTCACAGTGTCGACACTTTCGTGACGATGTTCTTTTGTTGCAAAATATATGTAGCGACTCTCAAAAATAAATATCTTGGCTCTAGCATCGATGAAGAACGTAGCAAAATGCAATACTTGCTATGAATTGTGGAATCCCATGAACTGTCGAGTCTTTGAAAGCAAGATGCAGTTTAAGCCATTAGGCCGACGGCACATCTGCCTAGGTGTCATGTGTTGTCACCCTCATCCAAACCAGAGCCCTTGGGCCTCGATTGGACTGCGGGTGAAAATTGGCCTCCCCTGCGCTCACAGCCAGCTATTGGCCTAAATTCGAGTCCTCAACGACATCATCATCGTGATGATCAGTGGTAATATTCTAAGCAACCTCAATCGGAGTCATGCCCATTCATCGATTGAGACCCTTAAACCCTTTCGGCATCACAAGGATGGTGCTCGCGTCGTGACCCTAGGTCAGGTGGGATTACCCACTAAGTTTAAGCATATCAATAAGTGGAGGAAAGGAAACTTGCCAGGATTCCCAAAATAATAGCGAACGAACCGAGAAAAGCCTAGCTTGAGAATCAGGCACTCGAATTGTAGTCTGGAAAAGTGTCTTTAGCGGCAGACCGAGCCTAAGTCCCTTTGAAAGGGGGATCGGAGAGAGTGAGAGCCCCGTTATGCCTAGAGACTGTCGCACTATGAGGCATTGTCTACTAGTTGGGTTGTTTGGGAATACAGCCTTAATCAGGTGGTAAACTTCATCCAAGGCCTAATATGGGTGAGAGACCGATAGCGAACAAGTATTGCGAGGGAAATATGAAAAGGACTTTTGAAAAGGGAGTCAAAGAGTGCTTGAAATTTTTGAGAGAGAAGCGAATGGAGGCCGATGATGCAACCCGGTCGATTGTGGAATAGCAATAGTCGGTCAACCAATTAGCTCGAGGTGTGGACCGACGAAGGTTGTGGTGGTGGCCCAAGCCCGAGCCTTTGATATGCCCGTAGAGATGTTGTTGCCTAGATTGTGGGATCTGACGTGTACCGTCTGGATGTGCTTCGGCATCTGCATGCTTCGGACATTGGCTTGTGGGCTCCCCATTTGGCCTGTCTTGAAACATGTGTGCAAGTCAATGGGCAAGAAAACTTGTAAGATGCAAGAAAGCTGATTGGCGAGATCCCTTGTAGTTGCACCGTCAACCAACCTTGGTCTTCTGAGAAGGGTTCGACTTAGAGCATGGCTGTCAGGACCCGAAAGATGGTGAACTATGCCTGTGTGGGGAGAAGCCAGAGGAAACTCTGGTGGAGGCCTGCAGTGATACAGACATGTAAATCATTCATCTGACTTGGTTATAAGGGTGAAAGACTAATCGAATCGTCTAGTAGCTAGTTCTCTTCGAAGTTTCCCTCAAGATAGCTGGAGCCCTTAGCAAGTTCTATCGGATAAAGCCAATAATTCGAGGAATTGGGGGCACAATGCCTCCGACCTCATCTCAAACTTTAAATAGGTAGGACGGCGCGACTGCTTGATTGAGCCGCGTCACGAAATTGAGAGCTCTAATTAGACAACTTTTTGCAAGCAGAATTGACAATACGGGATAAACCGAAAGTCGAGTTATGGTGCCCAACTACGCGCTAACCTAGAACCCACAAAGGGTATTGGTCGATTAAGAAGTAGGACAGTGGTCATGGAAGTCAAAATTCGCTAAGGAGTGTGTAACAATGCACCTGCTGAATCAATTAGCCCCGAAAATGGATGGCACTTAAGCGCATGACCTATACCTAGCTGTCGGGGCAAGGGCCAGGCACTAATGAGTAGGAGGGCACAGCGATCGTTGCAAAACTTGAGGCGTGAGCCCGAGCGGAGCGATCGTCGGTGCAGATCATGGTGGTAGTAACAAATATTCAAATGAGAACCTTGAAGGCCAAAGAGGGGAAAGGATCCATCTGAAAGACATTTGCAATGGGTTAGTCGATGCTAAAAGACGGGGAAAGCTCGTTCGATAGCGCGTCCAGTGGGAGCTTCGAAAGGGAATCAGGTTAAAATTCCTGAACTGTGACGCGGTGGCTGATGAAAATGTTAAGGAGTCTAGAGACATCGGCAAGGGCCTCGGAAAGAGTTATCCTTTCTATTTAACAGATTGCCCATCTTGGAAACGGCTTAGCCGGAGGTAGTGTCTAGCGGCCGAAAGAGCAGTGCACGTCGAGTGGTCTTCGGTGTGCCCCTAGTGGCTGTTGAAAATCTAGAGGACCGGGTGCTTTCTGCGCCCAGTCGTACTCATAACCGCATTAGGTTTTACGGTGAACAACCTCTAGTCAATGGAATAATGTAGGCAAGGAAAGTCTGCAAAACGTACCCGTAATAGGGACTAAATTGATAGATTTTTAAGTTAGAATTGGGAAAGGGATTAAATTGTGGAATAAATTATAAGTTTTGAGT
This sequence comes from Gossypium turneri, assembly GCA_008044935.1. NCBI lineage: Eukaryota > Viridiplantae > Streptophyta > Magnoliopsida > Malvales > Malvaceae > Gossypium > Gossypium turneri. The sequence continues at coordinate 29,193,705 of CP032573.1, forward strand.
AATAGGGACTAAATTGTAAAAATTTCAAAATTTAGAGATTTATGTAAAATTAGGGAGTTAAATTTAGTCTAAAGTGGAATTTGCGTGAAAATAAAGAACTAAATATGAAGAATAAAATTTAGTCTCGGTTTAGGGAGTAAATTGAAATTTAGGCAATATTTGAGTAAAAATTAAAATATTAAATATGAAATTGAATTGTGTTGTGTTGATGAATTTTAATTGTTTTAATACCGTAGCTAACGTTGTGCCGGAATCAACGACTAAAAAGGGAAAAGATAAAGTGGACGTCGAATAACTCAGAATTTCTGGTTTGTATTTCTATAATTCGAAACTAGTTATTAATTTTTGTATTTTTAATTTAATGTATATGGTAAGTGTTGAGGTCAGAATTATTGTGTTTTGCAATTGAAATAGATTGATTTAATATGAGATGAATTTATTGAATTTATATTGATTTAATTGGTATATATATATTGAATATATTGATTATTTGAATTGAAATGAATATTGGTTGTATTTAAAAAGTGAATTGGAACCCTATTAACTGTATCGGGCTGAGTCGGATATAGATGGCATGCCATAGGATTAGAAGAGTTCAGGGATTTCTTTGACTTTGAGTCGATGAGACACTGAGTGTCAATTTATTACTTCGGTTTAGCCGATGAGACACTGGGTGTCAAATTATTACTTCGAATTATCCGATGAGGCACTAGGTGCCAAACTTGTGTGTTTTGGTTGGATCCAAGTATCCGTCCGAGTCTGAGTCATGTTAATAGGGGTAAACATATAATAGAGTTTTATAACTGATATTTAAATGGCATGGTATGAGAAATGAAATTGATATAGTGCATTGAAAATAGAATGTGAAATATGTTGTAAGTACATGGAATAATGAGCTAAATACTCATAAATTGAATATGGAATGGATAGTGCCATTGTTTAAATAATATGTGAACAAATTATGGAAAGTTATTATATAACTGTTGGAACGCCGACACCCCTACGGTGCAGCAGAAAAATATAACACCCGACGATCCTAACCATGGATCCAAGTGCAATCTTTGATGACTCCGACCTCTACGTAATCCACCCAGTTGACTATGAACGGAAGGAATCCCCAAACTATTTTGGAGAAGACTTTGCTTTGACGGCTGCTAGACTCACCAAGCAAAGAAAAACGGGATTTTATATCTTATTATTTTTTAGGGTTTCTCAAAATTAAATAAATATAATAATGTTTAAAAAACCAAAAATTATAATTACATTAATTATAATAAAGATTTCGGTAAACTATATTTATTTATATACGAACCAAAATCATATTCTCATTATGTGTACAACAACCTTGTACATATAATGTGTTCGATATTTGATTACCCAATTAAATTAATTCTATAATTAATTTAATTCATGCGACAACCAAACACAATACCAATTATGTTTTATTCCGTTCATTTCAACTATAGGGTGTGACCCTGTAGGTTCTTGTAACGTTAGCAGTAATGTTAGAACGATTCCAATGTTACAAACAATGAGTGGCAACTAGCAATGCATCATTGCTACCTAAGTCACAAGAAATCATGATTCGACATAACCTTTTTATGATTAATCTTTTCATGCACTAATCCTTAAGTCCTTTATCTCTGGATTGAACACAAGTCATGGAATAGTCACACTTGTATAGTCCATTCCATGTTCCTTGATATGTTAAGTAGACTATGATATACAAATAAGTAAGACATCTCTTATCAGCTTATTTGAGCATGGCCATGCATTTCTAGTCTCACTCAATCAAGTGGCTTAAGATATTACTCCCATTATGTAGGAGGGACTTATTCTATATCTATCAACCATATCCCTCTACATAGATTGTGGTATATCTAACATCAGCCTTTATAGAACAACCAGTTACGGTGTACGTTTGACTGTATCAAAATATACAACTCACGATGCTGGGATTATGATGATCTCAAGTCTGAGGATCATATACATATTAATCACTATGAGTAATGTCGTGACAATTACATAATAATCCAAGAAACATGCTCATAATGGATCAGTCCAATATGCTGCTCTCTAACACACATATTCATGCATCGATTCTGACACTCCATGTCAATGACAACTCTTTATCATCAATCAACTACATGTTAGTCTTAATGCATTATCGTTGTCCTATCCAACAATAATACTTGACTAAGGACCTTTTAAGAATAATCATATTACTCTCAGGAGATTATTATAAAACAGTTTATTTATACACACAGAAAAGAAACTGAAATAATAATGGTAACGCCTTATATTAATAAACATGATAAATCAAGTATGTTATTACAACCATCTCATGATTGATCTTTGGGCATACTCTAACAATAACAAGTGATGAAAATTGAGTATGGTATATAGTAATGTATTCATGAATTGAGTATTGCATAACTCATGCCATTGTATGAATAAATATGGTTTGATATGTGAATAACCATTTATATAACAATTGTGAGAATAGGATATTGTTTAATAAAAAAAATGATAGTCATGATACAAGACATTAATATGTCCTTATAATTTAATTATGTTTATTATATTATCATGTCTTTAAATATTCGGATTATAGAAATACCAGTAAGTTTTACTCAGCATACGGTTTTGTTTTTCGTGCATAGGTTAGGTATAGTGATTTTGAAGAGTTGTAATTAAGGTTGTGAGCATCCATCTCATCACATCTCCAAATGCCAAGAGGGTATGTTTCAAAATTTTGAATAGAAAGGTATATACTTGGGAAGATCAAGTGTGTTCCAAGTAGTAGGGACAAAAATATAATTTATGAAAACTTAATTTTTTTAAATGTTTAAATTTAATATTCCTATATCAGGTTCCTTGGATCGAACCGAGTATAGGGGTGTTACATTTAGTGGTATCAAAGCTTTGATTTTCTGCTTTCTGAGTAAAGAACGAGTCTAGAAGTACATGCCATATAAGATATATCAATGTGATGAGATGTGATATCAATATTAGAAGTATTGATAAGTTTGAAAATCTGAATTGTTACTTATAAGGAAATGATTTTGAATTAGTTAGTAATGACTTAAGAGGGAAATAGATAAATACTAAAATTTGATAAAAACTTATTTTCTGTCGTAGATTTTGGAAGAAATGACAACAAATCTGATATTGTCTGATGAGATAACAACTTCAGCACAGAAGGAGAAAGTTGATAGGATGATGAGAGAAGTGCAAGATTATAGAATGAAACCAGAATAAGACATTGTTCAACACCTTATTACTGTAAATCGAAAGATGCAAGAAGTGTTATGGAAGGTAGAAAGAATAATGTGCAATACTTGACCCTTAGAGGGACATTAATAGAACAAGAGCATCAAATGATTTTAGATCAACTTTTGAAGACATTGGTACCACAAACTTATTGGAATATAGTTATATACTACGTGAAGTTTATAATCTTTGATGGAGCAAGGAAAATAGCGAGACAAAGTGTAGGTTCACGAAAGTTGATTGAGAAGCAAAATTTCTTTGACATGTCATCGATGGAAAAATTAGTTGTTAGGAAATTACCAAGAGAATTTATAGATTAATTACCCGTTATAAAGATGGAAGAGGAAGAAGATCCTGAGGAATTTCCAAATTGGATTGTAGAAGATTAATTTGAAGAGAATTTGGAACTTAATATAGAGAATTTTCCAGGGGAAGATAATAATCAGAGATGGAAGAAGACGCAGAAATGGATTTAAGTGGTTAAAAGTAAAGACAAAGTGAAAGTTAGGGACTAGTGAATGTGAAGAAAAATGAGTATATATATAGGTGTACATGTACAGAATGAGAACTTAGAAAGTCAGAGTTTTTGAATGAAAAGTTTTGTATATTAATATAAGGTTAGTCTTTTGCAAATAGAAGAGACAATAGAAATATGAGAAGTGGAATAGAATAGTAGTATTTTCCAATTATGAATAGCAGAAAATGAATTTTTTTAAGAATGAAGTATAGAAAGAAATAAAGACCTTAGTTAAGTAAATAATCAATATTAATAAGAGAATAAGAGAAAATAGAGGTGTTTGAATGAAGAGAATATAATAAGTCTAAGAGATTGATGGTATATAATATTATAATGTATTAATAGAGTTCAGTTATAGTTAAGAAGAGTAGTATTTTTTTTGTTAAAAAAATGTGAAAATTAGCAATGGTATATTTTTAAGATATAAATCCTAGTGAGAAGAGGCTGGCTAATCGTACACAGCAGGCTCGAAGACCCCTGGTTTTGGAAGGCACATGAGTCCGAAAGCTATGTTGAATGTGCGACAGACACTACACTATGTGGGTACCTATGCAGGTGAGGTGACGACCGGTCCTAGAAACCGAGTTGAGCTGAACCAAGAAAACCATTCCCACTAAGCACTGGGCAGCCCAAAACAGTCCCACATGCTGAACCAATAGCTTATTTGGTTGATTATTTGGCTTGCAAAATATCCTTTGAAGACTCCTTCAAATTGTATTCAAACCCCTCCACTATTTATGCCTTTCTAGATTTGCCCTTACCTTATAATGGAAAGTTTGAAACCTTCAAACTTGCCACATGTGTGGCCGGCCATGGGGGGACACTATGGACTTCTCTCTCACTTTTCTTTCTTCATTGTTTTTCATTTTCTTTCCCATTCGCTTGCCGATTTCGCCTCTTGAAAAAGAGTCATTCAACCACCAGTTGGAGCAGCATTCAAGTGTTCGTGGAAGCCTAGGTTCAACAAGAACAAGTGGAGAAGGAAGAGCAGAGCAAACTAGTCAAGCTTCGGAGAAACACTAGATTTGATTCTTGTTCCTTATCCTTTTAATTTTATTGTTGTTGTTATGAACATGTCTATGAATATTTGTGATGTTGATATGTCTAATTTAATTAATATGGCTAAAATTTAATTCATGTTAGGTTGATTGCATTTCGTCTACTTGCGTTATTAAAATTGTATTTGTGTTGTTATAGGCCTCAGTAAGGTGTTTGATTAAGTAAAACCATGACTAAGTTATGCTTGCATTACAATTGTAAGTTAACTAATGAATTAATTATTTAAACAGATAAAAATTGTAATTAATTGACACGATACTTAATCAGTGCATGTTTAATCATCTAAGGTACCTGAGGGTTAAATTAGCGACAGTATCTAACGATACATTAACCTTGCATAACTTGCAAGATTATTGTGATTAAATTGTTTCAAGGTAGAAATACATTGTTACCTCGTGTAATCTTTTATGTGCTTATGAGATTGAATTAATTGTTTGAATTGGCATAAAGATATGTACAAGAGATTATTTTAATTTCATAAGTATGTATGTGCATTAACACATTTGCTTATTAAAATTTCTTTAATCGGTTGAATTGACATATAGATATAGTCAAGAGATAAATGGATTTTGGTAGGTAAGTGTGTTCATAAGTTAGCAAATTACTGAGTTGCTGTGAATTTACTCGTAACAACATAAACATGAGTTTAGTAGTTCTAAGTTAAGAAATGTAATAAATCTAACACAATTATGTCATCTTGATTAAAATCATCTTTCGAAATCGTGCATTGGAACTTTTATTTTATTTTTATTTATTTTACTTAGTTAAAATCTTAGTTTTTAAGCACCTTCTCAAATCAAAATAATTTTCTTCACCAAAGTATTTTTAAAGTCGTGATCTCGTAAAGATGCATAGAATTCTTAAACTATCGAGACCACAATGATATCTTTCAGGATCGTTCAAAAATGCTCCCACCTATGGTACCTAACTAAACACGATATATCCTTACAAATGACCATTGATGGATCAAATCCCCTCTCTTGAATTAATGTTTTCCCTTGATGTTCATTAAAATATTTTTCAACATTCGAGTTCGAAAAACAAGAGGGGTTTCGGACCGTCAATGGCTTAGGTTCATTAGTTCGTCTAACCTTTCTAGGAGGCATTATTGTTAAACTAAAAACTAAAACAAAATATAAAGCACAAGAGATTCAATGGAACAGTAAAAGTTTAAGTTCGAAACCCTTAACCTCATAGAAGTCATTGAATTCCTTGAAGTTTGTACGACATCTATTGTTCCCTTGGGTGTTCCCATTTTTTCATTACAGTAAGTATGATTAAAAGATAAAGTTCAAACAAATCAAAATGAAGAGGTTAAAGATAGGTTTTAGGGTTTTAAGGGGTTTTAAAAGGTTTGAGATTATTAAAGGGTTAAAAAGTGTTTAAATAAGCGGATAATGTGTTGTTGGGTTATAAAATTAGTGTTTATATGGTTAAAAATCGGCTGAAATTCATTTTAAAGCCACCAGGTTTTGCTAATGGGCCGGGTTAATCCTGCAGAAAATTGCAGCGACGTCGTGACATAGGGGTTCTGTGTTGCGACACACCTTTCAGTTTGGAAAACTTTTGGAAACTATCTTCTATGTCACGATGTTGAGATACCACGTCACGACATCAAGGTGGTTTCTTCAATTCTTGCATTCTGCATGCGGTGTTGCAACACGGGGTTACTGTGTTGCGACACCGACTCTGTTTCAACCCAAATTTTCCATTTTTAGGATGTCTCAGTCTATAGTAAACATACATCTAATATAAGTTAGAATCTAAACTACCTGGTTAGTTGAATATACAATAATATACAAGAAAATTTAATTTAAATTTTTCATCATATTTTACTGTCAGATTCATCCAGCATTTACACCGACACATTCCCACTTAAGCCACTTTCAACATTTCTCTACCGTCCATCATGTCCTTTCATTGTTTTCCACTTGCATCCTACCTTATAGCTACTCTTTAATCCTATATTAATCACATCAAGCGTATCCCTGAATTCCTGGCAGTTAGATTTGAAAGTAAATATGTAATGACACTGCTTATGTAATGACAATGCTCCCCTAGTTTTCTTCGGCTTTCCTCACTTTGGTGAGATCCAAATCTAAAAGTTTCAGTTTCACCATTAATTTTCATCATTAATTTATTTTTCTCTAGATCAATGGTGGATCTAAATGTGGATAAAAAAGGTCTTCCTAATCTAAAACTACAAAATTTTTCGGGATAATAAAACTACGCACCTTAACTAAAACATCCTCTAGCACTCTCTTAGGTTAGACTACAAATCTATCAGCTAATTGTAGTGTAATTTGAGTATTTTTTAGGTCTTCTACCCCGAGTTTTTCATAAATAGATAAGGGCATTAGTGTTATACTAGCTCCTAAATCACATAGAGCTTTCTTAAAATGAATGTTCCTATATCTATTGGAATTGTAAAACTTCTCGGGTCTTTCATTTTTTGAGGTACCTGTTTGGAAATAATAGCACTACAGGATGCATTTATGTTGACTTGCTCTCCTACCTTAACTTTCCTACACCTAGACATGATTTCTTTTAAAATTTTGGCATATTTTGGAACTTTCTCAATTAGTTCATTTAATGGTTAGTTGACATTCAATAATTTAAACAAATTTAAAAAACATACAAACTCGTCCTCATCCCTGGAACGACGAAAATGTGCAAGTGCACACAATCGCAACAGGTAATAAAGTGACAAGTAAATGTCGAGTTATCGTACCCACAGGGACTGTGAAAAGAATTATTTATGAATGCAATTTTAAAAACACTTTGGTGAAGAAAAATATTTTGGTTTGAAGAGGTGATTAAAAACTAGGATTTAAACTAAGTAAAATAAATAAAAATAAAATAAAAGTTCCAATGCACGATTTCAAAAGATGACTTCAATTAAGATGACATAATTGTGTTAGATTAATTACATTTCTTAACTTAGAGTTATTAAACTCATGTTCATGTTGTTACGAATAAATTCATGGCAACTCAGGAATTTTGGTATCTCATGAACATGCTTACCTACCAAAATCCATTTATCTCTTGACTATATTTCTACGTCAATTCAACCGATTAAACAAATTTTAATAAGCAAATGTGCTAATGCACATATATACTTATGAAATTAAAATAATCTCTTGTACACATCTCTATCCCAATTCAAACAATTAATTCAATCTCATAAGCACATAAAAGATTACCTGAGGTAACAATGTATTTCTACCTTGAAACAGTTTAATCACAATAATCTTGCAAGTTATGCAAGGCTAATGTATCGTTAGATACCGTTGCTAATTTAACTCTCAGCTACCTTAGATGATTAAACATGCACTGATTAAGTATTGTGTCAATTAATTACAATTTAAATATATTTAAATCATTAATTTATTAGTTACCTTACAATTGTAATGTAAGGATAACTTAGTCATGGTTTTACTTAATCAAACATCTTACCGAGGCCTATAACAACACAAACACAATTTTAATAAATTAAGTAGACAAAATGCAATCAATCTAACACAAATTAAATTTAAGCCATATTAATTAAATGAAACATATCAACATCACAAATATTCATAGACATGTTCATCATAACAACAAAATTAAAAGGACAGGGAACAAGAATCAAATATGGTGTTTCTCCGAGGCTTGACTAGTTTGCTTTGCTCCTCCTTCCCTGCTTGTTCTTATTGAACCGAGGCTTCCATGAACACTTGAATGCTGCTCAAAATGGTGGATGAATGACTCTTTTTCAAGAGGTCAAATCGGCAAGGGAATGAAGAACAATGGAAGCGAATGAAGAGAGAAAAGTGGGAGAAAAGTGAATAAATGAATGGGTTTGAGATGTGTCTGAAGTGAGCAGCCAAGGGCGGTATTTATTGGTTGAGAAGGGTGCTAAAAATAGCCAAAATTATTAGCCAAAGACTCCCCCCATGGCCGGTCACACGTGTGGCATGTTTGAAGATTTCAAACACGCTAGTTTTAGGTAGGGGCAAATCTTGAAAGGCGTGATTAGTGGAGGGGTGTTGAAAGCAAATTGAAGGAGTGTTCTAGGGCCATATTGCAAGCCAAATAATAAACCAAACAAGCTGATTGGGTCAGCATGTGGGACGGTTTTGGGCTACCCAGTGCTCGGTTGGATCAATTTTCTCGGTTCAGCTCAACTGGGCCCCTTTTCATAATTAATTAATAATAATTTATTTAACCCAAATTAAATTGGATTAAAATTAAAATTAATTATATTATGAATTAATACACATAATTTGGACCATCTTAGGCTGAAAAATTAATTCACTTTGATGCTTCAAAATTGCTTCTTGGTTTTGCGCTTCTAGCAGTGTCTGCCGAGCCGTTTTTCGCCCTTTGTGCAAATCTGTCGAAATTAATCAAAATTAATCAAAATTTGATATAAAATTAATTAAAATTCAACATGTTAATAATTTCAGTGCAATTTAATTATTTTATAATTATTATATATTTTTGACAAGAATTTTACCGAAACTACATGAATTTGAGTTAAAAAAAGTATAAAAAAGTGTGTATATTTTCGTGTTTCCAATCCCGTTTTTGTTTCTCTTCTAATCTGGAAGGGAATGGTACCTGTATGTTATTGACTTTTTCTTTTACCTTTTCTTCTGTTTCAGCTGACGGTTCGATGACTTCTTCTGGTTTTGGTTCCTGATCAGTTTCTTGGGGGCTTTCTGGACGAACCTTAGCATTCTCTTTTACATCTTCTTGTGTTAAGGTTGCCAGGGTACTCAAGATTTTGCCCGACGGGAGCACGATTGCTTTCACTTGATCCTTCCCTTCTTTTTAAGGATTATTCTCGGTATTTTTGGGTATGTCGGTGCCAATTTTCCTTTTAGTATATCCCATCAGACTCATTAATTGGCTTATTTGGTCCTCTAGTTTAGTCAATGTTCATGCTGAATTCATACACTTAGATTGTAACTACTTCTATTATCATTGACTGTATTTCCCCTTTGATCTGATCGAGATGTTGACCACATGCACAGTATGGTCATTTGGATTGGCCCTGTCTTGAGGTTTCTACAAATAAGGAGGTCGGTAATTTCGATTTTTAAATTGATTTGAACTATTACCTCCTCCTTGATTTCCTCCCTATCTCAAGTTTGGGTGATCTATCCAATCAGGATTGCAAGTATTCAAATAAGGGTTTCCACCCCTTTTCCAGATATAATTTGCATCCTCGGTAGGATTATTGATATAATGGAAGAGTGGTTTGTCCCCTCTATTCAAAGATAGTGCACTTTCTGAATTCAATACGGTTAAGTCTGTCCATTAATTTTTGGTATTTATCATCTTCCTGGAGAACCTTTACCATAGATGGTTTCTGGTCATACATAAATCGTTCAATAGGCCACTGACAGGAGTTCATAGTCATGTTTTCTATTAATTAGTATACATCCTCGTACATTCTGTTCATTAGAGCTCCTCATGTTGCTCCATCCAATCCAGACCTCGCATGTGCATCCAACCCATTGTAAAACACCTACAATCGCATCCACTTAGGGAATTCGTGGTGCGGGCATTTTTGGATCAATATCTTAAAACGTTCCCAAGCCTCATGAAAACTTTTCCTTTCTAATTGTCTAAATACAACAATTTCTCTTCTCAATTGAACCACTTTGCTAATAAGGAAAAACTTCTACAAGAACTTTCTAATGAGCTTATCCCATGTCGTGATAGATCCTAGTGCCTACAAGTCTAGCCAAGAAAATATGTTATCAATCAAAGAAAATGGGAACAACCGCAGACAAATAGCATCATCAGTGACCTCGTTGTACCTGAAAGTATCACAAAGTTGGAGAAATCATTTTAAATGTTGATTCGGATCCTCTAGTATTGTGCCCCTAAATTGTAGATTATTCTGGATCATCTGAATCATTGCCAGTTTGATCTCAAAATTATTAGCTGTGATAGCCAGCCTCATTATGCTCTCCTAAACCATGTCAAGATTCGGTAATGCATAGTCTTTTAGGGTTCTCTCGTTACGTCCCATAGGTAAATTTGTGGGTATCTGTGGTGGTGCTGGTGGATCTTCTAAATCCTTGTCGTTACCTTCGTCGAACAGCAGATTCTTACATGCTATGTTGCCTACAATAGGTGGTGGTGGATCTTGCATCTGTTGTTGCTATCGACAATTTCTTCGAAATATTCTCTCTGGATCTATGATTGGTTCGATAGGTGTTCCCTTACTACAAGTCATACACTAAACCTAAAAAGATAAAATTAGTACAGAAAACAAGAAAAGTAAATTTGTATCTACAACCTAAGAATTTTCTAATTACTCTAATTGAAGTGCAAAAATTAAAATCGAACTAGTGACGTTGCCTCATTGGCAACAATGCCAACAACTTGACCGTCTCCGAATGTTCTAATGTCTAGAGTATGAATACTACAGTAAAAGATATATATATATATATGAATGAAGTGGTATCTATAAGTATTCAAGTCTAGTTATAATATAGTTACAACGGAGTAAGTGGGTACTCCGAGGATCGTACGCAAGGGAGACTAGTATAGTTCAATTTTAACCTAAACACCAAAATATCTAATTAGCACTTGAAATAGGTTATATTACAAAAATATAAATAATAGGGATTTTTGGGGATTTTATAATAATAAGGAAATAAGTATTGAGAAATTGAAAAGTGAAATTGATCAAATCTGATTATGGGTGATGAGCTCACTTCGATAATCTTCATCAAATGTCGCTTCAGGTTCCTCGACAATCAACTAGTTGATATCCTAGTAGGATCTTTCGATACTTCCACTAGAATAATCAGTCAACAATGACTACTTATATTCTGACCTCATAGTCTAGACTGATTTGGGGTTAAGGTGTTCACGGATAGGCCATGCCAATTTTGGATTAATTCCCACCAAATAACTTCCTAAGGTCGTCAAGCCTAGGGTTTAGGTTCTTTCTTTCACAAATAGTTGATTGATCTAACGTAATTTGGTGTATTAGATTAAACTTATTTTCACATTTAAGGAGGGGAATACAAGCATTATCGTTATGATTTAATTAAGTTTCTTTAGTTTTACTTACATTGAATAAAAATGTGCAAATCACGTCTTTCATTGACCTTAAAGGTTGAATGAGGCCTAAGGGAGAGCTAACGTACTTCGTGAGTACAGAGGAGACTATTAAAAAGTAAAGTGGGCCAAACATGGAAGCTATGTCCCAAGATGGTAGATCCAATGTCACAACATAGTGAGCAGAATGAAAAAAGTAAGAAACTACCTTCAATGTCATGACACAGGCTAAGGGTGTCACAACATACCCTTAAAGATAGCTACAGAGGAGTAAACTAGCTACTATGTTGTGACACAGGTTCTGGTGTGTCACGACATCGACTCTGTGATGAGAATAAAACATAAAATAGGGGCGTTTTGGTCTGCACAATCGAAGATGACTGCTACTTGAAGGCTATAAATAGACCCATTTGGCACACATTATGGACACCATTCCATTAGCTTAAATTCTCTCTTTAGGTTTAAGTTTTGTTTTCTTTCATTCTTAGTTTTCATAGTTTGAGTATTTGTTTTCTTCAAGAGATCTGATTGTAAAGGAGATCAACTAATGTGGATTTGCATTTTCATCAATATCAATCAGGTTTTCTGAAACTCTCTATATCAATCCATTCGCTATGATTAATTTTTCCATTATTTCCATGTTGTTTATGAAAGCCATGAGGAACTAATCCTTCTACGGAGGATTAGCAAGTGAAGGCATGATCTCTTAACTATTTTCTAGGGTTACTCAACAGATCAACTGTTTGGAAAAGACACAATGTGAAACAAACCCTGAGCCTGACAACCCTAGGAAGTCATCAAGGTGGGAATTAACCCAAAATTGTATTGCCCATTCATGAACACCTTTACCCCAAGCCAATTTAGACTGTGAGGTCGGAAGATAAGTAGTTCTTGTTGACTCGTTATGTTAGTGGAAGATCGAAAGATCCTGCTAGGGTAGCAACTAGTTGGTTGACAAGGAATCCAAGACAACAATTAATTTGAATTGTCGTAGCGAGTTGATCACCCATCCTCAGATTTCATTCACTTTTTTTATCTGTATCTCTTCCAGTTTTAATTTCTTTTTATGATATTTTATTTCATTATTTTAAAAATCATGAAAATAATTCTTATTTTACTCTCGTACTATAACTTACTTAAAGTATTAATTAGATCTTTAATTGTTTAGATTAAGATTAATTTAGTACTCGCCTCCCTTGGGTACGATCCTTAAAGTACTCACCTACTTCATTGTAAAATATATATTACAACTCTCTATTTTACAGTATTATTCACACTTTGGATATTGGTACGTCCGGAGGCGGTCACTAATTCGTTGAATAACCCTACAAAATAGTTAATAGATCAACCTCCACTCACTAATCCCCCATAGAGGGATTAGTTCCTCATGATTTTTGTAAATAATATAAAATCAATATAAAGCGTAAACATGATAATTGAATCAAAAGTATAAAGTTTAAGAAAAAAGCATGATTTGTATTATGAATAAGAATGAATCCACAAAGTTTAATCACATCCACAAACCAGACCTCCCGAGATAAAACAAAGAATAAATTAAAATAACTCTAAAACCAAAGAACAGAGAAAAATTAAACTAAAACTGAAAATAGAGATTCTAAACTAAGTATTTTTTGTCCATAACATGTTCCAAATGAGCCTATTTATAGATTTGAGGTGGCCGTCATCCTTAACCCTAGGTTAACTAACATTCTCGAGCTTAGAGTTGAATTTTGCAAACCAAAATGCCCATTTCTTGTATTAATTCTCATCCAGAGCCGATGTCACAACACATCAGGACCTGTGTCATGACACAGAGGTCAGTATGCTTCTTTTTAGGGTGTCTTCAAGGGTATGTCGCGATACCCATAGCCTATGTCGCGATAGCGATGACAGTCACAGGATTCCTCTATTTTGCTCTCTGTGTTGTGACATCAAATCCTTCATGTTACGACCTAGCAACCAGTATCAGTTTAGCACTTCTTCTTATGGCCTCCTGTACACTCACAAAGTCCATTAACTCACCCTTAGGCCTCATTCGGCCATTAAGGTCAATAAAAGACTCAATTTGCACACTTTATTGAATTTAATTAAACTTTCTAAAAATAATTAAAAGAAAATGGTAACGCTTATTTTGAAGCTCTTAAAGTGTGAAAATTAGTTTAATATGCTACATCGAATTACAGCAGATCAATGGGTCAAATCAATTTCGTCTCAACATAGAAATATGGAACACATCATGAATACGGTCCAGTTTCAGAGGTAGCTCTAACTAATAAGCCAATGGTCCAACCCTCTTAAGTATCCTGTAAGGTCCAATAAACGTTGGGCTTAGCTTGCCTTTATGAACAAATCTCAATATCTTCTTCCACGGTGATACCTTAAGGAATACTTGTTCTCTAACACTGAACTCTATATCTTTCCTCCTCAAGTCGGTGTAAGACTCTGTCAATCAGATGTCGCTCTTGATTGATCCTTAATCAACTTAATAACATTCTCAATCTCCTATACCAAATCCAAACCCAATACCTTCTTTTCTCCCAACTCAGTCCAAGACAGAAGTGCACGACATTTGCAACCATACAGTGATGCATAATGAGCCTTTTCAATGCTTGACTAAACACTGTTGTTATATGCAAACTCAGCTAGTGGCAAATACTTCTCCCAACTACCACACATTCAACATTGCACTCTGGAGCTAGTCCAGGTAACTCTTTTAGAAACACATTGGGAAAATCCCTCACTGTACGAATGTTATCCATAGTTGATCCCCTAACATTCATGTCTAGAATATAAGACAAATAGGTTTCGCATCCCTTACGTGCCAACTTTTTGATCAATAGAGCGAAGATCATATTAGATAGGTAATCTCTACGCTCTCCAACCATTACTATCTCTTTTTCAAAATAAGTCTTCAAGTAACCCTCTTTTGAGCACAGTCCAAACCTACTTCCACCAACCAGTCCATACCCAAAATAAGATCAAATTCTCCAAAGGATAATTCCATCAAGTCTGCCGAATATACCTCTCCTTGAATTTCTATAAGACACCTCTTATAAATTTGTTCACAGAAACAAATTACCCTAAGGGACTGAGTATAGTTATGTCACTAATAGTTTCTTCTGTCTCAATCTCTAATATATCAGCCATTAAGCAAGACACATATGAGTGGGTTGAACCAATGTCAATCAAAGCGAAGTCCTAAACAGAATTAATTGTAAAAGTACCTGCTATGATGGTGATATCTTGGCCTTATATGATATGCATGATACATAAGTAATGACACTAATACTAAAATTGAGATATATGATACGCATGTTAAGCATGCCAATTGTACTAATTATAAATCTAATTCGTATGTTAAGCATGCCCACTGAAAATATTGTTCATATGTCATATCACATGCATGGGGTCGGGATGATTATGAAAGGAGGAAGACTTTGGCAGTTTTACTTCAATATTGAGTGGCTTGGCCACAACGTTATTGAGTGGCATAACCATAACGTGCAACTGTTTGAGATATTGAGTGGCTTGCACACAATGTGGAGTGTTATTGAATGGACGAGTTCTGGGAACTCTTTATAGGCATGTAGCAGAGATGGGTAGGAATGTTTTTGAAAAACTTGCACTGATTTCTGAAAAAAGCTCTACATTGACATCTTTATGCATTCTGAGAAACTATATTGATATATAAATTCTACTTTTTTTATGAAATGTGTCTAAATTACTAGTTGCTATATAAATTAAGACACTTTGGAATTAAACTATATAAATTCTTTGTAGTATTTTGATTTATATACTACATTCCAATTTAATAATTGAGTTAAAACTCACACTAAGCTTTTTAGCTCACCCCATTTAGTTTTTGATTTTACATATAACCTCCAGGTTAGGATTCAATGACGACTTTTGGAGGAGTTTCTTAGAGTATTTTTTAAAATAAAAGTAATTAAAGCCTACTTTGGTCTTTTGTTATTTTGGGACTGTTTTAAGTTTGTTTATGGACTACGGCATGGGACATTACTTTGGGAATTTTTATTCTGATTTGCATGACTTGATTGCATGACATTATGTTTTAAAAATTACATAAATTAGTATTTGAAAAGATTATACATGAAACTTGTTGTCACTAAAACTTTGTTGAAAAACCACTCTTTTTCGCTATGACAACGAAAATAAGTTTTAGACAAAAATACGACTTAGTTTTTAAGGTTTTAAATTATTTATTGATGTTTTATATAATTTACATGAAATATTGACTTTTAACAAAATACGGCTTTTCCAAAATTTTGCATTGCAATTTTTCGTAAAAATCTGTCAATATTACATTTTTTTGCTGCAATTTTGAGAAACGAGATTTTAATAAAATTAGACTTAGTTTTCAAAATTAATAATGTTTACAAATGAGACTTCTAAAGATATTTGATTTATGAAGTTAACATGTTTTTCCCGAATAATTATGAATAACCAAGTTCTTTAGTAATTTTGAAATATGATTGAAATTATGAAAGTTCTGAATAGCAATAAAACTTTTACAAATTATAAAATACTAAAATCATTGATTTCTAAAATACTCGATTTCATTGGTTTTGAAACATTTGCACAGATGGTTTAAAATGTATGTTTGCAAACTACGAAAGATTTTTGGGGTCATTCTGGTGGCCAGTGTGGCTTTCCGAATTCGGTCATACTGACCAGGTCGGGTTTGGGAGGTTACACACCCATACTTCTCCAGCATTCACCTATATGTCTCTTGCCACAAGTAGCACAATTTTTGGCTCTCCCCCCATCAACAACAGTAAAAACATTTTGCTGAAGGCTATCTTCTCTAACCCGCTTATTGGGTCGTGAGGCCTAAACAGTAGGTCCACCATCTCTCTGACTAGGGACTTGAGCTTTGTCCCTCCTTTCACTCTTCACACACTTCACTTCCTCAATGATCTTGGTTTTTTCTACTAAAGTTTCAAACACCATTTCCTGATGAGCGGCTAGCTGCACAGTCAAATCATAACTTAATCCATTCTCTGACCTGGCGCACTTATCATGCTCTGTCACAACCATCCCTTAAGCATACCGACTAAGCGTTAAGAACTCTGCCATTAATCTATTTCCCTATTTAAGCTTGATGAATTCTAGCCTCTGAGCCTCAACATATCCTGTACCCACATACTTATTCTGGAAAGCATGCATAAAATATTCCAATGTCAGCCTCTCTACTTGAGTACCTCTCATAACGGCCTGCCAGCAACGGTAAGCCTCATCTCTTAGCAGTGATACAATACCCTTTAATTTTTGCTCGGGCATACAGTCCAAATCATCTTAAATTCTCTCCGTAGCTTCCTATAAATGAAAAAATATATAGGATTTTTCCTATGTAATTTATCACCTTTTTACTTAAATTCGTTGTTAAAACTAAGTAATTGTTTAATAAATTAATGAAATATTTGAAAATATGAAATTATGACATAGAAATTATTAAAATGTGATTTTATGCTTTATTATATAGTTTTTATGCAATAAATGACTTATTTTATATTAATTTGAATATATTATATTTTTTAAGACATAAAGTGGGCCATGCATGATTAAATTAAATAATAAAATATAAAATTATATTTAATAATTCATTTTAAAATATTTCATTAATAATTTGGGTTTTAATTAATTAATTAAATTGGATGAATTTAATTCTTTGGTCCTCTAACTTGTTGATTTATTTTGGACAGGTCTGATAGCTTTGCTGGATTACAAAACCGTCTAAATTGGAGACCAAGTCAACCCAAAATTTGGCTGCACATGGCTGTCCATAAGCCACCTTTTGGTTTAATTGCACAAGGTCCTAGAAGAGTTGAAGAAATTAGACATTTACCTGAAGATTTGCACTTGACTGAGTCTTAGTCCTGAGTTGTTGTGGCACTCAAATTGACCAAAAATCAAGGAAAAATCAGCTCAACTTGCAAAAATTATGGTCGGCCACCCATGGAAGATGCTTTAAAAGATGGAAACTCCTATTTTTAGCAAACTATCTCTCTCTCCTCACCTGTAAATAAGACCCTCTCATTCCTTCATTAATCATCCCTCAAGCATCCATCAAGCATCATTCTCTCTTTTTCTCTTAGTCTTTTCCATTCTCACACCTAGCATCATCCCTTCATAGTGATTTTAGCAATTAAGCCTCTTAAAGAACCCTTGGTCAGCCACCTTGGAGAACCATCAGCAAAGGAGCAAAGCAAAGGAACGAAGGAGTCTCGTCAGTCAAAGTCTTGGGTGATAGCCACTCTGAATTGGGTTTAATCTTTCTTTTCTTTAACTTAATATAAAGATGTTTGCTATGTGTTCTTTGTTCTTGTTTACAACAATGTTAGCTTAATTTTATTTAAGCTAGGATGATTGCTTTGATTAAATAATATTTATTTGATTCATGCTTATAATGTTTGTGCCTCAATCGATCATGTTTTCAATTAAAATCAAGTTTGTATTTCGTTCATACGTGATTGAAATGCACCTGAATTAGCCGAGTGATCTTAACCAGACGACGGCTAATGGACGTATAATTGAAATGTGCATGCTCAATTTAGATCCTAACACAATTAAATTGTAGGTTGCATAACAACCCTAACCAAGCTCTGTTATCTGCATAGTTTTTAGATTTGTGTGATTAAATTGTTTTAAACCTAATACGTCCCTGTTACCTCACATGAATGCTAAGAAACCCTTAGTAAATAAGGATCAGTAAAATACATATTTACTAAGTAAAGGATTCTGAAAGGACCTTATGTGGTTTCCAAATTCATGAAAGATCGAGTTGCCATGGAATGTTTTTCCGAATGTTATTAAGCATGTTGATAATAAACTGAGTTTAATTAAAGTAATTGTCCTAGTTTATTTATGTTATAATTGTTGCAAATTGTGTTTAATTTTACTAAAATCTATTTCAATCATATAGTTTGCATACTTAGGATAATTGGCATTAGGGATCATTGCATTTAGTTTAATATATTTTAATCACCACTTCTCAACTATATTGTGTTTTTATTTACCAAATTGTTAATATAATTTTACAACTTAAGTAACTTAGCACAAATACAATCCCTGTGGAGACGATAACTCGATACTTACTTATTACTTGATAACGACTGTATACACTTGCACAAACCTACGCGTTACAGGTTTTTTGCGCCGTTTTCGGGGATTGTCAACTGTTGCCATAGTCATTTTTTTGTGAAATTATTTATTTTCAATTTGATTTATTTTGTAACTTTACTAACTTATTCTTTTTAATTTTTGTGACTTTCTTTTCAGATGTTTACGAGCATATATCGAATAATCGATTTACTCCCTGTAGAGCCTAAAATTGAGCGAACTTTCAGACAAAGAAGACGTGAACGAACAGCTCAAAGACAAGTCAAGATGGACCTTGGAAACCAGAATCAAGACCAAGGTAATGAAGCCGATTATGTACGAAATCCTATCCTCATTGCCGATGATAGGGATCGATGCATCAGACAATATGCTGTGCCACTTTTTAGTGAGTTAAACCTAGGAATTAGGAGGCCAGATATTGAGGCAACCCAGTTTCAATTGAAACCAGTGATGTTTCAAATGCTACAAACGGTGGGCCAATTTAGTGGTATGCCCACGGAAGATCCACTCTCCACCTTCGATTATTTATGGAGGTGAGTGATTCATTCAAGATAGCCGGTGTGACTAAAGACGCATTGAGGTTGAAGTTGTTTCCGTACTCGTTGCAAGATCGAGTACGAGCATGGCTCAATTCATCGCCAGTAAGTTCTATATCTACATGGCAAGAATTATCAGAGAGATTTTTGGTTAAGTATTTCCTACCTAGCAAAAAAGCTAAGTTAAGGAACGAGATCACAACTTTCCAACAATTGGATGACGAGTCTTTGTATGAGGCTTGGGAGCAATTCAATGAGTTACTTTGTAAGTGTCCACATCATGGGATTTCTCACTGTATCCAGTTAGAGACATTCTATAATGGTCTCAATTTACATACAATATTGATGGTAGATGCTTCCGTGAATGGTGCCATTTTGTCTAAGTCTTATAATGAGGCTTATGAGATCATCGAGTAATAACTATCAATAGCCAACAAATCAAACAGCTTTAGGAAGACGCGTAGCCGGAGTTCATGAAGTTGATTCCCTCACTTCGTTATCAGCTCAAGTATCATCTATTTCCTCTATGTTAAAATAGTTAACCGCTAATAGTACTAATAATTTTGCAGTTCAGCCACCAGGTCCGTTTGAAATAATTTCCTATGTGTACTGTAGGGAAGGTCATTCTTTTGAGAATTGTCCATCAAATCACGAGTCAGTGTACTATGTGGGGAATCAATATCAAAATAGGAGTGGACAAGGACCCCAGTCCAATTTCTACAATCTTTTATGGCGTAATCATCCTAACTTTTCTTGGAGCAACCAAGGAAATAGACCAAACAACAACTTATTACAACAAAGACCCAACCAATCTCAAGGGTTTAATCAACAAGCTCCAAAACCACCTCAAGCTGAGGCATCAAACAGTTTGGAGAACTTGTTGAAAGAGTACATGGCAAAGAATGATGCTTTGATCCAAAACCAAGCAGCAACACTGAAAAATTTGGAAAACCAAATGGGTCAGTTAGCTATGGAGCTACGTAATAGACCGCAAGGAACCTTGCCGAGCGATGCTGAGAATCTAAGAAATTTGGGTAAATAACATATCAGGGCAGTGACATTATGAAATGGTAAAATTCCAGAACCCTGATTTATTGATGTTGAAGATAAGCCTATTGAAAAGAATCAACCAGCTGTTGAAGTTCCTACACCAAAGGAATCAGAATCTGCAAAGTCTGACAAGGTAAACTTAGTGAATTCAGATATTTTAACATCTTCTTTGGATGCAGATTTACCTACTCATAAAAGTTGTCCGGTTCAATGAAAGTTCCATCACCTCCATGTCTGCAAAGATTACAGGAAAACAAGCAGAAATAGAAGGTGTAATTCAAGATGTTTTTGGATGTTCTGAAGCAGTTACACATCAATATTCCGTTTGTGGAGGCTTTAGAACAAATTCTGAATTATGTGAAGTTTATGAAGGATATACTGTCCAAGAAGAAACGACTGAGTAAGTATGAAACTGTTGCCTTGCCTAAGGAGTGCAGTGCGTTCCTGCAGAACAAACTGCCACCGAAATTGAAATACCCAGGACGCTTTACTATACCCTGTAACATTAGTGAATCTTACTGTGGTAAAGCTTTGTGTGAGCTAGGAGCGAGTATCAACTAGATACCTAAGTCTATTTTCAAGATGTTAGGGATAGGTGAAGTAAGACCTACAACTGTGACGCTTCAGCTAGCGGATCGATCTTTAGCATATCCTGAAGGAAAAATCGAGGATGTTTTGGTAAGAGTCGATAAATTTATTTTTCCTATTGATTTCATTGTCTTACATTTTGAAGCAGACAAGAAAGTGCCGATCATCCTTGGCAAACCTTTCTTAGCCACGGGAAGAACATTAATTGATGTACAGAAAGGAGAACTCACCATGCGAGTTTGAAATGATCATGTAACCTTTAACATTCTTAAAGCAATGAAATTTCTCGATCCGGCAGAGGAGTGTTCAGTTATGAAAGAGATAGAAACCTTGGTTTCTATGGAAAGATATTTTAATGAAGATCCATTGGAGAAAGCCTTAGATCTTGACCCTTTGGAGGATGAATAAAGTGGAGAAAACATGGCTTTGATGGAAGCCAATCTAGGAAATTTTATTCAATCCACATAGTTTGAACCGTTAGAGTTGGAAGTCAGAGAATTTGTGCAACCTAAGTTGTTAATTGAAGTACCAGCTAAACTCGAGCTAAAGGTACTTCCTTCCCATTTGAAATACATTTATTTAGGTGATTGTTCTACTTTTCCTGTGATTATTTCAGTGGAATTGACGAAAGATTAAGAGGAACAACTAATTGTTTTTCTAAAGAAATTTTAAAAAGCAATTGGTTGGACCATAGCTGATATTCGAGGTATAATCCCTTCTTTTTACATGCATAAAATCATTTTAAAATAAGGTGAAAGAGCTCAAATTGATGGGAAAAGGAAGTTCAATCCTCTTATGAAAGAAGTTGTGAGAAAGGAAGTGATCAAATGGTTAGATGTAGGAATCATTTATCCTATTTCAGATAGTTCGTGGGTAAGTCTGGTGCAGTGTGTGTCGAAGAAAGGTGGAATCACGATTGTTGCAAATGAGCATAACGAGTTAATTCCAACGAGAACTGTTACCGATTGGAGAATCTGTATTAATTACAGAAAGTTGAACAAAGCTACTCGGAAGGACCATTTTTCGTTGCCTTTTATGGATCAGATGTTAGATCGACTGGCAAGTAATGAATTTTATTATTTTTAGATGGCTATTCGGGATATAACCAGATAGTTTGTCCATACGGTATGTTTGCTTTTACTTGTCCAGATATAACCCCGAAAGACCAACATAAAACAACCTTTACTTGTCCATACGGTATGTTTGCTTTTCGATGAATGCCTTTTGGTTTATGCAATGCACCTGTAAATTTTCAACGATACATGATGGCAATATTTACTGATATGGTTGAAAATTTTGTTGAGGTTTTCATGGATGATTTTTCTATTTTTGGTAACACTTATGATATCTGTTTGAGTTATTTGGCTAAGGTACTAAAGAGATGTGAAGAGACTAATCTTGTCCGTAATTGGGGAAAATGTCATTTTATGGTCAATGAAGGGATTGTCTTAGGTCATAAGATCTCAAAGAAAGGAATTGAAGTCGATAATAATTGAAAGATTACCGACCCTAATAAATGTGAAAGGAGTCAGAAGTTTCTTAGGCCATACCAGTTTTTATCTAAGGTTTATCAAAGATTTCTCGAAAATTTCTAAACCGTTGTGTTTGTTGATAGAGAAAGATACAGTGTTTGATTTCAACAAAGCATGTTTGGAAGCTTTTGAAGAGCTAAAGAAGCGGTTAATCTCATCCCAATAATCATTACACCTGATTGGAAATCACCTTTTGAGTTGATGTGCGATGCAAGTGACTATGCCGTTGGAGCTATGATGAGTCAAAGAAGAAATAAAGTGTTTCACCCTATTTACTTTGCAAGTAGAACTTTGACGGGAGCCCAACGCAATTATTCGGTAATCGAAAAGGAACTCTTTGCTATAGTTTTTGCTTTTGACAAATTCCTCTCATATCTTATAGGTACCAAAGTTATAGTATTTGCTGACCATGCGGCCATTAAATACTTGCTTATGAAGAAAGATGCAAAACCAAGGCTAATTCGTTGGATACTTTTACTCCAAGAATTTGACCTTGAGATCCAAGACAGAAAAGGTCTCAAAACTCAAATAGTTGATCATCTGTCAAGGTTGGAGCAAAATGAGGTAACTTAGTCATGTGTGCCTATCAACGAAAATTTCCCAGATAAACACTTATTTGAGGTAAATTGAATTCATGAAATACCCTGGTTTGCATATTTTGCCAATTATCTTGCATGTGGAATAATTCCTCGAGAAATGACGTACCAACAAAGGAAAAAGTTCCTTTATGATAGTCAATATTATCTTTGGGAGGATCCGTTTTTGTTTAAACAATGTGTAGATAATATAATCCGAAAGACTGCAGCAGAAAGTGAGATTACTGAGATCTTGTATCATTGCCATTCATCTCCAAGTGGGGGACACTTTGGTGGTGCACGTACTGCAACAAAGATTTTGCAAGCAGGTTTTTTTTGGCCTACACTATTTAAAGATACTTATGCTTATGTGAAGAACTGTGATAAGTGCCAAAGGACTGGAAATATATCAATGAGGAATGAGATGCCCTTGACAAACATTTTGGAGATTGAATTGTTCGACGTTTGAGGCATTGATTTCTTAGGCCCGTTTCCTTCTTCGTATGGAAACAAATACATCTTAGTTGCTG
Organism: Gossypium turneri; assembly: GCA_008044935.1. Taxonomy (NCBI): domain Eukaryota; kingdom Viridiplantae; phylum Streptophyta; class Magnoliopsida; order Malvales; family Malvaceae; genus Gossypium; species Gossypium turneri. The sequence continues at coordinate 29,217,570 of CP032573.1, forward strand.
TGGACTATGTATCCAAGTGGATTAAAGCTGAAGCATACCTTATAAATGATGCTAAGGTAGTCATGCAATTTCTACATAAGCATGTGTATACATGATTTGGGACACCAAGAGCTATTATTAGTGATGAACGTTCTCACTTTGTGAACAAATGACTTAAGTGGTTGCTTGATAAATATGATGTGAAACACAAGATTGCTACTGCCTATCACCCCCAGTCTAATGGGAAAGTTGAAAGAGTGAATCGCGAAATCAAAGGTATCCTTGAAAAGGTAGTACACCCTAGCTGAAAAGATTGGTTTAGAAGGCTCGATGATACATCATGGGCCCATCGAACAGCATTTAAGACTCCGTTAGGAATGAATCCTTATCGGTTAGTCTTTGGAAAGGCATGTCATTTGCCATTAGAGTTGGAGAATAAAGCTCACTGGGCTTTGAAGCGGTTGAACTTTGATCTTAAGCAAGCCGGTGAGAGAAGGATGTTACAACTTGATGAGTTGGAAGAGGTGAGGTTGTTTTCCTATGAGAATGCCAAAATGTGTAATGAAAGATCAAAGAGATGACATGATAGTCATATACAACCTTGCGAGTTTAAAGAAGGTCAGAAGGTTTTGTTTGTTTAATTCAAGGTTGAAGTTATTTCCTAGGAAGCTTAAATCCCGATGGAAAGGACCTTATACCATCTACCGAGTTTATCCTTATGGAGCTATTGAATTATACAATAATTATGAAGGTATGTTTAAAGTTCATGGTCACCGTCTCAAACATTATTGGGATGGTGAAGTTGAGCGAGTTGAATCATCGTTCAAATTAACAAACCATTGATTTTTCATGAACTCGTCTTGTAAATAAATAAATAATTAGAATTTATTTTCTTAATTAAGTATATTTAATTAATTCTGTCTAAGGAGATTGGAACCTAAGCGGGACCGCTGTGACCTCTCCAACCTTTCCTGAAAATTAATTTAATGTAATTTGTCAAGAAGAAATTTTCTAATTAAGTTTTAAAATGTTTTTTTTCTAGTTTATTTATTTTGATTAATTTTAAATTTTTATGTGAATAAAAGGGGTCAAATTAGAGCCAAGTACTAATCAGTTTCTCTTTGTTCAATAAGTCTGTAAATACAAGTTTGAATTTGAGGCCTAAGACAGCAGAAAGGAGGGAAAATTCACACCTAGTGCTGCCACTTCCATTGTTTGCCGCCCAAGTAACCTTACTGTGGCTAAATTTTTGCTACATATTGCCCTAATTTTTCCCTATATAAACCCTTTTTCATTCTACTATTTTCATATATCTCAAAGCAATTTGCTTAACCCTAAAAATCCCAAACCTCCTTGTGCCGCTAGCCTCAAATCCCGAAAGAAACCCTTAATCCTTTTCTTTTCTTTTGTCGAGACCACTTAGTGTCACTATAAGAGAATCACCAGAGCCTCGACGTCACCGCCGCACGTAGCCGTTATCACCACCGCACACCACCATTGCTGCCACACTTCGCCATCGCTGCCGTAAATCCCTCGCCATCGCAAGCTTGCAGAAGCAAGTTCTACCCTCTTTTGTCGATTTCTCTTCTGCCCCTGTAAATAGAAACTTTGCTGAATTATCTAAAAGAGATATCATGTCTCGTAAAAGAACTAGATCTTCAAAGACTTGTGATCGATGAAGAAGTGAAAGAGCGATTTGATTCAATTTTCAAGCATCAACCTATGATGCCAGAAAAAGGTTTTAACCTGAAAAGCAATGATGTGATGGTTGTTCTTGTGCCAATTAGAAAGATAATCAATGCTCTCAAGTGGGAACGATTCTGTGATGATCATTCACTTCCTGATGATGAACTAGTTCGAGAATTCTATGCTAGTTTGACTATGCAAGATACTGAAGTCATCATTCGAAAGAAAAAGGTACCTCTTAGTTCTAAGTCCATTAATGATTTGTTTAATTTACCTGATGTTGAAGAAGATGAGTACTACCCTATGATGAACAATATCAATTGGGATTTTCTTCAACAAGTTCTTGATGTTGTGACAAATCCAAGATCCCAATGGATTATAAGAAAGTATGGGAGCCATTCTTGTCGAATAGAATACTTAAAACCTGTAGCAAAGGTATGGTTTTATTTCATTCGCTATAATTTTATGCTTATCTCACATAGTTCCACCATCTAGATGGAACAAATGCTTTTGTTATATGCAATTTTGACAGAAAAGTCCATTAATGTTGGGAAAATTATCCTCAAGGGGATTCACGATTGTGTTAAAAAGAAGGCAGGAAGTGCTTATTTCCCATCATTAATCAGTTCACTTTGCTTAAAGGCCCGTGTTAAAAGACAAGCAAATCTGAAGGGGCAGTATCTTTGAGGGTGCATTACAAGTCATGATCTTGAAAGGTTAGTAGAGAGAGTGCATGAGTTGAATCAAGGCGAGCAAGAGGAACCAACTGAGCCAGAAACCGAAGAGTCAACAAATAAAACTGAAACTGAAGCTGATTCAGTTACGGACACTGAAGAAGAATCTGATAAGGAACCAAATTGTCATCAACCAGCTGAAAGAGCTGAAAACCCAAAACCTAGGGTTGAGCTAGAAGAAGAGCCAGTCAAGCTAAGTGTTGAACCAGAATTTACAACTCCAATGTCGACTCCTGCAAGTACTTCAAAGAAATCGGAGCTGTCAATTATGATGGACATGTGCAAGTTCATGCACAAACAACAAGTTCATGAAACTTGTTGATTTATTTTGGACAGGTCTGATAGCTTTGCTGGATTACAAAACCATCCAAATTGGAGACCAAGACAACCCAAAATTCGGCTGCACATGGCTGTCCATAAACCACTTTTTGGTTTAATTACATAAGGTCCTTGAAGAGTTGAAGAAATTAGACATTTTCCTGAAGATTTGTACTTGATCGAGTCTCAGTCTTGAGTTGTTGTGGCACTCAAATTGACCAAAAATTAAGGAAAAATTAGCTCAACTTGCTAAAATTATGGCCGACCACCCCTGGAAGATGCTTCAAAAAATCGAAACTCCTATTTTTAGCAAACTATCTCTCTCTCCTCACCTATAAATAAGTCCCTCTCAAGCATTCATCAAGCATCATTCTCTCTTTTTCTCTTAGCCTATTTCATTCCCACGCCTAGCATCATCTCTTCATAGAGATTTTAGCAATTAAGCCTCTTAAAGAACCCTTGGTCTACCACCTTGGAGAACCATCAACAAATGAGCAAAGTAAATGAACGAAGGAGTCTTGTCAGTCAGAGTCTTGGGTTACAGCCACTCTGAATTGGGTTTAATCTTTCTTTTCTTCAACTTAATATAAAGATGTTTGCTATGTGTTCTTTATTCTTGTTTACAACAATGTTAGCTTAATTTTATTTAAGCTAGGATGATTACTTTGATTAAATAATATTTATTTGATTCATGTTTATAATGTTTGTGCCTCAATCGATCATGTTTTCAATTAAAATCAAGTTTGTATTTCATTCATACGTGATTGAGATGCACCTGAATTAGCTGAGCGATCCTAACCAGACGACGGCTAATGGACGCATAATTGAAATGTGCATGCTCAATTTAGATCCTAACATGATTAAATTGTAGGTTGCATAACAACTCTAACCAAACTTTGTTATCTGCATAGTTTTTAGATTTGTGTGATTAAATTGTTTCAAACCTAACACGTCCCTGTTACCTCACACGAATGCTAAGAAACCCTTAGTAAATAAGGATCAGTAAAATGCGTATTTCCTAAGTAAAGGATTTCGAAAGGACCTAATATGGTTTCCAAACTCATGAAAGATTGAGTTGCCATGGAATATTTTTCCGAATGTCATTAAGCATGTTGATAATAAATTGAGTTTAATTAAAGTAATTTTCCTAGTTTATTTATGTTATAATTGTTGCAAATTGTGTTTAATTTTACTAAAATCTATTTCAATCATATAGTTTGCATACTTAGGATAATTGGCATTAGGGATCATTGCATTTAGTTTAATATATTTTAATCACCACTTCTCAACTATATTGTGTTTTTATTTACCAAATTATTAATATAATTTTACAAATTAAGTGACTTAGCACAAATAAAATACATGTGGAGACGATAACTCAATACTTACTTATTACTTGATAACGATTGTGTACACTTGCACAAACCTAAGCGTTACACTTCCAACCAATATTTAGCTACGGTACGGGTCATCCCAACAATGCCTCTTAGCAATAGTCCCTCGACTTCCAAACACAGTTTGAGTTCCCATTACTTGTTGTAGCACTCTAAGCATGGCCTGCCACATAGCATCGTCAACAAGCTCATGATGGCTCTCATTGACGGTAGGTGCATGTTCAACATGTTCAGCCATTGGCTAGAGAGTGCACACTTGTGACACAGACGAATTGACTTGGGTCCCTTGACCTTTCTCTCATGAGATCTCATACCTCAAGTTCATACTCCATGAGTATTCATTTCTCTATAGAATGATTAAGTTTTATGAAATTATTTCACAAATTAGAAACGAGTTTTTGTTATTAATCTTGAATCTTTTTAGTCTAATAGTTTCATTGCAGCTTCACTATCTATAGTTTCATAATCTAGAGTTTCACATTCTAGAGTTTCATTATATAAGAAATACTTATCCTGGGTCGGCTTCGAAGTCTCAAATTTTTGACAAAAAGATAACTTTTGTAAAAAGTAGATTTCTAGCTGTGGCTTGAATTTTTCCAAAAATACCCCTTTATTAGATATGCATGCAAACTTTAAAAATAAACCATAGTTCGAGTTTTGAACCGGGCTCTAATACCACTAAATATAACCCTCTAAACTCAGCCTAGACGTTATTGCCAAATCTCAAAGATCACATTAGCAATGTTGATGGCATAGAAAATCATTTAGTTATTTTCTTCCGACAATCGTCATCTCTTACTTTTAAAATCATCGTTTTGATTTCCTCGAGAAAAATCAAAGTAATGTCTTTGAATATTTTAGGCAAGAAATTATCAAAAATTTATTAGGTTTGAAAAGTACAAGTTTTGAACATTTGAAGAAAACATCTTACTTTGAAAATGTCGCAGCTGAAAAACGACAGATCTTACTTGTTGATTAAAAATCACAAATTGATACATTTCATAAAATAAGTGAATAAATAGTTTTAAGTTTCGTAAAACATATTCTTGAGTTTGAGATAAAATCATTGGGTCGAGATTATAATTTTGTGTAAAAATTCTCATTTTTCATACCAAGTTGTTAAATCATTTAAATAATTTTTTTCAAACCAAATCATGTAAAAAATTCTCAAAATCCAAATCATTGTCCCATGCTATAGTCCGTAAATAATAAATAAACAGTCTCAAAATACCGAATAATAATACGTGAAAAATTTTATACGTAAAATATCCATGTCCAAACCTCGTAGATTATCTAAAAAGTCAAGAATTTGAGGGGGTGAGCTTTTAAAGCCCAGTGTGAGTCTTACTTCAAATATAACAATGAAGAAATCACATAATTCAGAAAGACAAAACAAAGTACACAAACAGGCCAATTTCACATATATTGATATGCATGGCAATGTAAACACAAAATTTTTAAGAAATCAATCCGTAGTTCTCAGAAAACGTTCCTACCCAACTCCGCTACACACCATAAAAGTGTTCTCACAGAACTCATCCATCCATTAACACACCAAAATTTTGGACAAGCCACTAGATAATGCAGACAAGCTGCCAAAAAAATCATTGTGGACAAGCCACCAGAATTGCAGATATGCTGGCAGATAATATGGTTAAACCACCAGAATTTGCAGATTATTAAACTGCCAGACTACTTTTGTACAGTCTTATCCCAACCCCATGCATGTGATATGACATAAAGAACATAATTTTCAGTATGATATATGTATATATATATTTCATGCATGTGAATTAGATCTCATTACGAATTAACACAGTAGGCATATTTTGACATGCAATTCATAATCTTTTTTACCAGAACAGAAGCATGATATACGTATCTATATATTTCATGCAAAACAGAATATCGCCTTTCAACGACAAGTCATGAGTGCTGGAAAAATAATAACATAATATCTCATACCTAAAAATTCACATGATAATCATGTAATAACATGGATTTAAATAGCATAGAGTTACTTACTTGATATACAACCATGTCAATAGTTTTGTCAAACTTTCCCATTTTGAATACGAAGTGTATTCACGGTTAACCATATTTTTAGAGTCTCATTAATAAAGATCAAATTTATTATTTGCTTACTAATTATTAACCATTACGTAGTAATAGATTAGACCCGCACCTTGATTGGTAGATCCAACACCACTGTCCCCATTTCTAATTCCAACTCCAAGGGAAGTATTTCGAATTTGAATCCTTTTTATTAATAAAATCAATACAATGTGTTAAAATCTTGAATCATTACATAAAAATCCCATATTGAAGATCAATTAGAAAAACTTACTTACCGATCGCCTATACAAATTCACTTTTCCTAAAGTGAGATTTCGGATCTGAATAGTTTGAGAAGAACAGTACTTCACAAAAGTGCATAAATCAATGTTAGATTTGGTCTTAGGAAGTGGGAAAGAAAATATTATTATCGAAACTTTAAAGATTACTTACAATAATTCAAAAGAATTGGTGAGTCCTTGATCCCAAAGTAGCTCGGTTACAACGGAAGATTATCTAGGGAAAATCAACTTTTAAAAATAAAAAGAATATATTAGGATCGTAAATGATCTATGAAAAATAATAGAGGAGGACTAGCAGTTCGATTTAACTGAAGAAATGAAGGTGAAAGATGGTGACTAATGACGATGGTGGTGTGGTGATGCTATAACGGTAGCATGGTGGTGGTGCGGCAGTAATAAAGTATGGAGGAGGCGTGGAATAGAAAGGAGATCTTTGTGTCATTGTGGGCATGCTGGTAAGTGCTCTAGAAAGACTATCCAATGTCTTTCATAGAATATGTGAAAATTGAACTAAAATTAAAGTTTGATGTGTATAAATGCACCAAATTAATGTTTAAAATTGTATCAAAATTAATGTATAATTTTGCTATTTATCCCTATACAAATATGAACTTAAAAAATTGTTATAATTTTTATAATTTTATAAAAAGTTTTAAACATTTTTAATAAAAAATTATTTTTATTATTTTTATAATTTATTAGAATTGTTTATATGATTTTATGATTCTTTATAGTTGTTTTTGTATGTTCCATAATATTTTACAACTTGTTTAACTTTATATAAAATTTTAATATTTTATAATATTTAATAATTTTTATATTTTTAATGATTTTTATAATTATTTATGAGAAAAACATAAGATTAAATCAAAGTTTGCCACGTGTCGCAATCTAATTGGCATGTCAATTGATTTTAACGGTCAATGTGGTCAAAGATGGAAGCCATTAACGGAATGACTTAATTGATTTTTTGGTTAATAGCAAGGGCTCAACAGGTGTGAATTAAGTGTAGGGGCTGAATTGATTTTTTCAATTTTTTCTTACAGGCCTTTTGTACCAATAAGTCAAATTATAATAATTATAATTCTTGTGGAATCCTACACCCAGCCCAAACGACGGACTCGTATACGAGACGACATATTTCGTTGCTAAAGCAACTCAGACTGTTGTTAATCTTTTCGCTTGCTAATTAACCTAATAAATGTGACATGTTTCATAGATTTCAAGTTGTTCAATTAGAACATACACATATGATATCAAATAAGTCCCTTATAATAACCCAAGGTATACGGGGTCAAACATGAAGTCAGGATACAAATCCAAACTCAAATTATTAAGATATATTGGTATGTCTCAGGATAATGAAGCCATGCCTTGAGACATGCTTTCCCTCATTCTATATTTTTCTTCAAAGTATGATATCTTGAGACAAAGGGATACATGTCTCAAAAGAATGACCCTTATGTCTCTTATGTCTCAAGACAAGTTTTGAGACTTAGCTCCTCTATTTCAAACCCTTAACTTTGACATTTTTGGTCTTGAGATGAAGGATACATTGTCTCGAGGCCTTGCAATCTATGTCTGGAGACATGTTCATTATGTCTCGAGACTATAGCCCAAAAATTCACAATATGGTCACTTTTTATTCTTGATGTCTTGAGACATATCCTTAACGTCTCAAGACACTAATGCCATTATACCAACATTGTACCAAATCATCATATACACATATAATATATAACATCACACTCAAAACACTTCAAATCATGATACATAACACATTCCATTAAAATATGGATGATTAAATGATTATGCACATAAAAGCATGCATATATCCATTCAATTCAGACTTCAAAATTTATTAATAAAACTAGAAATTACAAACTATAACTAAAACATAATTAGTTCAAAAGACCAACATGAGACTCACAAAACTTTCTAGTAACCTAGGTGCAGGCCATTTTCAAACTACGTTCAAAAGAAGATAACAGACATTAATTTAAGTCGAGGTTCGAGTCATCAGATGTTGTTGATTCCTCACAAATTAATCATGATCTATATGTTACTTGACCATGGAAACAAACACATCCTCACATTGAGGATTGAAAGCACAATGGTGCTAACATAATTTGATAACAAATGTAACACTCAACCGATAGGCCGGACGATCGACCCTTCAAGATTTCAACTAAAAACATATACAAAAAAAATTTAGTAACCATTAAAAAATTCCATAGTGTGTTGTTGTGAAATCCCAATATATATATTTAAAACAAACTTCTTATAATATTAATATTTTATTAGAAATCTGTTAATTTAGCCCCATGTGTCTAATTACAATTTGAACTAAGATTAAAGAGTTTATCCATATACAAAACAGAATTTTAAGACGACAAGTTGCCCCAATTCCTACACATGTTATAAAACGAAAGGTGACATGTTCACGCTAGACTTTGAAGACTCTAGCTTAGTTACCCTTTTGTTATGAACAACGATTTAGAATACCTGAAACATAGGAGAGAAACATGGTAAGTTCATAAGGAACTTAGTGGGTTCTATAATAAAGTTACTTCCCTTTATATTTCTATATTTAGAATTTTCCATTGGTTTCGCTTAGACAAAACTTGTGAATTCATATTTCATAGCTTATGCTAGGGCTTGAACAACACAGAGGCGCGTCACATAATGCATCAGAATTCCTTCTATGGAAGAACATAAAGCATATAGTCTATTCGTACAGACTTATTACATATAATCTTAGCAGAAAACCCAACAAATGAAGAGAGTCATTTTGGGTTAACTTGGCAGAAAATCTTACAGACTCTTTCATGCAAATTTCTATATGTGAATCCTTATAAGCGAATTCATACATACGGATTCATATAAGAAGATTCATAGATATGACAGACTCATAATGCAAATTCATAGATATGGTGGAATGTGTCGCAGGCTTCATATGATGAAGTCCCACATATAACTTTGACATAAAAGTTAGAGAATAAGTTTAGCGAACTTTCATAACTTTCATATTTCATGGCCATGGATTTGCTTATAAACATGAGGCTTTAATCCTTAGACTCCGCAAAGTATCATACTTGAAAGAACCCACGTAGGGTTATCGTAAACATGTGTGCATATATCTCTGTACAATGTAACTGAACTTCCTCAAAACCAAATATCATGCTTATACATTCTCTGTACAACCTACCTGTACCTCCGCAAAACCAATAACATGTGGCACACGCTGTACAACATGTCATTTTTTTTAACTTCCATCTGCCATTTTATACCTCCACACTCCGCATATTATTCATTTCCACGTTTGACACATAATAAGCATTCAACTAAACATACTATTAATAATACAACACAGATCATACCAAACATATCACCTATCAAACCATTTCAATGATAACCTCTTCAGTAATTACTTTACTACTGATAGTTCATCAAAATAACAAACTTATACATACACAATATATGCATTTGTAGATCATTACCTTGCATGCTTCATTACAAACATCCCACAAAATCTCAACTCCTCATCATCATTAGAACAAGAAGTCAAACATAGCACAACAACACAATACTGGTATAAATAAAACAAACACTAAGGACTTGAGTTCAAAAACTCACCAACAAGATACTTAGGGGTTGACACAACTTACACCTGCTTAGCCTTCCCTTTATCACTCGGGCCTCCTCCTTCTTGGTTAGCTAAACATAACAACCATATAAATATCAAAACATAGACTTTTCATATGTAAGAAAACCTTAATTCATTCGCATACAGAGGAGTTTTAAATGGTAAAAATAGCTTAAATCTTCACAGTTCAAAATAAATAATGTTGAAAACCTCAGATTTTCCTTCCTTTTCTTCATACAAAAGGTACGAAAGAGTTAGATTTATTACCGATTTGCTAAATTCTTAATAATTTAGGCTAACACTCTAGTTTCTTCCCCTCATGTGAACCATTTCTTAATTAACTCACTCATATATTGCATCCAAGTGACCAATTGTATATATCAAGTTTTACTCAAAATTTCACATAAGTGTAAAACAGTGCCAAAAGTGACCAACTAGGTACTTGCCACACTATAACAAAATGGATATATACAAACTTTGTTGAGTTTGGGATCGATTGCTGGTTGTTAGATCAACTGCTTGAACTATCAGGAACTTTTTTACCTGCGCACGAAGAAAAAGAAGTCGTACACTGAGCAAATATGCTCAATGGTAAATCTATGGTTCAATACAATATAACAAGCTTATACAAATGCTCATATTTAATTTATAACCCAATCTCATACCATTTCATGTCCAGGTCTTTCAATTTCATAGAATCATACTTAGACAAAACTTACATCTACTAATGTCCTAGGTACCATTACTATTTAGCTTGATTAAGTTCATTACATGCTACTATCGTCGAGTACCAAAGCAATACTAATTGTGTTATTCAACATTAAAGGTACCGTTTTATTTCCTCCTTTAACAACTTACCAATTATTAGCATAACAATAAAATTGCATATACATAACCAAAATCATACATTATTTTTGGCTATTTCTAAGTTCATTGGCCCTCATATTTGCATTCGGCCCCTTGGGCTCATTTTCAATTCGTTTTATCTAATTCATTTCATTTTATAAACCGCTTCACATATCATTTAAGCAATTTCATTCATTTATAACACTATTAACCAATATGGACTCAAAATGAATACACAAAAATGATGACTCTAAAAAAATGATCTACCACCCCGAATTGCCCAACAATGATGGTTTCCAATAAAACTTCTGACCCTATGGCATGCCAATCATATCCGACTTGGTCCGAATAACTAATATGGTAACTAAATTTTCTGATTCATTATAAACAATTCCAATCATACTTTATCATATCTAACTAGTCATAAATTTCATCAGTTCATCATATATTCAACATGATTACTCAATTTTATGCAATTCATCAATTTCCAACTAAATCAAGAAATTTTTATTTAATACAATTTAGTCTATGTCTCAATAATCAATCTCAAATATATCAACTCAACTTAAATAACCATCAATGACTTACCCTAACTCCATATAATGTAAAAATGATATTAACAAATAGAAAAATAATGGTTCTAGAATCATAGAAATACAAATCAAAATTACGAGTTATTCATCGTTCACTTTCGATTTTCCTTTCCCGCTTGACGGTTTCATGTCAACGTTAGGTAAATAAAATCATAAAAGATATAATATTATTAAATTCCATTCAAATCAAAACCAATGACAAAATCAAGCATATTTTACAAGTTATTCAATTTAGTCCCTAAACTGGAGACAAACATAACTTTCAAACCAAAGCTTCGGATTCAAATCCAATTTCACAATTACTCATTACAGACCTCCTATTTCTTATTCATACTAAAATTTCGTATTAGTTTTACATTTGATTCAATTTATCCCCCTAATGTACAAAACTATCAATTAGGATTTACAATTTAATCCTTTACTTAAACTAATCTTAATTTATATTAATTTAATACCTAAAACATTCAATTCTCAACAATTTCATCTCATCAAAACTTCACTAATTAATCAAATTGATCCTTGGGTTAGCTTAATCAAGCTTCCGAGATAAAAATCTATAAAAATAAAAGAAAAATGGCTAGGGACTTACTTGCAATTGGAGCTAAAAGCTTGAGAATCCCTAAAATGGCATCAACTTTTCTTCTTCTATACTTGGTTGGTTGAAGAAGATGATATCTCATCTCTCCTTCGGCTTACCTTTCTTTTTATAGTTGGATTAATTAGTTAATTAACTTAAGTTAATCATGTTTTACCTTAGTTAATCTTAATTTCTTTAATTAATCAATTATCAACACTACCTTCCACTACTTCACACGTAAGCATGGTCTAATTGTAACCCCTCAAACCGAGCCTAGACGTTACGGACCAATCTAAGAAATTACATAGGCCATGGAAATGGTGAAAACCTTTATTGACTTAGATTCAATTGTCTTTGTAAAACCGAAGTTATTGTTTCTTTCCAAAATGATGTAAAATCCTTTGTCTTTATTTTGAAAACATCGTAGTGATTCTTAAGTTCATGTTCATTAAATAGAGTTTACAAAAACTATTTTATTAAGAAAATACCAATTCATTCAATCCATAATAGAAATCCATACAAATTAACCAATGTTCAAATTTTTAAATACCATGCCACAGTTTAATAGTTTATCACAAAAATAAAAGCCCAAATAATATCATAAAGTCCATAAAAGTCCCAAAATAAAATATAAGTTAATAATCATGAAAACCATTTTCCGAAAGCATCTCCGATGACTGAATCTGAGTCCTAACCATAAGGATTATCTGAAACACACAAGTTATGTGGGTGAGCTTTAAAAGGCTCAATGTGAGGTCAATACAAACATATTTTCACATACAGGTCATTCCATAAAAGAATCACGACATGCCAAACATCATAATTTTCATAGATTATAACAATGATACTTATGCATGGACATATCGATGCATATTTAAAAATGATGCACATTTTATAAAAGTTCCTAACCATTTCTGCTACATACCACATATCGAGTTCCCCAGAACTCATCCATCTAAAACACCATTTGTGGACAAGCCACCACTGATTTTCAAATAAACTGCCACTGAAACACTTTTGTGGACAAGCCACCACTAATATATAGATATACTGCCACTTATAAATTTTGTGGACAAACCACCACTGATTTGCAGATATACTACCATTGTTTCCACCTTTCACAATTACCTACCCCATGCATGTGATATGGCAAATTCACTTTTTAACACATATGGATCACTTTTACACTTGTGCATGTAAACTTGCTCTGATAATCATATATCACATGATAATCACTTTTAACATGTTAAACATGCTTTTCGCAGTATATCATGGATCTCAATATTTTTAACATGCTCATATATAAATCTCATATGTTTAAATCATCACATATATCACATAAGCCATACATCACATATCATGAGGATGAGATCTACACATATATCATAGTCACAATCATAATCACATCAATTATCATGTATTTCGTAGAATCACTCGGTTAGAGTCATTTACTTGGTGTACATCTTGATAAGTTTTTAAACTCTTCTTGAATATTTAGTGTGCTAATGATTTATTATAATTAAGTTATTAATATAATAAAATAACTATATCACATACAGGGAATAATAACGATCCCACACATTTTATCAAAAATCTGATTTACCATAATCTTTATTAACAATTTCATTCTGAACTAACTCGCAAGACGAATCTAAAACATGAGTAATGTTTATTAGTTAGGATCCTTTGAAAATAATTTATCACTTAAAGATTGATTGCTAATAGTCTCATCAATACTTACTCCACGGCTTTGGACTCTAGAAAAGATGATTTCTAATGCGAACTTAGGGGTCTCCCCTGTGATTATTGTTTGGTCCTTCAAATGATATGGAATAGTATTAGTATGATAATAAATAAATAATAAATAATAATAAAATGTAACATTGTCCTTATGGCCATTATACCTTTCGGCCATGATATGAAATCACCAAGAGAAGGATTTTACAATCCAAATAACCCACACTTACAAGTTGGTTAAGCAAGGATGGACAATGAATCGAGAAAGGAACGAGATCAAAGAGTTAAGCGATCTAAAAGAGTTGATAGAGTAAAAAGAAGATCTAATTTTAATCAATATGAGAAACAACAAAATAGAGGAGGAAGAAAGGGAAGAAATTCAGTCACTGGTGGTGACGGCAACGACGGTCCAATAGTTCTACGGCGATAGTTTGGCAGCAACAATGGTGATGGTTTGGCAAAGAGAAGAAATTAAAGTAAAAAGAAATTAAATGACGAGGGAGTGGTGGTCCTATGGTGGTTGAAGAGGAAGAAATTAAGGGGTTCGACACAAAGAGAAAGAGGAAGAAAACAAAATAAAAAAATAAAGGAGAAAGGGGACTCGCAGTGGTGCATGGTGACGACCAGAGATACGATGGGAGGAGAGGAAGTGCGACAGCCACAAGGCGTGGTGAATGGTGGCGGAGTGTTTGGTCACGATGGAGGAAAAGAGGAAAGATTAAATGAAAGGGTGATGGTTATTTTTGAAAATGGATGAGAAAATAAATGAAAAAGAAAGAAAATGGGTGCAAGAGGGAGGTAGGTATGACAAAGGGGTGGTGAGAGCTTGGTCAACCATGACTAGGTTCAATGAACCACTATTAAAGGCAAGGTAAGAAGTTTTGGCAAGAGAGAGACATAGAGTGAAAATGAGGATTATGCTCCCTCAACTTAAGGTAAGTTTGACTCTAATGAATGAATGGAATCCTACTAATCATGGTAGCTATAGGTGGACAGCAAGCTCATAAATAGATAGGAGAAATTGTTAAAAAAAATTTGATAAAGAGGTGTGCACAATAGGACTTGAACCTTGGACTACTAAGATAGATAAGGAGTTAATAAACCACTATACTACACACTTCATTGTTCTCAAACTTGCGCAAATAATAATAATATCGGATGTGACACTAATTGTTGTTCTATACCTTTGGTTAATTGTAATTTAAGTCCTCAAGCCATTTTCTAATTAAAAATCTATAGCGATTGCGCATACAATTTAGTCTTTGGGCCTTAATTAACCATAATTTTGGCTAAATTAACTATCAAATTTTCAATTCATCTATAATATCACTCCATAAATATATTTCTTTAATATTTACAGACATAGTTTACAAAATCAGGCTCTTAAAATCGCAATTTTGGCTACCACTGGAAACTAGGTTGTTATAATTCTCCCCCCTCAAGAATTTTGTCCCTGAAATTTACATAGAAAATAGTGAGGATACTAGGATTTCAATGTCTCTTCCGATTTCCATGTCACTTCTTCTATGCTATGACTACACCATAGGACTTTTCCTAGTGGCACGTGTTTATTTCTCAACTCTTTCACTTCTCAAGATAGAATATCTATTGGTTCTTCTTTATACAACAAATCAGGCTGAACTTCAATTGTCTCAACCAGTATAATAGAGATGGATAGGATTGACATGGCTAGAGCATAGATACATGAAAAACATCATAGATCTTTTGCAATTCCGATAGAAGAGCTAATGATAAACAACTAGTTCAACTCTCTCGATGATCTCATATGGCCTGATAAACCTAGGACTCAATTTTCCTTTCGGCCAAAGTGTAGGACCTTTTTTCCACGAAAAAACTTTCAGAAATATCTAATCTCTTACTAAATATTTGATATCTCTTCATTTCGATCCAAATAAGATTTATGTCTATCAAAAGTCGCATTCACTCTATGGCAGATTAACTTTACTAACTCTTCTACTTCATGAATCAATTATGGCCCTATTACCTTCTTCTCACTCAATTCTGACCAACAGATTAGCGTTTTACATCTACGGCAATATAGTGCTTCATATGGAGCCATCTTAATGCTCAATTGGAAATAGTTATTATACACAAATTTGGCTAATGGTAAATAATATTCCCAGCCATATTCGAGATCGATAACACAAGCTCGCAACATATCTTCCAACACTTGAATAACTCGCTCTGATTGGCCATCAGAATGAAGATGGAATATTGTGCTGAAATTCAACCTTAAACCTAAGGATTCATGAAACTACTTCCAAAATCTCAAATTAAAATGAGGATATCAGTCGAAGATAATAAAAATAAGAACTCTGTGAAGTTTAACTATATTGCAAATATAAACTTCAGCCAACTTCAGAAGAGATGATCTATCGTAATTCATTGTAGCAGATTAAACTAGTTTTCACACTTGAGAAGCTTAAATATAAGCATTTTCATTATGTTTTAGTTAAGCTTTTGTAGTTTAGTTTAAAACCAATAAAAGTGTATTTGGAGTCTTTTTTTTACTTTAGGGGTCAAATGAAGCCTAAAGGTGAGCTAATGTACTTAGTGAGTGTGCAGAAGACTATCAGAGGGCGTACAAATTCAATACTGGTCACTGTGTTATAACACGGGAAGTTCAATGTCGCAACATAGGGATCAGAAAGTAAAAATCTCGTGACTGCCTTCAGTGTCACGACATAGCCATTGGATGTCACGACACACCTTCGAACCTACCCTGAACTTGAGCATACTACCTTCGATGTCGCGACATAGGCACTACAGTGTGACGACATCGGTCCTTTCCAGGAAACACTTACGAGCCGGGGCATTTTGGTCTGTACAATCAAAAGTTCAATACGAAAGCATCAGCTGACCTAGGGTTGAGGATGACAGCAACCCTAACTCTATAAATAGGCTCTTAAACACTTGTCAAATGATAGCTTTTCATATTATTAGTTTCCTTAGTAAAATTTAGTTTTTAGTTTATTTTTCTTTCTCTTAAGGTTTAGACTTCTTTTCAATTCTTTTCATTCGTGTTCTTCAGAGAACTTGATTTGTATATACAATTAAACGTTTGAGGATTTTAGCACTTCATATATCAAATACAAACAGGATTCTCTAAACTCTACTCTTTTTTTATTCTTTATGCATATATTGAATATAAAGTTTATGATGTTTATTGATTCCATGAGGAACTAATCCTCTTATGGGGGATTAATGAGTGAAGGCATGAATAATTAACTATTTTGTAGGGATTTCTTAACCAATCAGCTGTTCAGGAAAGGAAGAACCTAAACCCCTAAGCTTTACAAGAGTTGATTATGACTAACAAAGTGAGCTAATCACCCATGTTTACATTTGATCCAGTTTATAATCTAGTTTTTCGAAGACTCCTTTTATTTATGTTATTTTTAGTTCTTTAATTATATAAACCAAAAACCCTTTATTTTTTTTTATTTGTAATATAGTTTGTTTAAAATACTAATTAGATCTATTGGCATTTAGGTTAGAATTAATCTAGTACTCGCATCCCTTAGGTATGATCCTCGGAGTACTCACCTACTTTATTGTAACAATATTACAACCTAACTCGTATACTTGCAGACAACACCTCAATTCCACATTTTTAGTTGTAGTATTCACAGTCTGGACGTTAGTACGTCCAGAGGCGGTCAACTTGTTGGTGCCGTTGCCAAGGAGGTAGCGCTACTAGATTGATTTTAATTTTTGCGTTCTATAGAATAATTAGGAAATTTCTAAATTATAGATATGATTTTATTTTATTCTATTCTATTTTTATTAATTTATGTTTACTAACATCTTTGTTCTTTGATTCCAGTATATGCCTTAGAGGAGAGGAACACCTATTTAGTTAGTCAATGATACATAGAGACTATCCCAGCAAAATCATTTAAATATGGATGAAACTAATTACATGTGGCTTAATGATGAGATCGCTTTTGATGACGAAATATGCGATGAGGGAGTATATGATGAATGGTAAATTATGAAGAATCAAAAATTACTCATGATCGATCTAATCCAATGAGGGAATAAAGCCTTAACGAACCAGTGGAGTAATGAACAAGGTACAATATAGTTGAAAATCGATATGATTTCACTGGTAATTTGTATAAAGAACTTTAAAAAGATCATGATATGCCTGAATATCCAGACAAGCCTCCCTGTAATTCGTATAAAATGCCTTCATGTGAAACCACCAAGACGACCAACTCTTAGGTATTAGCAAACATGTTAGATATAACGGCGCAAATGATAAAAGTGATGCAAGAAATACCCAAAGCACTGCCTTCATGGAAAGAGGACATGTCTGACGCTCATAACTCGGATCATGAGAACTCTGGTATCATTGATGACAATGATGAGATTTATGGTAAGATTCAACTAGAGCTTGTAATTGAAGGTCATGTGGATGATTTGAATATAGTTGAAATGGTCTCTGATCCAATTGACATAGTAGCAGAACTAACTATAAATGTAGAAGTGAAAGATGAACTAACCACTAACATAGAGCCTAAACCGATATTGAATGAAAGTGTAGAAGAGCCTATACACTTTCTGGCCATAGCAGAGAAGGTGCCAATCGATGAGGTCGAAGAGTTTGATTCATTCTAATTCAACAATGGCAGCAAGGCGTGAGTAACCAAAGCCTCATGTAACAAGGAGAGGAGGAAGCTCGAAGCAATAATACCTTGAAAAATAATTTGGGGTTGGCTCAGATTTGGTACTAAATGGCTTACAATGTTGATGTCATGTCAGTCGAAAATAAGGCACTATCAATGGAATTGATCGGAGAGGCTGGTTTATATATATCTATAGAGGAACATATGTCGAATTAAAGTTTCGAGAACCATCTAGAAGGTCTTCTATGGTGGCCACACGGATCATCCCAGTTTTTAAAGAACTTCCACTTCTTGTTGTAAATTGTTTCGTTTATTATATCGCTATAGTGTTTATTTCATTTTGTTTTCTTTATTAATTTATTTTCCTTAATATTATATTTCATATTTCATATTTCTTGTCATAGTATTTTCTTGTAGGTACTACCTGGCCGGTTAGAGCAAACAAACCTCGATGTCAATACATCAACAAGGATTCGACCTTCTCAGGGAAGTTTTCTTGTTTGAGCTTTAATCATTTTACAATAAGGGCAATGTATGCTCTAAAGTGTGGGGGGCAGTACATCAAAACTCATTTATATTAATATTTGTTTTATTTGCATTGTTTTAAAGTAGGAAATATATGTACCGAACACTTTGAAATTCAAGAGGAGGGGCCAAAACAGAGTCAGTATCACAACATGGAATCTCTGTGTTGCAACACTGATCACAGATTTAAGGAATCGAGCAACTCAGCTCGATGTCTTGACAAAGCACCTCTGTGTCACGACACAGTAATCAGTTTACCCCAAAATACAAAAATTTCAAAGTGTGTCGCAACATCGACCCTGGTTGTCACGACATCGGTAACCTGTCAAGGGTGTCGAGATATGGAACCCTTATGTCGTGACATCGCTGCAAATTCCTGCAAGGGTCAACCTAACCCATCGCGCAATCCATCAGTTTTTAACCTTATTTAACCCAATTTTTAACCTAAAAATACCAAAATTTTAAACCCAAAACACTTTTAACTTGTTTTGAAACACTCATTAACCTTAAACTCTTTCTAAAACCCCCCAAACCCTTAAAATCCTTAAAAACCCTATTTTCTTTTTCATCTTCTTTTGCTTATTTTTCTTGTATTTTCACTTGGTGTAGGAAAAATACTCCACATCAACAAGGAATTGCAATGAATCTTTACATGGAATCACAAGCTTTCAGACAAGGTTACGGGTTTCAACTAGAAATTTATTGTTCCATTACATTGGTTCTTGTTTACCTTGAAACATATTTCTTGATCTAGGTTAGTTCTTTTAGTTAGAATACTATTGAAAATGCCTTTAACGTCAACACTTTTTGAGCGGTTTTGTTTATGTTGTTTTGTAAAAGAAATAGGTATGCATAGGGACGTGGATCTACCACTACATGAAAAGATGTATTAGCGGCCAAAAAGTGGGAGTTTTCTTTCCCCACTTAATGACGGCCTTGTGCAAAAGAGCTGGAGTTTCAATGAAAACTATTGAACAGTTCATGAAGCCATCCAAACGTATCATAAGGGATACATTATACACGTAATATACGGAGCTTCTACATAAATAAATAAGGGATTGGAACAAAATCCAGAAAGAAAAGATGGACGTCCTGGCCTTATTCAAATGAAAATTAAAATAGAAAGAAATTGGTAAGAATAGCATTCTATAAATGGAATGGATGATAAGATGGATGAAAGAAACAGACCCAGTTCTTCAAGAATTTGAGCGACAAAAAATTAGGAAAGTATTAAACTATTCGCAAGACATGTTTGGTCCAAGGTATTCCCATCATGAAGCAGAAGAACGAAGAAATGAGGAAAGGGAGGATAGCGAAGATGACAAATGTTAAGAGGAAGGGAATGAGATGGATTTCGAGGAGGATGATGATTGACCAAACTTTTTATATTTATTTTTAGATTGTAATTAATTTTGGAAAAATTTTATTTCTAAGTAGGTTAACAGTAGATTTATATATATTCTTCATTGTTTCAAGTTTTCTTTGTAGGAACCTCACATGAAAGAAGCCCGAAATTTAAGAGCTTGTAACGAAAAAAAGGAAGGAAGCACCCACCATTAGACTACGGCAATGTCACGATCGATCGAGTAACTTCTTTCATTATCTATAGTGGTGCACATTAGGGACAATGTGCTATCTAAAGTGTAGGGGTAACATAGGAAATATTTTTACACTTTTCTTTCAATTTCTATTGTCAAATGTGTGCTTGAGCTTATAGAAATACAAGTGATTGGTTAGGAGCATGTATATAGGTTAATTGAATTTACTATAAATTTGACATGTTAGTAGATGATTTTAATTTTTTTTATTAGACGACTAAGTTCTATATATTACACTGTAAATAGGCATTGAGCAATTTAATGTACCAAAGGATATAGAGAATATAGGGAAATGAGCATGCTAGTATGTATGATAGATTGTTGAATTTGTGATTGTTTGATTGATTAAATTTGTGAATATTGAGATACCTAGGGATGACCTAAGGCATTGTTTGGTATACACCCAAAGCCAAAAAAAAAAAAAAAACCCTATTTATTCATCTTTATTACTTATATTTGAGTCAGAATACACTTCTTGATGAACCTTCATACAAAACCTTCATACAAACCCTATTTATTCATCTTTAATACCTATATTTGAGTCAAATACACTTCTTGATGAACCTTCATACAAAACCCGAGCCAAAAATGTTAATTTGTATTTACCCTTTTTCCTTGGTCCTGAACTGCACGACCATAAGCGTCTAGTCATACATATTGAGGGTTAAGTAGATCCATCAAGGTGGATTTTGTAAAAATAAGAGTTGTAATATCCCTAAACTAGTTCTAGTAGTTTCGGGTATATTTTTCGGGTTCCTAACGTGAATTTAGGAATTTATCGAGTTAATAGTAATTTTTAATTTAAATTACGAGGTCAATTTCATCCAAAATCAATTAAACAATAATCTGAAAAAATAAAAATAATTTTGGAAAATTTATTTTAAAGTAATTAAATAATTATTAGTGAAAATAATTAATTTGGGTCAAAAAAGAATTTTAAAATAATTTGTCTTGGGGGTTAATTTGAGTTAAATTTAAATATTAATTAAATTTGATTTAATTGTAAAATAAGGGAAATTTTGGAGTATTTATTTGGCAAATAAACCTTTAAATTCGGAATTTTTGAAGGAAATGATCGATTGGTAAAGTAAGGGAAATGTGAGAGTGGCCATTGTGCAAATTTCTGAATTTTTAAATTTCTAGTGGTTTGTTGCAGTTTTAAACACAATGCATCTAGCTTATTTTTCACACCATTTACATCAAATTAGAGAGCTATAAAATTAGTTTTCTTTGCATTGTTTTAAAGAGATATCATCAGAAAATAGATTCAACAAATTTCCTTTTCAAAATACTCTCTCTTTTCACCCGAAATTATTCACAAAAGTAGCCAAAAATAATCTGAAATTTCTCAAGATTCTTTGGTCAAGATTTTCAATCAAAGGATTTAGAATGAATCAAAGGTAATTATTATTTCTAAACTTATTTTTATGATGATTAGAAGCATATTTACATTATTTGAGTGAAAATTACATGATTTTTTATCAATGTCATCTTCTTCAAAAGCTTAAGGTGCTTTAATGGTGGATCTTGAATTTTTAGAGGAAATCTACAAACCAATGGATGTTTCAACTCAAAATGGATCTATTAGAAGGTTTTTGATCTTATTGATCAAGATTAATCATGTTTTGTAAGGTAATTTAAAGAAATTCGAATTTCATCATCTTCATGAACTAATTTTTTGAATTTTTGTGAAACTGGTTTAAATGTGAAATTGATGCTTAGTGTATGTTTATTTGGTCTAGTACCGATACTTCGAAGTGCTTAGGAGGGCTCGAGTGATCGATTTTGTGAGGAAACAAGTTTTCAACTTGATGATGCAAATCCGGTAAGGTAACTTTGAGTGATAATTTCGTGTAGCCTAGTTGATGAAAATTTATGTTTCTTATATCTTTTGAAACGTAGTAATATCTATCTTATCTCTGTTGAAACTCTGAATCTTGAAGAGGATCGAGCTAATCGAAATTGAAGCTTGGATTTTCTTGTTTGATCACATAGTTGTGGTTGAGTTAGTTGTGTGGTGAGTGTTATTAAAGGGCGATTTGGTAAATTGACCCTCACTTATGCTTAATTGGATGATTAATTACTGATTGCAAATATTTTTTGGTTTGTTAATTTTGTAAGATTATTGATATATGTTTAAGTGATGAAATTTTTGTTAAGTATTGGTAAGTGAGCTTCTAGTGATTTTATGTGCTTGATTTGATTGATTATAATGGTGAACTAAGTAAGCATGCTGAAGTTTTTGGTTCATGATATGTTGATATTTCAATTGATAAATCAACATTGATAATAGGTAATTGGTATGCTAGATTTAATTTGATGTTAAAATGGTATGTTACTTGATTCGCATATCCATTTTGCCACTTTGAATTGAGCACATTATTGACTGAAATTATGTTATGATTGATTGGTTATATTGGCATTATAGCATGGTGGATCCATTGGATATAGTTGGCTTGCCATAAGATTTGTGAGTACTCACCATATTAATATGTTATTTGTAAGTAATGAGGCTCTTGGTGGACTAATTTGGAGTACATAAGGGAGTATTGATCTTATATCTCCACTCAATGGGACTGATTTGAGGCGATATAAGGGAGCGTGTGGCCTCGGCCCACTCAATCTGGGACTGATTCTGATTCTATTTAGGAGTAGGGAGATTCGTTTATTCGGTGTACGATCACCCGATTAAGCCATGATTATATATGCCAATATAAATGTATGAAATGTTATATGCTAAATTGATGATAATATGCCATGATTAATTATGATTTTTGATACATGGTTGAGCATATGACATTGAACTATTATGGATTGATATTGTGATAGAAAATTTGTATTTGATTGGTTTCAATTTAAGTATGATTTGGGTGCTAATTTACTCATTGTTTATTGACATTCACTGAGCTTTTTAAGCTCACACCCTCACATTCGTGCAGTTAATCGATGGGATTAAAGAGCTAAGGAGCCGAGCAAGAGAGTTCCAAGAGATTAAGGCTCGGTAGAGATTTAGTTACACGTTTTAGAGATGTTAATCGGGCATTATGGAACTTTCGGGACTTAGTTTAATTTTGATTGTAATTGGACTTAGAGATTAGACATTTTTAATTTTGGATGGTTTTATAATATCATATATTCATGTTTGAGTTTGATTATTGAATAATTTACAGTGTATTTTTGCTTGATAACATGATGATTGATAACACGGTGTGTGAGACATGATATTTACACTAACCATTGTTTAAATGAAGCTTCCATGGAGTGGTTTACTAGTGACTAAGGTACACCAATTGCTTAAATTAATTGGTGGGTGATATGAATGAAATTGAATGTCCAATTCTATTTAATTGAGGCTTAATTAGTGTCAATAAATTTAATTGAAGGTGTATGAATATGTATGATATTTAATTGTAGCTAAATCGGGTTTAATTGGCCATTAAAATACTCAAAATCGGGTTTAAAATCAAATTTTTCACACAAAAAAATGCAGTGGATTGTTGGCGGTTTGAATTTTGGCCTTTTTAAATTAGTTCTCTAGTTCGTATAAAGTACAAATTAGTCCTATAACTTGATAAGACTAATTAGAGCCTCAAATGATAAAGAAACTTAATAAAATTTTAGTATTAGACTTGTAATTGATAAAAATTTGTTATAAATGCACTCAATTTAATATTCAGGTATAGTACTGATAGTTTAAAATTGTTACGATTTAGTCTTTAATTATAAAACTTGAATTAGACATAGAAAATAAACACGAATTAAGTTGATTTTTTTAGGGTTTACATAAATTGACTAAAAGAGGGTTGGTAAATGTATAGATCTAAATTTGAGTTACTTTAACCATAGGTGGTAAAATGACAACAATGCCCTTAGGTTAAATTACTTATAAAAATTTTAAAATTGGTTCACAAATTGCCTTTGCATTAATAAATAACTAAGAAATGGATAAGATTGATGCTTTATAAGGTCGGGGTGTGCCTTGGGTGGTTGTTAGCTGGAGAGTCACTTAGTTGGCTAATGTTACGCTTCAAATTAGGGTTGGCCCATCCTGGTCGGGTTTAAGGTGTCACAAAAGTGAAATAGAAAGAAACAATATGATATAGTGATCATAGGTTAGCCATTATGTTCCAAATAAAATAAAAAATACAAAAAGAAAAGCAAAACGAATAGAAAAAGTACTTGAAAAATAAAACTAAAAGCATTTGTGAGTGAGATGTACAAAAAAGGAAAAAAATGTGACAAAGTCACAAGAGTAGAAAAATTCATTCATTAGTGAACAAAAACTCGCGAGCTAGTCGTAGTTATTATATTATGCCGTAACTTCCTATATAAAGAAATAAGGAAGGTAGGAGAAAGTGAAAGGTGAGTGGGTAAAGGGTTAATAATGGGGGAGAATAGGGAACAATACGATGTGCAAAATTATTTTTATGTTTGAAACTATTTTGATACTTACTATTCTTGAATTCCATACTTGTCCTAAGCCTTAGAACATTATAAGTCGAAAAGCCCTATGTGATCTAGGTAGACTTATTCATGAATTGACATCATATTAGATAATTGCATTTACAATCGTTTGCATTCTGCTAGGATAATGAAATTGCATGTATAATTTATTGATGGATCTATAAATTTGAAAACCTTAATGTTTGTGTACCTTGTAATATACTGAACTTAGATGTTTGATATCAAAAGTGGTTAGTCAGCTATATATCATGTTAAGATTATGTGCAAATATGAAATGTCTAGTAATGTACTCCAAAACCAAAGTTTGTACTATACTTGTTCAAGGGTCGTCTTTTAATTTGATGTTTTTGTTTGCTTTGCTTAAGGACTAGCAATAACCTAAGTATGGGGGAGTTTGATCTGCTGTAATTCGGTGTAGCTGATTAAACTAGTTTTCGCTTTTGAGGAGCTTGAATATAAGCATTTTCATTATGTTTTAGTTAAGTTTTATAGTTAGTTTAAATCCAATAAAAATTGTATTAGGAGTGTTTTATTGACCTTAGGGACTGAATGAGGCCTAAAGGTGAGCTAATGTACTTAGTGAGTGAGCAGGAGACCAGCAGAGGGCCTACAAACTCAATATCGGTCATTGTCTTGCAACATGAGAAGTTCGATACCGCAACATAGGGAGCAGAATGCAAGAATCTCAAGCCTACCTTTGGTGTCACGACACAGCCATTTGATGTCACAACATACCCCTGAAGCTACCCTGAACCTGAGTATACTACCTTCGATGTCGCAACACAGGCACTAGGGTGTCACGACATTGGTCCTGTAGGGAAACACTTACAAGTCACAGGCATTTTGGTCCAAACAATCAAAAGTTAAATGCAAGAGCGTTAGCTAACCTAGAGTTGAGGACGACAGCAACCCTAAATCTATTAATAGGCTCTTAATAACTTGTTAAAGAACAAATTTTCATATTATTAATTTCCTTTGTAAAATTTAGTTTTCAGTTTATTTTTCTTTCTCTTAGGGTTTAGGCTTTTTTTCAATTCTTTTCATTCGTGTTCTTCGGAGAACTTGATTTGTAGATGCAATCAAATGTTTGAGGATTTCAACACTTCATATATCAAATACAAACAGGATTCTCTAAACTCTACTCTTGTGTTATTCTTTATGCATATATTCAATATCAAGTTTATAATGTTTATTGATTCCATGAGGAACTAATCCTCTTATGGGGGATTGACAAGTGAAGGCATGAATAATTAACTATTTTGTAGGGATTTCTTAACCGATCAGTTGTTCAAGAAAGGAAGAACTTAAACCCTAGGCCTGATAACCCTAGGAAGTCATCAAGGTTGAAATTAAACCAAATTTGCTATGGCCTATCCATGAACACATTAACACTGATTCGGTTTGGACTGTGAGGTCAAAAGATAAGTAGATCTTGCCGAACCAGTATTTCAGTGGATGTATCGGAAGATCTTGCTGGGGTATTGACTAGTTGATTGAACAAGAAAACCCAAGACGATAGTTGGTTATGACTACCAAAGCGAGCTAATCACCCATGTTTACATTTGATCCAGTTTATAATCTAGTTTTATGAATACTCCTATTGCTTATGTTATTTTTAGTTCTTTAATTATAAAAACCAAAACCCCTTGATTTGTGTTTATTCGTAATATAGTTTATTTAAAATACTAATTAGATCTATTGGCATTTAGGTTAGAATTAATCTAGTACTCACCTACTTAGTTTTAACTATATTACAACCTGACCCGTATACTTGTAGACACTGCCTCAATTCCACATCTTTAGTTGTCGTATTCACACTCTAAAGGTTAGTATGTCCAGAGACGGTCAAGTGACCAATCAGTTCTCACTATTGGGAAGCTAACTTAATCAGTCAATCCACTATCACTCAAATGACGTTTCTTTTGTTCGGCGATGACCAACTACAAAATCCATTGTTATTCGTTCCATTTCTATTCCGAAATAGAGATAGGTTGTAACAACCCAGGGGGAACTTGGTGCTCGGCCTTAACCCTTTGACAGGTTAAACATTTTGCTACATATTAAACAATCTCCTTTTTCATTCTGAACCACAAATACATTTCTCGTAGGTCACAATACATCTTCGGACCACCAGGATGCATAGTTCCTTCAATTCGAAATCTTCAAGGACATAGATCCGATTACGAAATCTAAGGCAATCATTTTTATCCACACTAAAATTTTCAACAATGCATTGGTGAACAAACTTCTTTTTCTCAGATAGTTTATCCTATCTCGTCTTTCTATCGAGTGGCCTTTTTGGCTATTCTCAAACCACAAACTGTTTTGATTATGGGCTCAAAGTGTCACAAACCAATTGCACCTCTCTATACCAAAATTATGTGATTTTCTCATAAAATATAATTTATTCTGTAAAAAATAAATTACCATCATTTTCTGACAAAATAACAACGTAAACAATATGTGTGTAAAGCTTAGCATATGGCTCATATTTATAGAAAATCAATACAAAAGCTCTGTTCGAATAATGCCTAATCAAATAATAATATTTTAATAGAAAATACAACTTCTACTATAAGTATAAGGGGCAGCGGTCTACCTTAGGGATACAATAGGTTGTCACCCCTTACATGTATTATAGCCCTATTAGGCCTTTCATGTATAGGATCCAACTATATGTGTTATCTGGACTTTTATCTAATTATAATTTATCCAATCCAATATTTATTTTCTATTTTCAAAAATATTATTTATTTAATCAATTAACTTAATTAATTAAATTAACTAAATTAATTTCTCAGTTAAACTATTTTCTCAACTCAGTTTTAATTCTGTTAAAGTCATGAAAACTTTATCGTATTAGAATCTATGATGAAAATATATTTTATTGTCTTATTCAACAAATCTGTAATGACTAATTAATTTAATTCTCACTTTGAACTTCAATTATTTAATTACAATTAATTAAATAATAATTCGAAGAACTTAAAATATTTTATAAGTGAAATTTTATACTTAGCGAGAGAACACATTCACTGTGAATAATGATACATGTGATCTATTTCTCTTACTTCATCATTTTCATTTATTTCATATTATTGGTTCTACATGCAATTCGTTTTTAGTTATCTCGAGCTAATAGAGGGATCGATTGGACATATATATTTGGGACTCAAATAATTTGTAATTAAATTTCGGCTATTAGTCTATTAATTACAACATTATTTAGTCGTAAAGTCATTCCACTATAGTACCATAATCGAGTTCTCCCTTATTAGATACCATTAGGAAAGTTACTTACCAAGTGCTCGTCCAATGACCTTTTCATAAGTGTGTTGCCCTCATAGAATATCCTTAATCTCTTTTGAATAAATTTGTTCTTCTAATATAAAACTATTTTTTCTCATGGTAGCCATTATATTTTCCTTTATGAAAAATCAATTAATATAAAATAGTATTTAAATCATTTTTCACTGAGACAAATGAATTGTGGTGTAACACTCCTAACATGTATCCATCACCGAAATAGGGTTAAGGAGCATTACTAGAAAGTTTTAACTTAAAACATTCAATTACAATCATTTGAAAAAAAAAACATCATATCCCATTCAAACATATGCATAACGTTGCTTTTTCGAGCCCTCGAGGCCTTAGAAACACTTTAGAAATGATTCAAGACTAAATCGAAAACATTTAGAACTTCAATGTCTGCACTCAGGTTAGTTCAGCCGAATGTTACCAACACTAGCAATCGACGTGGCTTTCGAACTCATAGGTGGTCCATCTCGATCCCGTCTAGAATAACCCAAAGTAGCCTTTGAACGACTAAAATCATCCCGAAATTTATTTGATGCCGACTGAAATGACCTACCCGATGATCTCTTTCGTGAATCTCTAACTTCGAAATCAGCTTTTCTCTTCTCTTTCCCGAGCTCTTTGGCTTTGCATGCTCGCTTGACTAGTACCACGAACTCTTTTATTTCCAGAATACCAACTAGCAGTTTAATGTCTTCACTCAACTCGTCTTCAAATATTTTACACATTATTTCTTCGGTCGATACACATTCCTAAGCATATCTGCTCAGTTGAACAAATTCCCGCTCATATTCCGTAACAGACATACGACCCTGTTTTAGCTCCAGAAATTCTTTACGTTTCTAATCAATAAATATCTG
This sequence comes from Gossypium turneri, assembly GCA_008044935.1. Taxonomy (NCBI): domain Eukaryota; kingdom Viridiplantae; phylum Streptophyta; class Magnoliopsida; order Malvales; family Malvaceae; genus Gossypium; species Gossypium turneri. The sequence continues at coordinate 29,246,851 of CP032573.1, forward strand.
ACTGATATATTTCTTCTGGAATTCAGATTTTAAATAATCCCAAGTAATTCGTTCTTTCGGAACAACAGAAGTCAGAGTTTTCCACCATTGATAGGCTGCATCTCTCAACAAAAAAATGGCACATTTAACACATTCATCGGGAGTACAAGACATTTCATCAAACACACGGATTGTGTTCTCGAGCCAAAACTCAGCTCTCTCAGCATCATCATCATTAGTGGGCCTGAACTCTTCGGCCCCATATTTTCAGATTTTATCGATCGGAGGCTTATTCATCAGAATCGGATTCATAATCGGAGGCACAACAGAAGTCTGAGGGGGATTAGGCGGGGGTGGAGGTTGTTGAACAGCTGGATTCATTCGTACGAACTCCGTGAACAACTCGTTTATCATTTTGAAGAAGGCTTGTTTAGCCTCTCCCTCATGGCTACTCGAAATAGGTCTAGAATCAGATTGCACTGTCCCTTGAACTAGAGCGGGTGCATTACTTTCCATGTCATCTGCTACGGCTCAATCGAGATCCATTTACTATACGAAAACATATTTTAATTGTCAGGAATTATCACACTATCGCAGTATAAAAATATGGCATGTATAGCTAGACTCACACACGCTACGTTAGTCCTAGAATCGACTAAACCGTAGCTCTAATACCAATCAAATATAACACCTCTAACCCGTATCCGTCACCAGATTAGAGTTACGAGGCATTACCAATCATATCAAAGTTCATACAGATGATCATTTCATTTCACAACTAAAAATTTAATCACCTCAATGCTCGTAACTTAATCAAATATCGAGTCTTAAAATTTTAACAAACATAACATTAAAATTTTAACAAACATAACATTGCATAATTAAAACATATTCTATGTACATTTAGCTTTGTTGAAACATGCACTAATCACCTCAAAAACCATAAGCTATAATAAACACCAATGACGAATTATCCATAATAATATTATAGGCTAATCACCATGTCAAGATTTAAACACACTTAGCAAATTCATTCCTTACTTATTTGGCTATCAAGGTCAACCACATGGATAGTACAAAATTATGCCATTCAATCATAAGCTAAAATATGTCATTTCCTAGACATAACAAAGTTGATCATTTCACAACCAATGACTTCATAGGCATAAATTATTAATAAAACCGATTACAAGCTGAATATAAACCTATATTTAATTCACTTATTAGCTAATCACATAACCAATACAGCATGTTTATAATATAATCGTGAAATCAATTCAAATCATCTTAATTCATATGTACAAATGCCGAATCAAATTATGTTTATTACACATATTACACATTGTACCAAATTATCACACAAGACGAACTTGCTTCTTAACAATTCGGCTAGCAAAATTAACCTAAACACTTTCCTCGATTGTCATTTATAAACCAAACCTATATAGCCAATTCTCATTATAAAATCATACATATAACTAATCAATTATCCGCATATTCGGTCATCCAAGATAAATTCAATATATAACATAAATCATATCACATACTCATTAAGATGAATCTAATACTTTAGCCAAATATACATATACACATTATTCACCATTTCTAAACCATTTCACTAATGCAACCATACCATTTCAATTTGACTCAAAGTAACCATAGTATAGCATAGTTTACACATAACGAATACAACAAATTTTGATATTAACATATAACTAAACAATTAACTACATGATTAAATCACTATTGCCGAACCACAAATTAGATTAAACCCATCATTTATATTTAAATTTAAGCTAATACATGACTGAAAATCACTATCATTAGCATTATTAACAATCCACAACCAAAACACCTTCATCAATCATATATCAAGCTTACCAAAGTGAACTAATCATAAGCTATATATATATCATTACTTCATACCAAAATCATATACCAAACACATCACACACATAAACCATAACCGAAAATGCATAACTATAAGCATCATCTCTAGCCATTTTTGCATGGCCTTTTAGACAAATTTAAAATACAATTACTTTAATGCTAGCCTATACATGCCATATGTTCAAAATTTTCAAGCTTATAAAAATACCGAAAAGCGATCGATAGTGTGATGGATTTCCTTGATGATCCCCGAGCTCATAACTAGCTTCCAAAATCTATAAAACAACGAACGTACAAACACACAGTAAGCTTGGATAGCTTAGTAAGTCAAGCAAATAAATTAACATTTGAACATTAGCATTATAATTTTAATTTGGCCGAATATAAACTATCTTATGTACACATAAATCACTCTTTTTATATGCATAATTATATCATCAACTCAAATACTATACTTACCTTATTTTCATGAACACTTAACTTCACACGTACCTGAACTATTTAGCTCGATTTCACATTCGATCTTAACTCAACATTGCCCGTTAAACCATTTGGAATCAATAAGGATACTCGGATAGCTTGAAAAGCTCGTACAATGCCAACGTCCCAGACGAGGTCTTACATATAACCAAATATCGATGCCATTGTCCCAGACAGAGTCTTACACGTAAATCTCAAATCGATGCCAACGTTCCAGACATGGTCTTACATGAAATCACATATCGGAATCCTATGTCAAGACATATGTATCCTAACTATTCCTAAGGTTCGAACAGGGCTTTCGGACGTCATAATTCGATCGATTCAAGCTCGTAACAAATCATTCCATGCTAAATTCAATTCGGCAATGTAATTATACATACATACAATTCAATTCGACTATGTACAAAATAAATACATACAATTTAACATCATTTATTCACTTACGAACTTACCTCGGACGAAGACGAATGGATCAGGACGACTATTCGACAATTTTTGATTTCCCCCGATCCAAATCCGATTTCTTCTTTTCTTGATCTAAATTAATACAAATTTGACTTGTTTAATCATATATTTATTCAAATTCATCCAAAAACACATAAATGGGAAAATTGCATTTTAGCCCCTAACATTTCACATTTTTCACAATTTAGTCCCTATTTCACAAAACACAAAATATTCAAAATTTCACCACACCCAAGCTTGGCCGAAATTCACTAAGGTCCCTAGCAGCCCATTTCTTTCATTTATTTCACATTTTGACCCTTAAATTTTTGAAATTCACAATTTAATCCTAAATAGGAATTTTTAATAAAAATCACTTAATTAAACTTGACAATCTAACAACATATATTTATTTTGCATCATCAGACAACAAAAACTACAAGCTCTCATCAATGGCAAATCACAAAATTCACAACAAATTCAAAAATTTAAGCATGAGCTAGCTAGTATTCAAAGCAACGATCTCAAAAACGTAAAAATTATCAAAAACCGAAACAAAAACATACATTGATTAAGCTTGAATAAGGCTGAATGAATGAAAGCTTTAAAACCCTTATTTTCTTTCTAGTTTCAGTGGAAGAACACTTGAAAATGATGAATATTTTGGCTTTATTTACTTAATTCATTTTGATTTAATGAATTAATAATTTAACCTTAATGATATATTAATTTAAAACACTTGAATCATGGACATAAATGTCCACTAACCTTACAATGGCATATTAACCTTTTAAGGACTTCCCATAAATCAAATCATAACAAATTAACATATTAACAATAAGAATGCCACTTTTACTTTTTATGCGATTTAGCCCTTTTTCGCAAATTAAGTACGCAAACGGATAAATTAAATCACAGAAATTTCACACATGTCAATTCACATACTATAAGCATGAAAAATAATATTAAAATATTTTTTTGACTCAGATTTGTGGTCCCAAAACCATTGTTCGACTAGGGTCTAAATCGGGCTGTTACACAACCATATAAACAATGAATGCTTAGTAATCTCGTATAAACTTAAACATAATATTCCATTTTAAATATGAACTTTTTAAGTCATAAATAAACCTATACCAGTGCTTCAAGATTTATCAAACTATATAACTAACATCTCACGAATGAATATGTTCATTAACATCCCGAATACTTTCCATTTATAACATAATAAGGTCTTATAAGCTGAATTACATAATCATCAACCTTTTCTTAAAATAGTGAATCATTTCATTTACTTACTTACCATACCATTTACTTAGCATAAGCTTAATTACGTTATCAATTTGCGAATCAGTGTATCTATTCTATTTACAACATAAGTAAATTCATTCCTTACAAGTAAGTCATTAACTCAACAATTCTTTTTATTTCATCATATTTCGTCACATCTATGAACTTATCATTGCAATATCTAATCTCACCCGTTTCATTTGCATAACTCAAAAGATATAAGCCTAAACATCAATCATAACCACAAGCTAGTGCATTTTAACATAACTCTTTCACATTTAACTAATAATCATTATGTAATTCATCATTCTGTAGTTCATCATTCGTCTCAAACTTTCTATAAACATGTTATTCAGGAATCTCTTACTTTCACTAAACAAGATTAAAGCTAAATGAATAAATTAATCATACATGTTATACGTTTACGAAGCACTTATAGGCTTAGTATTGAAAATAATTCATCGTATGCTTCTTGTACTATAATAATTCAACCCAAACTCATTTATATATGTATATAAACATATATCTTTAATCGAATAATCATCAATATAACGATATTCACATATGATCAAGTAATTCATCGAACATTTAACATTTACTAGTATCTTGACTATACAGTAGCCTTTAAAATTAAAATAATTTTATAAATTCCATTCACAGTTAGTCTGACGAACTAGTAACTTGACTCGAATACTCGGGTAAATACACCACACCAAAGGCATCATAAATGCATAATAGGGGCACCATAGTGCGAATAAAGACATCGAAGTGTATACAGGGCATCGAAGTGCAAATAGGGGCACCCAAGTGCAAATCCCATACAAGCGTGCATTCTAGCCCTATTAGCATGCCAATCGTATCCTAGTGATTACTACGTTCAACCAAGCATTTCATGTAATCCATTTCCTTTAAACATATTTATCATTCAAGGGCACTTCATCGTTTTCATACACATGGTATAACATCAATACATATATTCATACTGTCAATGTGCCATCACAAAGATTAACATAATCTATTAATCACTTTCATATTTCTCAATACAAATGTTGTAACAATTCATAATCATGCTGAAATCGCATATAAATCATACCTCATAAATATTCAATAGTTTTCTAATAAATCCTTCTCCTTATATTTAGTTATAATATTTTGAGTTTCAGCTCACATTTTAAACATCATATATAAGTATATACATTCATGAATCAGCATTAACATTATTTATATTTATAGGTATGTACAATTCTATACCTATGAGCTTACCTGGCTAAATTGCATAAATGTCAAAGGACAAGGGTTTTTTGGTAATTTTTCATTCTCCTCGATTTTCCACCCGATCTTCATCTTAATTAATAATTTCATTCAATATATTAATTTAGACAGTAAAAAATGTACTTTATGCAATTTAGTCATTTTTTAGATTTTTACAAAATTACCCCTAACTTTTATTCAATTTAGTCCCTAAGCCTAAAACATGCAAATTAACCATTTTTACCCAAAATTAAGCCCAGTCGAATAATTATGCTATCCAATGCAGCCCATTCATGCAACAATTTCACAACAAATCCTTGTATTTTTACTATTTTAACAATTTAGTCCCTAATTGATAAATTCATCTAAAATCACAAGGTTCAACAATGACAACATTCAAAATCTTTAACAGTTTCAAAATCGAAGGTAGGAGTTAGCTGGACCTAGTTGCAACGATCTCAAAAACATAAAAATTATTAAAAATGGAGCCAAAATCACATACCATGCAATAGGAAAACCACCATGGCCGAACCTAACTTAAAACCTCCATGGACATTCGGTTCTTTGAAGAAGAAACTAAAAAGAATTTTTAAAATTTTATCCCCGTCGTTAACCATCCACATTTGATTATAACACTTTTTGTAACACTTTTATAACACATAACTCAATTTTTATAATAAACTTTTTAACCATAACTTTAAATTTTTTTAAGCTTTAAATAATATATATTTTTGTTATAACTTTATAAAATACACAGAAATTATTTTTTATAATCTAATTTTTTTGGATTTATAACTTTAGATTTTAGTTTTTTGTCATAATCATCTAAAATACTCATGTGTATTCGTACATATAATATATTTTTTACAACTTAAACTTGTTTAAAAAATAATTTGTAAAGCTAAATTTTGTATAAGTGTATGGAAAATCATAAGATAATTAGATTTGCATGTAATTACTTATATAATTACTTCAATTCTCACTCTCACTCTAAAAATTGATAAATATACTCCAATTATACTCGATTAAATGAAATCAATCAATTATAATAACTATAAATAATTACATATAAATTCAAATCACCGATTTAAGAGGAAATGATATGATAGGTACTTCATTCTAAAGATTTCAACATAGTTGGACCAGGTCTCGGTTTTTAAGGGCAGCCAAGAGCGAAAGACATATTCGTCTCTTAAGAAGATTCATCGCAAATTCAAGATTTTAACCCAACAAAAAGCCCAAAACACTAGTCAACAAATGAACATGGCTGGATGATATTCTAAGGTCTTCTTTCGCCAACATGGTTTTCTAAGATTAATAAGGTTAATTTATTCGTATTAGTATGGTTTCACCTGCTTCGCATTGGTTGAATTTCTCGAAATAAATTATAAAATAAAATTTTAAAGGTTATATTATAATTCAATTTTTTTTTAGTTTCATATATTTAAATTTTAGTTTTTGTACTGGTTGTTAACACTATTAAAATTCTTCTGTTAAATTTATCAATATGAAATTTTTAAATTAAAAAAAAAATAAACTCACCTAATAGTCATGTGATAAAAAATGATATTGTAATGGACCTAAATATCTAAATTTAAGAAAAAAAAATTAATGATTTTAACCCTTCTTAAATTTCAAACTAGAATTCTAATTAGAATAAAGTATGTATACTAACTAATAACATTTTAAAAGTTAATGTACTAAATTATGTCAAAAATTAAACTTTCTAGATTAAATCTCAAATTTCAGCATAGTATAAGGACTAGAATTGAAAATTGACCATTTTTATATAATCTTCTTTTTTTTTAACACCAATTGTTGATGAACATTGAAATTTAACCATTGTCTTATAACGTTTAAAAAAAAAACTTAGAAGGAGTTTTACTTTAATAGATTGTAAATCCTATCCATTCATTCGATTATCCAATATACGAGATTAAAGGTTAATTATTATAAATTAATCCCCTATACTTATTAGGGTTACACACAAAACACATAAAAAAAATTATAGCCTCCATCAGTTAAGGCTTGTATAGTTAAAAGAAAAGATCAAAAGAAATAAATTAATTTATTGTGATGTCAAACCTAATAACCAACTCTAATTTCAAATTTCTAAATTTATGAAATCATATTATTCTAAAAATTCTAAATGTCAGTTACATGTAATATCAAAGCGTAATTAAAAAATATATGATTTTCTATTTACATTCTTATTGTGTATGTTTTGATTGTGATTTAGAAATTAATGGAATTGAAATTGAATTATATTCTTAATATGGAGTTTTCTCTCACATCTTCATCACTGTCATGGGTTTCAATTAAATAATAATAAATATATACGTTATTGTTATTGTGGAATACATGGGTTTTTTTTGTAACTTCTTGCGGCTGCTATTAAGAAGAAATCAAACGCATCAATTTTAAGTTTAGCATTTGCTGATAGTTAATAAACTTGGAAGGCATATTTATTTTCCTAATAATCGTAAAGGCTTTTGAAAGTTCACCAGGTTTATTGCTTATTATTATGTATTATTCTTTATTTGATGTGATTTAATTACGTTACTTATTTTTTTAATTGCGATGAAATTTGAGATAAATTAAATTGGTATTATAGTTGTTTAGGCTATCGAAACATGAATTTTGTTTTAAATATGCATGAATTTTTTATTTTCATTAAGACTACTATTGAATATCATTTTTTTCCGCATTACTATGTAAAAGAGATTTGAAAAATAAACATAAATCAACTTTTGCTAAGTAAACTTTAAAATATATTTTTTTGGAAAATTTTATCGTTTAGTGAAAAGAAAATAACACGCTAAGTTTTTCAAAAATAAGTAAATATTTTAAACGATTATTTTATAAACTCCAATAATTTTATTAGACCATTTCAGTGCCAAATGTAATCTTTTAAATTTGCTGTTAACGTCTAAACTAAATTGGGAAAATTACATTAAATTATGAAAAAAAGAAAGAAAAAAATGTGGGAGAATATAGTTCATAATTATTAAAAAAATTGTCTTAAAATCAACATTACTTTTTGAATCTTATAGAAAGAAGTTATAATGTGATTTCCCCTTATTTTATCAAATATTAACACTACTATAAATGTAAGGTTTCCAATTTAAGATTGAGTATATCTCATTGAGTTAGCCGAAAATTGAATTGTGTAAATAATTTCTTCTTATTTTTGTTCTAGTTTTTGTAGTGCTATTAGAAATTTTAACTTTTGCTGTCACTTCGATCACCACTTGCGCACTTTGTTTTTCTTAAACAATTATCGACTAGTTTAGATCAAAACAAACAAAAGAATGAAGTTTATGTTACATTTTTTCCGAGAATGTAAAATTCCATGAACTAATACCCATTTTTTATCAAATATAAGAGGGTATATTTATATATTTTTATATAAAAGTATGAATTTGGAGAAATTTTTAAATCGAAAATAAATACCTTTTATTTATTCCTTATACAAAAAAAAAGTATTTTTTTTATTCTTTAAAAGATAATAAATTTTTTATCCAACTTTGTGGTCGAGGTTTTTGTTCTTAATCATTGATTTTATTAAAAAGAAAAGCAAAGCCACTACAAATAGCAGCAGAACCACACAACAAAGGACTGAAAAACATCAGTCACAACCAAGCTAAGAAAATCCTACAACTAGCACCCAAAATTGCTAAAGAATCAACAAAGAAGATACTCCTTAATAGGAATCACCAACGAAATAACTCCCCACCTTTGATCTATAAACAAAAACATTATCAACCAAGGAAAAAGTCTAAACAGAAAATCAAAGTGTAGATAGTATCGACATAAGCCTTGGCCTTCTCTGATTTGGAATCACTGCTTCAAGCATTTTCATCAACACTTCTGAAAATGTTTGTATAGAGAATTGAGCATCAACACTTCTGAAAAAAAAATCTTGTATAGAGAATTAATATACTCAATCTTGTATTGTTGAGTTGAAGTTAGAATTGAGCACGTACTATTAATTATTTATTAATAATAGATAAATAATATTTTTTATTCTTTTGCGTAAAAATTTTTATCGGATTGAACTACACATTGAGTATATTAATTAATAACAAATATTATTTTAAATTAATTATCATTTAATTAGTGTTACAATTATATTCAGATTAGTTACCTGTTGCACAGACATTAGTAAAATAAACAATAACATAAAATATTTATATAAATCATAAGATCGAACGAGAACAATACAAATATGTATATATAATCAGAAAAGAACAGAAATAAAGATTGGATCGAAATATTATACTCGTAGGTAGGCATGAAAAACGGACTAGTAGTTGAGGCCTGTTTTCACAGCTTCTTTAAGACAGATTCGACCGCTCCTTTGGTGCTGGAGAAACGTTGGTCGACTGTCTCCCAGGATACAACAACAAGATGAGCACAACAGCAGTGATCAATGAACAGTAATCTTGCCTTCGTCTATCATCAAAAATAATTCAAAAAATATGCAGGGAAAAAAACTCTCAAATTTTTTTTTGGAAAATTTAGTGTGTATCTTTTCTTGCAGATTATTTGGTTATAAATAAAATTCAAATGAAGAAATTTTGGAAATTTTTTACTAGTGGAGTGTAACAACCCTAACTCGTATCCATCGCTGGAACAAGATTACGAAGCATTACCGAACAAACGGAACAGTAAACCATTCAATTCATACATCAATGCAATCAGAATCCAATTTCATTCAAATACATTCATAATGTTCCTTAATCGGGCCCTCGAGGCTCTAAAAATACTATAGAAACAATCTAGGACTAAGGGTGGGTTTGGATTGGCAATTGGGTGCGGTGCGATGCGTTTAGCTTACCTTCTGTCTCGCGCTACAGTGTCGTTACAGTATCTAATCTCATCGCCACAACTGTTTTTACACTAACCGCAGGTAAACGCACCGCCCATCCAAACTCACCCTAAATCGAAAACATTTGGAAAGTTTAAGAAAAAGTTGAAAATTTTAAAATACAGGGGTCACACGGCCGTGTGGCAAGGCCGTGTGAGTCACACGGCCGTGTGCACTCACACGGCTGAGGCACTTCCCGTGTAACTCTCTACCTTGGGTCACATGGCCAAGCCACACACCCATGCGCCAAGCCGTGTAACTCTCGAAATGGCCTCACATGCCCGTGTGCTAGGCCGTGTAACTTTTGAAATGCAACCCTAAAAACTTACAAGGGACACACGGCCGTGTGGACTCAAAATGAACCTTGAACCACAAGTTTACCATTTCAGACTTACTTGAACCTTAAGAAACTCAAATACCAACCAAAGCACCTATTCAAAGTGACATTATACAAGCCAAAAACATACCAAATCAACCTATTAAGTGCCTAACCAATGTACCCTCATTGGTACCACAAGTATATACAATTATACATCAAAACAAATCTTCAAACACAAATTATCACTTACTCACCCAAACATCTAATTCAATTCCATTTCAAACTTACCATATCTGAGCCATACCATATGTAACACCCCAAACCCGTAAACGTCGCCGGATTTGGGTTACGAGGTATTAACGAACCAAAATTAAATTCGAATAGTCATACATATCTGCATGTTCAACCTACTAAAACAACCTAATCTTAAATAAAAAATATAATATCAATTTATTACGAGTCATTTCATATCATGTATCGAACATATTTGTAAACATATAATTAATAATTAAAATTTATCCAAGATATTTCAAACACCACTATCGGTCATATCACATTTCGCTTATTCGACTAATAAATCTATTATAAACAACAAAGACCAATTATGTATATAAAACTCACATTTAAAATTTACTTATTTTACATGTAATCATTATATTTTAATATATGTACCTATACCAACCTTATAAATACAAACATTTATAACCATTGGGCCGAACATTCCATAAGCATTTATATAATTTCATAGTATATTCGCATATTATTATTCAGTTACACAAAACTGTTAATCAAACTGTATATAAATATTTGTTCATCAAACAAAAAAAGTTACTATTCATATGGTCAATTTTTCAAACTTTAGCCGAATATAATTTTATTTTTAACTAATGTCAAATTCAACAATATTCAACATTTTCTTACCAAACATACCAACACCGAATCCTATATATATATATATATATATATATATATATATATATATATATATATATACACATATATATATTAGTATTATTTATTCCCCCAATTAATCAAAGGTCATTTAATAAGGCCAATTCCATAAACAAGATTCATTATGCAAATAACCAATTTCAACTATCCTATAATTACAGTAACTCAATATACAACTTTCACATAGTAAATGATAATCCAAATTCAATCTCAATTACTAAATATAAAGACATTAAATTAGCATCTCAACCAGTTACGAAACATAACCATATCATCAACCATAATATTTAATCAAAACATGAAACCATTCATAACAAAATTAACAAGCCATTTTCGTATGGCTTATTATATATACACACTTCATTCAAAATATATATATATATATATATCAAAAGGTAGTATAGCCTATACATGCCATAGATTTTATATTTAATTTTTATAAATATCAATGAACGGACGATAGTGTGATTGACTTCGCTGACGATCCCCGAGCCCGTAACTAGCTTTCAAAATCTATAAAACCGAAGGAACACACATACACCATAAGCTATCATAGCTTAGTAAGTCATAATCAAATAGACAATTCAATAATGTTAATAATTCAATAACAAAATTGAATAATGCAATCATATTCATATATATATACTTTTGAGCTTGCAAAATTTAATTATCTAATATGTAACTAAGAATCAATTTCAACTTGGCCGGATCTACATGTAATTAAAGACGTATTTTTTTTTTTTTCAAATCATATACCCACTCTTAACCAAATGTGCTCATTCATATATATAAATGCATATAATTCACAATTATAATATCACCTATATTTACCATTTGGCCGAATATAGGCCTTCATGTACTAATATACTTTCATTTACCTCATATACCATTTTTTTTGATTCACAATCGAAGAAACCAACTTACCTTGATATCATACATTATTCAACCATTTCATACTTGATCTATCATGTACTAAATAATTGTTTGAAACCATAATAAAGTTACACTTTTTTTTGTGCTCTTTCTCATCTAACCAAATTGCTCTCGGTATCGCACACTTAGTGCCCGTTATTCAACATCTCCATTTTAATTTCGCACACTTAGTGCCCTTTATTCAACCTCGTCATTTTAGTTTCGCACACTTAGTGCTGTTCATATAACTATAGCTATCTCATACTCGCACACTTAGTGCTAAATATTGATAAATCACATTCACGTCTATTTCTACTTTTCGACTAAAATACATTCATCTATCTATCTATCTATCTATCTATATATATATATATATATATATATATATATATATAGATAGATAGATAGATAGATATATATATATTTGCATACTTTCATTTCAGCATATATAATTAATATTTATTCAGAAATTATAACACCTATTTGATTATAAACTTACCTCGGATAGCGATAAACCGGAACGGATCGACTAATCGACGACTTTATTTTTCCCCCGATCCAAGTCTGATTTCTTTAATTCTTGATCTAAACACATTCAAATTTAACTCATTCAAACATAATTTCATTTAATTTCATCCAAAAACACATAAATGTGTGATTTACCATTTTTCCCCAAATATTTAACATTTTTACAATTCAGTCCAAATTGCACAAAACACAAAATATTTCAAATTAATCACAATGTAGTTTGGCCGAATATTCCCTAGTCTCATATAGGTCCTTGCATGTCATTTATTTCACATTTTAGTCCCTCAATTTAATATTTCTTACAATTTAACTCAAAATAATCAAATTCATCAAAAATTCAAAAACAAACATTATAATTTATCACATATATTTTATTTTCTACTATCAACCAACAAAAATCACAAACTATCATCAATGGTACATCACAAAATCATCATAAATTCCAAAAATTAAAGCATGGGTTTTGAAGAACACGAAGCAACGATCTCAAAAACGTAAAAATTATCAAAAACCGATTAAAAAAATTATCTCAATCAAGCTCAACCTAGGCCGAATATAACAAAGCTTCAACTCTTTCTTTTTCTTTCAACATTCTATGATGGGTTGATGAACAATCCACTAACATTTTCTTTTGTTTTATTATAATATATACATTATAATTCATTTACCAATTAACCTTTAATAATAATAATTTCTAACTTATATGCTAAGGTCATTCTTGTCAAATACCTCCCACTAGCTTTAATAATGGTTTATTTGCCACATAAAGCCTTTAAATTAAAAGAACAACTATTATTCGGCCCTATTGAATTTAACCCTTAAATTTTCATTTTACGCGATTAAATCCTTTCATTTAATCGGACACTTAAACGATAAAATTAAAACACGAAAATTTCACGCAAGCAAATTCACACATAATAGACACAGAAAATAATATTAAAATATTTTTCTAATTCGGATTTGCGGTCCCAAAACCACTGTTCGAATAGGGTTTAGACCGGGCTGTTACACCATAATTAATTCACCGCTTACTAATTTGGCCATTTCTCAAAAGCATCACATAGCCACTTTAACACATAATATAAAGACATCAAAAGTACCAAATAGGTATCAACCAAAACAACTTATACAATCAGGTTCATACTTAACTATTTACATTTCCAAAACATTAGTATCAACATCAATCCTATTACATGCCATATAATCTGGAATAAACGTTTCAAAAACTACCGAGTTAAGCTGGATAGTGTGACTCGAGTGCCGATTCGATCATCTAACCTTCTGAATATCTACAAAAACAAAGATTAACACCAGTAAGCTTAAAGAAGCTTAGTAAGTTCGACGTATTAAACGATAAATCTTACCGAAGTAAATACAACAATTCAAACAATAATAATCAACCATGAGAATTCCTCATCCATAATTTCAATCAATAAATTCATCTATGTTCAGATCAATACTCAATATATAACAAATCTTTCAAATTCATTAAATAGATTACCTTATCGAGATTTTCCATTCGAAGTATGACTTACGGATAACAGTACATCGTCAGTCCAACCATAACACGCTGATACTCATAAGAGCTAATCCAACCAAAACATGCCAGTGCTCATAAGAGCTAATCCAACCGTAACACGCCAATGCTTATAAGAGCTAATCCAACCGAAACACGCCAGACAGAGAATATAACACGAGAGTTCGCAACAAATGCTAAATCTCGATTTACTCGGGCAATAAATATATACCTCCCTCCAATCCATCTCCATTCCAATCCCGCGCTCAATCCAATCTGAGTAATCAATTTCAATATCATATATCAAATAATAACTCATTATCAAAAATTGAATATATGTATTTTATATTATGTTATACTATTCAACAATTCATATAGATGTTAAATTACAACTGTACGAACTTACCTAGATTGAATTGTAGTAATTGCAGAAGTTCAAGGACTATTCTGCTAGTTTTTCTTTTCCACGAGTATCTATGGGATCTTGATCTAAAATGTAAAATTCCTCAATTATTAGCATACATTTCATATTCCAATCCATTTTACAATTAATACCATTTTTTCTCAATTTACATAATTACCCCAAACTTTTACATTTTTTACAATTTAGTCCCTTAACCTCAAATTCATCAAATTAACTATTTTTCTCAAGTCAATATTTCATTCATAAACACTAGGCCCTTAAAAAGCCCGCAATGAACCTTAAATTCACTTCCAATCCTTATATTTTTGTCATTTTCACAATTTAATCATAAAATCAAAATCTAATAAAAAATAACTTTACAAAATTATCAAACAACACAATCAAAGGATCAAATACATGGAATTCATCAAAAACATTCAATATTCATCAATGGCAACTTCCAAAATTTTTAACAAAATAAAAAACGAAGGTACGGGCTAGCTGGACCTAGTTGCAACGATATCAAAAACATAAAAATTACAAGAACCGGGGAAGAAATTCACTTACATGTAAGGTTTCTATGCTTAGCCAATTCTCAAACCACCATTTCAAGAAAATTTTGGCTATGGAAGAAGTGAAAATGAAGAAACGTATTGTTTTACTATTTGTTATTTAATTTCATTACAATTACCAATTTACATTAAAACTTAATATTTTTATCATTTTAATACCATTGTCGTCCAACACTATCTATTAGGGACTAATTGTTATATTGGTATCTCCTCATGTAGTTAATAAGCTATTTAATCATTTAATAAACTAATTACTAACTTTTGCACTTTTTTCAGTTTAGTCTATTTTCCTAAATTAAATATCTAAACGTTAAAATTTCTTAACCAAATTTTAATACGATTATAATGACTCTATAAATATTCTAAAAATAATATTTACGAGTCGATTCAACTGAATTTTGTGGTCCCAAACCACTGTTCCGTCACCATTAAAAATCGGGCTGCTACATGGAGCTAATAATGTGTCCATGAATTAAGGAGCCATTAAACCCAAATTAACGTTTGAATTAAAGGATCCATTAAATCCTTTTAATTTCAAACTGATAAGCACTGTTGAGAAAAAAAATTACATATTGGGCTAAAATATCCGTAGGCTTAGAAGGCCAAATCGATTCGGACATCTCGCGTCACCCACATCGTGCGGATGCACCCCCAACCCCAACGGGTTTGATTTGCACCCCTTGCACGTGAGGGGGCATTAGTTTACTCATTCAATAACCACCAAGTTGGTTCACATATATAAACATATTCCACACTTGATATCTAACCAATCTGAGACTAAGCTTTCTATTTTCCTCAACATAATTGACTAGTAGCTTAGTTTGAGCATCAATTTCTCATTCATCACTCAACTATTTTGAGCATATGATATACCGTTGTAAAGGTCTCATGGAATAGATTATAAAACCATAATTTTATGATTCATATCTCCACTTTTTCTAATCGAGAATATGCCTCAAAGCTTTCAAAAAATCTATTTCTTTCCAACAATCTCCCACATGAATAAAAATTGATAGTTTTAACGAAAAACATTGATTCGATGTGGTGATAGAATCTACGTTCGATAATTGCATAGGATAGGTAGGCATCAACCCTTGAACCTTCTCTTGTGAAAGTATATTTACTTTACTAGCTAACCAGAAGACGCGATGTCCTTGAACTGTTTTGTCGTTTGTGTAAATGATGATATACCTCACATATCTACCTCTCTGGCAAGGTTTTAGTTCTCATGGGTATGTTCATTTGGTCGTGAACACCTCCTGCTTCTGCAAGAGTTTGAGAGAACTATGCCCCAATAGTCTCCTTGAAGCGGCTTCACTACACTCTCACATAGGTGACTTCTGTTGTCTGGCTCACCAAAACACATAATGGTCATTAAAAGTATTGTTTAACCTATCCCACTTTTAATTACTGTTTATATCATAGGAACGAACTTGGGATAAAAACCCCCACAATGACCTCACAAGGGCTATACAAGTAGGTTGTCCTTTTGAACCTAGAACTTGGGATCTCTAGTCAACTATGTCAGGTTTTCCTTCTCATAACGCCTTTAATTTTTATGGGATTTAGCTCCATTCCTTTCGATGTTTTATCAACCTGATCTTGATTTAAGCCTTTAGTTAGCGGATTTGCAATGTTATATTTTGATTTTACAAAATCAATAGAGATAACTTCATTTGAGATCAGTTATCTAATAGTATTGTGTCAACGACGCATATGTCTCGACTTACCATTATACATTACGTTCTTTGCTCTACCAATTGTTGTTTGGTTATCACAATATATGCATATTGTGGGCACAAGATTTGGCCAATTAGGAATATCCTCCAAGAAGTTTCGAAGCCATTCAGCCTCTTCTTTAGATTTGTCTAGAGCTACAAACTCATATTCCATTGTAGATCTGGTTATAATCGTTTGTCTTAAGAATTTTCATGACACAGCTCCTTCACCTAATGTAAAAACATATCCACTTGTGCTTTTGATATCTTGAATATCAGATATCCAACTGGCATCGGAGAATCCTTCTAAAACAGCAGGATCTTTGGAATAATACAATCCGTAGTCCCGAGTATATTTGAGATATCTCAATATCTTCACAATTGCTTTCTAGTGGTTTTCCCCTGGATTGCTTGCAAATCTGCTTAAACTTCTCACAATGAAAGCAATATATGGTCTAGTACAGCTCATAAGGTACATTAGACTGCCTATGACCCTTGCATATTCCACTTGCTCAACACTTTCACCTTTGTTTTTGGACAGATATTAGCTCGTACCTATTGGTGTTTTGGCTATACCAGAATCATCCTTGCTAAATTTCCCAATAATCTTGTCCACATAGTGTGACTAAGTCAATATGAGACCTTTAAATGACCTCTTGATTTAGATGCCCAAAATCATATCAGCTAGTCCCATATCTTTCATGTCAAGATGATGATAAATATGATAGATTGAAGAAGAAGAATAAGATCGAGATAGATGATGGTAACAAGAATGATAGATTGAAGGAGAAGATTAAAATAAATTTTTTGATATATTTATAATATCATTAGTATTTTTTAAAATTAGATTTTATTTTAGTTTTTTAGAGGTTAGATTTTTTTATTTTTTAAATATACTTTTATTTTAATTAAGAAGTTGAAGTTTTTTAATTTGATTTTAATTTATTTCATTTTTATTATACAATTAAATGATTTAATAATCTCAATAGTTGTTTTATTTATAAGAATAAATTATTAGAAAATCTGAAAATATATTGTGATAATCTCATCCCAATTAGATAAGTTAATTTTGAACTATATTCATAAAGTTTAATTTGATTGTATTTGATACAATTTGAATTTATTTTTAATTAATATCATTGTTATTTGGTTTCAAATTAGAAAAAATATTTAAATATAAAATGTTAAAATTATTTTTAAATACTACAACTGAAATTTTGAATTTAACCTTTAAAATATTTACATAAATTTTTAAAATAAAGTTGTTGTTTTACCTTTATTTAAACTTAATATAATTCATCTTCAATTAAAATTTTATTATAATTTAAATTACTCAATTTAATTAATAAGTAATATCTTAATATTTTAAATTATTCTTATTTAAATAGATATCATTTCTATTATGAGATGACAAAAACGCAAAAAAATGACATCCAAAAAACAAATGCACTAACAAAGAGGTATTATTACTATACAGGCACGTATGAAGAATTTATTTTATAACTAAAAGTAATAATATTATTTAATACATTAATATATATTTGCAGTATATTTATCTTTTAAATATTTTAAAGATATAATTTTTAATATTGTATAATTATTTAATTTTTTATTTTTTAAATATATATTTATTAGTTTTAATAGTAATTATGAAATAAAATATAACCGATGTTATATTGAAATCCAGTGCGTGTGTAACTATATATAGGAGTCACTAACTAACAGTAAAATGTAGAAAAAAGGAACTCAAGTGAAAAAGTAGTAAGAGAGAGATGATGGATGATGGAAATGGTTGCTTTTAACAGGTGGACTCAAGTTGTGATGGTGGGGGACAAGACAGCCTGAATCTGCAATTTTTGTTGTAATGCTTTTATATTGTTTAATGCTTATGCCATCAAAAACAAAAAGCCTTAAGCAATGAGGAATTGCAGCAGCATTTTTTTGTTTTCTTGGGCTTCACTCAAAGCTGCAAAGCTTGCAAATGCAATGTTGTCTCTGTCGACTGCATAATCAGTTCAACAACACGCGCACTTTATTACCATTTACCAGTTTTCCACTCTTTTCAATATTTCATTATGTTCCACTCCATTATCATAATTTTTGGGTATGGATGGGTTGGAGAATATAGCACCTACTATTTTCTTCTTTCTGTCTTTTATTAGATTTATATCTTTCAAATGGATTTGATTTACCTTAAAAATTTTAAATTATAACTTTATTTTAAAACTAATATAGATTTGAATTATTGTTATATTAAAAATATATATAATTTTTTAAATATTAATTTGCATTATTTTTTATTAATACATTATATTCATATTTCAATTATTTTAAATTAATAATTTATATATAAATTTTAATTTATTTATATCGTATTGGTACCATGTAATGTATTTAATTATTTTTCGATAATAGATACTGCTTTCTTTCACAGATTTCAAGAAAAAGGTATGAATTGCTCCAGTCTTAAGACAGCAATGACAAAGCATAACTGCCCTTTTATGCTAGTGGTTAGGTTGCTTTATTACTACACAATATTTGCATTTATTATTTTTATCCACTAAATGGGGTAATTTACTAATAAAAGTTTTTTTTTTAAATTTATCGAAATAAGTCGATTTTTTGATTATTTACCGAATGGTCCATTTTTCGCGAAATCGCGTCCACGTCAGCGCGATGTCAGGATACGCGTCAGGAAATCGAGTCCACGTCAGCGCGAGATGCTGACGTGGAAGGAAATCGAGCTCTCAAGGACGCGATTTCCTTCCACGTTAGCATCTTGCGCTGACGTGGACACGATTTCGGCCCTCGCGTGAACAGTACCCGACGGTCAAAAAATAAAATACTGGGCCCATTTCGATAAATTTTAAAAATATAGAGCTTTTTTGGTATTTTGAAAAAATATATCTTTTTGTACTTGTATTTATTTTTTTAATCAATTAACTCTTCAAAAATAAATAAATGCAACAAGTACAAAAAAGATTCAAAATTGTTACCAACAAGATTTGAACCAAGGTACTAAGGAAAAAGAGCAAGCATCTTAATCAACTAAGCTAAACTAATTAATTAACACATTATAGAAATACTGTTATTATCTTAATTATATTACTTACGTTCTAACGATTTATCGGACCTATTCCATACACGTGTCAAATCAGAAAAAATAATACAACGATTCTGTAAAAAAAATTGGTGTTTACTTCAAATAAATAAGGAAAATAATGATTTGAATGTTTCAAAATTCAATTTTAAACCGAAAAAATCAAAATTTAGGGGCAAAAAAGGATCTTTTTCGATGAAAACTGCGGCAAACCCCTTTGGCGGTTTGCCAGCGCATAGATCTCAAAAAGTTATTCGAAATCAAAAAAAAAATCGTCTCAATCGGACAACTGAGCCAAAAGTTATGGCCTTTCAAAGTTTTCCAAGCTAAAAGACATAAATTATTAGAACGTAAGTAATATAATTAAGATAATAATAATATTTCTATAATATGTCAATTAATTAGTTTAGCTTAGTTGGTTAAGATGCTTGCTCTTTCCCCTTAGTACTTTAGTTCAAATTTTGTTGCTAACAATTTTGAATCTTTTTTGTACTTGTTGCATTTATTTATTTTTTTAATCAATTAACTCTTCAATATTACATTAATATATATTTTTAGTACAATAGTATGGACGGATTGACAATTTGAGCTACAATATTACAGTAATACATTAATATGTATTATTAGAATTATTGTATAAATTTTAAAATTTTAGTATTTTAGTAAGTGTAAAAGATAGGTGCAATAAATTATACATAATACAAGGATTTATCTTCTTAAGATATTATTAGTGTAAAAGATAGGTGCAATAAATTATGCATAATAAATTATACAAATTTTTTACCGTTGCTGACGTGGCACTGTTCATCGTTGGAGCACTGTTCATGTGCGCCAGGAAATCGCGGCCACGTCAGCGCGAGTTACTGACGTGGCAGCAAATCGCGTCCTCGCGCTGACGTGGACGCGATTTCCCGAAAAATAGACCATTCCGGTAAATAATCAAAAAATCGGCCCATTTCGGTAAATTTTGAAAAAAAACTGCTTTTTTTGGTAAATTACCCCACTAAATGTACTATTATTATTTTATAATCAATTTTTAAAAGCGTCGGTGGATAATTAATATTTTTTGAAGAAAAATTACGGGTGTCTAACATTGAATTATTTTAATTTCATTAGCTTTAAATTTTAAAATATTTTATAATTTTATCTATTTTATACATTATAAATTTACCTTCTATTTTATTTTCCAAAGCCTTTAAAAAAAGAAATGGACGACATATATTTTATCTTATTAATCAATTACAATATTAATAAAATATCATACTATTTAAAAATTGTTGATGACCTCTCTGAGTAACGAGAGCAGTATTGGAAAAGGTAAGAAATATTATAAGGTGTTGCAGTTTTGTATCACACGATACACCTCCATACTTAAGTGAGTCAAGAGGGCTTCTTTTTTTTTTTTTTTTCTAAAGCAAGAGCAATTTAAGTGACAATGTATACTTGTATGTGGGAGTTGCCAAAGCACTGTTGGCAAATATTCCTCAATTTAACTAATTAAAAACATGAGTTAAATAGTTTAAGATGGGTTCAACATTGCTTTTAAGGATATTTCATCATATAATATATTTTTAAAATTTAATAAATTCTTCTCTTATAAAACAAGAATAAGAATCTAACAATAGATGTAGAGACAACTAAAAATAATTTAATGAATATGGACTCAACTAAAAATACCCTTAGCCTACACAAAACTATACTTAAAAACGAATGAGGACACTTTTGGTTATACAAAAAAAATAGCTTCAATCGATTAAGCTATTTTTAGCTTTGGCTAAATATAGATGTTCAAGAAGTTTAATTTTCTTGGATTTTCAAAAATTGAGTAAAAAAAAGGTCTAAAAATAAAAAGGCACATATGTACATTACCCTAGTCTTTTGGTTGAGCGCACAAATTCACCCTCTCAACTTGGTTCTTACAAACCTAAGTATAATGACATACAAAAAAGGGTCTCAAGGTCTTTTCTAAGAATATAAATTTTATTCTTTTGAAATATCTCAAAATTTCCAATAAAAACTACCTAGTTTCCTATAAGGATAGTGTCAAGGAGTCTTAACCTCTCTTCTAAATCGTGAAATACTAGTTTAATTCTATAAGATGAAACAAAAGTAAAATTTTAGTTTAGCCTCTCAAATATTTATAATTTAATTATAGCTTCTCTAAACTATAATAAAGTGCTAATTTAGACCTTTCATAAATTATAAAATTATAAGTCAATATCATGATAAATTAAATTTTAACAGCTCCCAAAATTTTATTATATAATTTTGAACCCTTGAAAAATAAGTTTTTGATACATGATTGCCTAGTTGACCTTTCTAATTAGTTAGCAAGATATCATAACTTCTTTCCTCCTTGTTCAACAGTTGCAATGTATGCCGTGTATAATATTTCTATTAAGGTTAATATATACGGAGGTACTTGAATTTAATAATTTATATTTACTTGATATCTGAATTTCTTTTGGACCTAAATAGTACCTAAACTTGAAAACAGTAAGCCAATTTGGTACTCTTTTTAAGTACTTGACTAATACTGTTAAAATACGTTGATGTGAAACTAATGATCAATATCATGGTAACACATTTTTGACACGTGGAAAAATATCTTTTTTTATAAATATTAAATATTTTTATTTTTTTACATGTCAAAATGGGAGATTACCACGTGCTCCATGCTATTGATCGTCAATGTCACATCAACGTATTTTAACAGTATTAGTCAAGTACTTAAAAAAAGTATTGATTTTGGCTTACAATTTCTAAGTTTAAATACCAATTAGATTCAAAATAACATTTAGATATCAAGTTAGTACAAATTGTCAAGTTTAAGTACCTCTGTATTTATTAACCATTTCTATTAATATAACAACTTCATGTTAGGCCAGAGGTCTTTCCCATATTATGATAGATGGCATTGATGATTGTTTGAGCCTTAACTTTTTCTTTTTTTTTAAGAAATTACGATTACAATATATATTAAAATCCTTAAATTTATAATCCATCATCACAATGAACTCAATATATATTAAAATCCTTAAGTTTATAATCCATCATCACAATGAACTCTACAACTAATAATCAAAATATATTTAGATAAATTCATTAATAAACCAAAATAAATTTGAAAAGAACTAGAATAAGTATGAAGAAAGCTCAAATATGGTGTAACATGAACTTGGGATATTAAAATTCTCAAAACCTTCTCTTTATCATTATGTCAAATGTCTAATCAACAACTTATTTCTTTATAGGTTAAAGGACATTTAAAGCTTTTTAACTTTAAAAAAATCAATTAAATTTTTATACTTTTTTTTTCACTCAATCGAGTCATTGAATATTAAAATTATAGTCAATTAAGCCCTTTGACCATGGAAGATAATGTCAACTATTTTTTGAGATGTTTGCGCAGCATTGCATGTCAAGATTGTACCATGTAGCGAAATCTAGTATTTTATGATTAAAATCATAAAACTTATAAAATTATAAAAAAATGGAAAATATATAAAATTATTATAAATGAAAAAAATTATAAAAATATAATTCATTAAAAATTTGCAAAAACATTAAAAATTATTAAAAAACAAAACAAAATATATATAATTTATAAAAAAATTATATAATTTATGAAAAACATTAAAATTGTAAAAGTTATGAAAAATATTTAAAATATAGAAATTTATTAAAAATATTTAAAATATAGAAATTTATTAAAAATATTTAAAAAATCAATAAAATTTATAAAATAATATAAAAAGCATAAAAATGATAAAACAAATTAAAAATATTTATTTGATCTCTTAAGCTATCTGCAATGTCAGAGCCAAGGGTGGTAGGGGGTTCTGACCACCTTAATATACTTAATTTGGTAAATCCTCTTTAAAAGTTTTGAATGAAAAAGATCATCATAATATACTTAATTTAATAAATACGTAACAGCGTTATGAAAATTTACAATTAGTGCTATTGCTTATATATTTTTCTGAAACTCATGTAGAATCCAAAAGATTGGACATCTTTCTCTCTTTTAAATGATTTTCCCTACTATCTCTCTAAAAAACCTTAACCTTAAGCCTTTTCCTACTGTGTGGTTAGTCATTGGCCGCTATCCCCTCATTGATATACTGTCTTTTGATACGTCAAATTAGGTTTTCCATTACACTCGAGGAGTTTATTCTCAAGCAATTTAAGTATTTTTTATATGTTTTTATTGATTTTTAGCTTTAAGCATTAATAAACGTTTTTGCTTAGATTTACACCCTTTTGAGACCTAAATTGGCCAACTGTGCCATCAGGAACCTAACGATGTGATTGAGTTGATGTAGGGAGACGTTAATGGCTCAAACTCAAGGAGAACATCATTCAGTGTGGGTATCGTGACACTGATGCCATGAAAGTCGTGATATCCCTGAAGGTGTTGAAATGAATAAATTGAGTCTAAATCCAATGATGTCACGACACTGAAGAATGAGTATCGCGACACCGAGACCCCTAAGACCACCAATTTAGCCACTATTTTGCGTATCAAGACACCGAAGCCTATGTGTCGCGATACCTTTGCTTGAGAAGGAGAAAATTTACTATAGGGGTAGTTTTTGTCTAACACCAACCCCAACCAAAATACAATGTCCAGGGACATTTTGGTCCAAAATGTTAGGTTGTAACTAGATGTTAAAAGTCACTTTTGGCAGAGAACTAAAGTGAGGTTGTTATCTTTACTTTTCTTTCATCTTTTTAGCTTTCTAGTTAGCTTCTTCTTCCTTTTTTAAGGTTTATTTCAAGCTTTTTCTAGTTTTAATGCTAGTTAGTTAGTTTTTACTATAACTTGGTTTTATTTTCATTTTGATACTCCAACTCTCTTTGTATTTTCACTTTAATCCATAGTCATTAATATATCTCAGCTCTATTTTCTTTTCTTAGATTAAAATATGAACTTTAGTGTTATTTTTCACCACCATTGTTGCCAACTTCATCTTCTTTAAGCAACTATCAAGAAAACTCTAAGCTTTCTTTAACCCTCTTTTGTGTTTATTTTCATGTATGATTTGAATGTATGTTGGGTTGTTGATTGTATGAAAATGACGATGAGTAGCAAAATCTATGGGGGGTGGTTGATGAAATTGTTGCTTGGGTAGTTTTTGGTACAGGGATTAAATTGTAAAAACTGGACTAAATCGAATAAACTTTAAAATTTAAAATTGACGCCTCTAGGTGAAAACATAGATAGGTGAGACTGAGAGGAGATCCTATTGAGTACCAATTTGTTTGTCCCGAGTTAGTTTGATAAGGTTGAGAGATAAACTAGATTAAATCGTCTAATAATGTAAAATTGAGATCGAGAGTTAAAATTGCGCCAATTAGAAGTTTAAGCTTTTTAGATTCCTAATCCAAAGACCAATCAGCAACATGGAAATCAACCAACCGTTATTTTTTTATTAAATTGTTAATTTCGTAGTTTTATCTATTTTACAATTTTGTCTTTTTTAGTGTTAGGTAGCCAATTAGTGTAATTAACTCTTTAATAATGAAATGTCATAATATAAGACTTAGCGAGTAGTTAGCTCGACTTCTTGGTTGCATGCTTCTTGCTTAAGAACCACTTAGTCCTCGAACTTTCTTGGGTACAATCCTTGGAATACTCGAGTGTTCTATTGTAACACTACAAATATTACAACTAGACCTATCACACTTGTAGTACACCGTTTGATTACAATTATTTTTTTGTTAATTCATAGCCTCGGTGCATGCACGTTAGGGTGCGGTCAAGTTGTTGGCGTCATTACTAGGGAGTTTGTGTGTGATTGAATGATTTGCTTGATTAAAGCATGACTACTAGGGAGATAATTAGCAAAAGTTAAGTCTATAGATACAATGCTTTTCTTTCTTGCATTTGCTTGTTTATTTTCTTTGTTAAGTATTATTATATTTGTAGGTGCTTTTTGTGATTGTGGTGTTAGTCTATGACTCAGGGCGACAACGAGTTTGTCCCATTTGACCATGAGTAGAAAAGGTTGATAACAAATGCTTGGAGGGGCTAACTTCCAAGAGGAGCCCCACCACCGATTGTCGATCCTTTGGTCAATAATCCAAGAGTCAAGGTACCTTCTTTTGATCTTCCTAACGCCGAGGAACGTGCATGTCCCTTCCGTCAAAGACAAATAGAGCAATGGATGTTGCGAAATTATGCCATGTCGAATTTGGACACGATGCGAAGGAGCATCAATTGTCCCTCTATAAATGCGAACTTTGAGATAAAACTAAAAATGATTCAAATGATCCAAAGCAATCTTCAATCTAGGGGCTCTATGAATGAGGACCCTAACGAACACTTAAAACGCTTTCCTACACTTTGTGATACATTTAAATATAATTGTGTATCCAATGACGCTATTCGCCTTTGGTTATTTCCTTTTTCTTTATGTGATTTTATGTGGTTGGATTCATAGCTGGTGGACTTAAAAAACTTGCCAACCGGTTTCTTGCCAAGTACTTTCCCCTGAGTAAAATGATGAAGTTGCAAATGGACATCACCAAATTCCAAAAACTAGAAGGGCGGTCACTATATGAAGCGTGAGAGTGTGTAACACCCCTCGCCCAACCTGGTCACCGATCCTAGTTACAGGATGCTACAATTGTTGCCAAAGCAACTATAAACATTTAATAACCAATTTAAACTATAATACATACATTCATATTCAAAACGTCTCATAATTACATTATTCAATCTTTTCTGGGACTTATTCGAGGTTACGAAAGCTTATTTACTAACCCGAGCTTGGAAATAGACCAAATTGCTATGTTTTCAAAGTTTTCAAAATGGGCATCTGACCGCCTCTCCCCTGATCCACGAGGGAGAGATAAAATCAACACTTGGGAATTAAAATATGATATAATTATCGCGACTTTATTGCAAGTGTGACAGACTAGTTGTAATAGTTAATGTGTTACAATAGAACACTAGAGTATTCCAAGGATTGAACCCAAATAAGTCAACAATTTAGCGATTTCTATTCAAAAGTGCATGCAAGAAATAAATTTAGCTAGCTACTTACTAATTGCTATAGTACGAAAAACTATTAATTTGAGAGAAATTAAACTAATTAACAACCTAAAATAGAAAATGACTAAATTGTAAATAATGTAAAATATAAAACTACTAAATATGATAACGAACAATGGTTGGTCGATCTCAATGTTGTTGATTAATCCTCGAATTAGGGATCCAAATCAATCACACTTCCTGTACGGGCCCTATTTTGCCCGGGCCCAAATGAAAAACAAATGAAAAAAACAAAACAAAAATTAAAAAATCAATCAAAAAAATCCTTTACAGACCAAACAAATGGCCCAACTGGCCCAAAAGAAATCAGGCCCGATAAGCCCAAAAATTAAACAGCATCAGGGAACCCTAGGGTTCCCTGCCTTGCCTCGCGCCATTGCCACCCCATGTGCGCCTTCAGCGCGCACCTCGCCCAATGACGACACCTCCACCAAGATTTGCATCAAAATGGCAAGTTGACCTTGCCAAAGACCTGCAAACAAAGGAAACGAACACAGGGATAGCAACGCAGAGAAATAAACAGTAGTAAAATGTAAGACAGTGGCTATAAAGCCACAACAATCAGTTTTGTAATGGACTCACACACACATTCGGAGAATTCAATACAAAAAAAAGAAAAGATCAATTCAATGTTGATATTTTTAAGCTTTTTATTTCCGCTTTAGTTTTTTTTATATATATATATATTTTTGGTTTTGTGTTTGTGTTTGTTTATTATTTATATACGAAAGTAAATAAACAAAGAAAGAGGAAAAATTGATCGGATCTTCAAGCCTGTACTGCCGTGGACGGTCGAGGAAGCCACCTCTGATGATAGGTGGTCGAAAACCGAAAGGTTTCTTGAGATTTTGTGGTCTTTTGTTAATTTTTGAAAATTTTGGGGCTAGATTTGGGTTTAAAGGCTTTAAAAGGACCAGACTGAAATTTTAATTTTTTTTCGGCCACCGCGTACGGCGGCGCCGTCGCTGGCGGCCAACACGGCTGCCGGTGACTGAAGCTGTGGCCAGACCAAGGCCGGACTGGGGACTGGGGAGAGAGTTTTTTTGGGGGGCTGTGTTTTTTTTTTGTGTGAAGGGTTTAAAATGAAATTTTTTGGGAATTTTGGGGCTTTTATAGGGTACCAAAACGGTACCGTTTTGGAGGGGTCTTAGGTGCCCAAAACGGCGCTGTTTCACTCTGACCCGCCTGCGACCTGACTCGCTCCAGGGGGTCCGCGTGTTTTTTTTTGAGGGGAAAATTACGCTTTTAACCCCTCCATGTTTTTTAACGTTTCGCGTTTAGTTTTTCATTATTTTAAATTTCCCTTTTTAATTTGTTTTTGATTTCAATTTAACCCTTGCTGGATCGATGCCGTGTAACCAGCGAGGGGATATTTCCCTCCTGGGTCCTCGTCTTTTCAGGCGTGTCATGATATTAGTCTGTTTTGTACTTTTCATTTTAATTTCAGCCCTAAAGCCTTGTTTACTTTGTGATTTAGTCCTTGATCTGCTATCATAATTATTTTTCCTATTAAACTAAGTGCTTTAATGGTATTAACATCATCATATTATATTTCTTATCATTAATATTATTATCCTTATTTCATTTAAGCATTTTTTATTTCCAAAAGCTTGTTGTATCTTACATACGCATATATTTTTCTAACATATGTACATATATCTTTTAAGATTACTATAAATTCATCTTTATGTTTTAATTTTTTCTACATACATGCATCCTTTTATGATGTATGCACGTACGTGCATGAATTTTATATATATACATACATGCGTTTTCTATGACGTATATACATGTATATATTTTTATACATTGTTTACATATACATATATATACTTGTACATTCTTTATATATTTTATAACTTATATGTATATCTATATACCTATGTACATATTCTATTTTCATATATGTATATATACATACTTTTATATACCTTCTATAATTTTTATATACGTACATGTATAAATATATATTTTAATACGTATAAATATATATTTTAATACGTACATATGTATGTATATGCTTACTTATATATTTATATATATATTACACGATAATTTTGAAATATTTACATACATATATTTTTCATATTTCCATAATTTTATGTGTACACATATATATATTTTATATTTTTATAGTCCTATTCATTTTCTTTGTTTATTTCTTTATTTACATTTTCATTATTATTTTGAAAGAATGTTTAGATTTTATTTGCTTATATGTATTGTTATTTTGTATGTCATTGATTTGCCCCTTTTTATCCAATTTATTTTCATTGCTATTACTTGTATTATTTATGCTACACCATTGTATTCATTAATATTTTGTTACGCATACTAATATCCTTTTAAAAAAAAAAACTTCAAAATAAGGCAATGTTTTGCGTTTGGAAATTCGAGAAAACGTGCCCTAATGTGCTGGGTTTCGATCTTTCCCGTTCGACCAAATAGCCAAATATCCTCTTAAAAAGAATTTTTTTCAAAATGAGGCAATGTTTTGCGTTTGGAAATTCGAGAAAACGTGCCCTAAAGTGTTGGGTTTCGATTTTTCTCGTTCAACCAAATGGCCAAATATCCTTTTAAAAACTTCAAAATAAGGCAATGTTTTGCATTTGGGAATTCAAGAAAACGTGCCCTAATGCGCTGGGTTTCGATTTCTCGTTGGACCAAATAGCCGAATATTCTTTTAAATCTTAATCCATGTCGTTTGAGTTTTTTAAGGATCGTACTTTAAATCTCTTTAAAGTTTTCAATTTTCGACATTAAGACATTAACTAATCAACTAGGTACCAATTTTTGGGCGTTACGAGGGTGCTAATCCTTCCTCGTACGTAACCGACTCCTGAACCCCTTTTTCTGAATTTCGTAGACCAAAATCGCTGTTTTAATAAAATTAAATAAAAAATAACCACTTTCCGAGGTGATCCGATCACACGTTATCAAAAAATATTGGTGGCGACTCCCATTTTCGTTTTCATTTTTAAAAACCAAGTCGACCCCGTTTTGTCAAAAAAATGGTGTCAACACTCCCAAATTGGCTCCATTTTACCTCTCGATCTCAACTTTACCAACTTAAACAAATTAGTTCGGTTTATCTCTCAACCTCACTGGCTAACTCGGGACTAAAGAATTGGTGCCTAATAAGATCTCCTTCGGTCTCACTTATCTTAATTTTCCCTTAGAGGCTTAGTCCTAAGTTTTGAAGTTTATTTGATTTAGTCCAATTTTGTGATTTAGTCCCTGAATCCAAAAGCTATCCAAACTACATTTCCATCAACCAACCATTCAGGGTTTAGTTACCCATTACCATATTAAAGCTAACAAACATGAAAGAAACAACTATGAAAGCTATTAAACTTAAACGAGAAGCAACTAACACAAGGATAAAGAAAAAAGAATAAAAAATATGATATTTTTAACAAATAAAACTAAAGAAAACTGCAATAACATTAACTTAGAGATGAAAGACTGATTACAACTAAGTTTAACGTCTTTAACATGTAAATAAAGCTAAGCTACAACAAAAACTAACTTAACTAATAACTATGAAACTAAGTAACACCAAAAAGAAACATAACCTAAAACCTTAAAACTATAGGGAAGAAAACTACCCTAATCCTAAGCTAAAAGATGAAGGAAATCCTAAACTAAAAAGCTTTTTAACCCTAAACTGCAAGTTCCTTTTCTTCAGTCAGTTTTTGGCTTTTTGAAGCTTATTACAACCCAAATTTTAGTGACCAAAATGCCTTTAGGCATTAAATTTTGATTAGTGTTGAACAAAAAATACACTTACAGTCATTTTTTCTCCACGTCAGGCAATGGTCTCACAATACCCAAGCTTGGGTATCGCAATATCCTTGATAGTCTTTAAATGGGGGGTCCTTTGGGAGTTGGATGTCACGATATCTCTGTGAAGTGCCTCGATCCTCTTCAATTCAACACTATCAAGGGTATCATGACTTTTATGCCTCGATGTCGTGATACCCCTTTCTAGGTGATGTTTTTGCTCATGTTCGGGCCTCCGATGATTCCCTACAACACTGAATCGATCATTAGGGTCCAAATGGCGCATTTGGCTCTCAAAATAAGCATAAAACACACTCTTACATTTATTAAGGTGAAGAATGAAATCTAAATAAAAACATAACAATAACATAGAAATTGCTCGAAAATAAACTCGTAGAGTGTAATGAGAAGCCTAATTTGACATATCAAATTATGACGAGTCAAAATCCCCCACACTTAACTCTTTACTTGTCTTCAAGTAAACATCAAACATGCAACAAAAGATGACCCTTGAACAATGAAATTATTTGAAAATTGGTGAATGGGAATGTATTATGTACCAAGTCCTTTTTATTGTACAACACAAAATTGATGCATTACAAACTCGTAGCTTTGAGAGCAAACCATTTTAGTTCAAACAGTTACAGAGCAAACAGAAGTAGAGGTAGTTTATGAAAATTAAATTTTACACATTATTCCATCACAATAAGACATGAAGATATGATGTATATATGTACAAAAGAAATAAACTTATTAATTTACAATAAGTTTCCACAAGTTTCGATTTATACACGGAAACGCTAATGTCAAATAGGGCTTAGTGGCTTGTAACATTCTAAGGCTTAGGTTGGTACGGATTCAACAAGGGTAAGCTCAAAATGGTTCAAGCACTATGAACAATATAGCACATGACATTGTTCCCAATTCTCCCCAAATGTGATCGTTTGATCTCACCATCTTATTTCTCTTTCTCCCACCTTCCTTATCTCTCCAATAATGTGGAAAAGATTTGAGAAATTAATGTTATGCTTTTATCTTTTTTCTTATTTTGAACATATTTTTTATTCAATTGCTCTTTTCTCTCATAATGCTTTTGATCCACACTATATTTTCTTTCTTTCACATTTTTCTTTCTTTTTATGCATAATTTTTAGTAAGAATAAATTACGAGCTAAATCAACCTTTTTTCACTAGTCACTCATGTACATTTTGTAAGAAACATCCACGATGGTCCTACCTAACCCTTGATGTCCATGGCCTTACATTCATTTGATAATGCAATGCAAAGTTCAGGGGCTATGAGAGGTTGAGTTTTAGACTCAATTTCAACTCAAGGTTTCAAACATAAAGGCTCATCAAGAAATGACAATATAATGCTCAAGTTCAAGAACTAGGAATAATGTAACATCTAAGGTTGGTCCTTTAGGCTCTAGGCTACACAAACAATGCCTTAAGTCATCCCTTAGCATTTCAATGAATACAAAATCGAAACATGTTTCTACTAATTTTAAGTGAATAATGGCAATTTCTAAAACATGCATGTATACACCTATCTTCATTCTTATTGATCATTTGGATAAAACAAAGAATTTTTTAACTACCTCTATCCTTTTATACAATGTAATTAATCAAACTAAACAATTTATTCAAAAAGCAAAGAATTTATCAAGCATCAATTAAAATTTATACATTCAAATAACTTAATTCACCATATCATGCCACAATTCACCAATGTCAATCAATTCATGTTCAAGCACCATGGAATCAACAACAAAAATCAAAGAAATAAAATAATATTTTTGAAAATTATTGAAAAATAGAGAAAAAAAACTAAAAATAAACACACACAAAAAAGAAAACAAAGAAAAAAAATGAAATGCATCCCTTGACACTTAATTTACATATCGACCCTAATGTGTTCCCAAACTAAGAGTTTAGAAGGTACCAAACTTCCCAAAAAGAAGTGTTAGACAAGCTCGGGTTGTCCCCCTTCCCATTGAAGCTTGAAATTGTTGTGGAATATTCGAGTGGACTGCTGTACATAAAAAAAAAAACAACACACAAAAGAAAACAGATTCAAATAACAAAATAAGCAAAAGCAAAAAACAATATTCCAAACTAAGTAAGGAGTTTAGGGCTTGAAACAAATTCAAATTGGGGTTTTAGGGTGAGTGTTAGGTTTTAAAAAGGGTAGCATGTTTTTAGGCCAAAACTTAATTTTGAAAATGTTTGGGATATTGCGATACTATAGGGTCGGTATCATGATATCGAGAGATGTTTTGGCCTCTCCTCGAAATTGATCGTGGTATTGAGATACTGACCTATGGGTATCGCCATACCACTATAACTTACCCAAAATTCCTAATTTTTCAGTCTAAAATCCTAATTAGACAAAAAGGAAACCTAAAAAACCTTAAATTTAAATATGAAACAAACTTATAACCTAAACAAAACAAAAGTAAATAAAGTTTTATCTCGAATAAGTTTAAATTTAAAATCTCTCTCCGGTGATACATCATGCCCTCGAATTAGGGATCTAAATCGCTCACACTCCCAAATTAGCTCCATTTTACCTCTCAATCTCAACTTTACCAACTTAGACAAATTAGTCAGGTTTATCTCTCGATCTCACAGGCTAACCCAAGAATAAAGAATTGGTGCCTAATAAGATCTCCTTTTGATCTCACAGCCTAACCCGATGCTAAAGAATTAGTGCCCAATTCCCTCTCGATCTCACTTATCTTGATTTTTCCTTAGGGGCATCAATCCTAAGTTTTAAAGTTTACTCGATTTAGTCAAATTTTGTGTTTAGTCCCTGAACCTAAATGTAACAGAGTAAGCATATATGCTTAGTAATTTTCCCTTAGGGGCATCAATCCTAAGTTTTAAAGTTGGATATGCAACTAGTGTATACGTGTTTTATGTTATACAAACTTACTAAGCATGTATGCTTACTCTGTGTTATTTTTCGTGTCTTATAGTGCATCGGAAGCTCATTCAATTTGGAAGCTTATCAAAGTTATATCACACTATCCATCGGCTCTTTTGGTACTTTCGGTTGTTTTGATTTTGGTTATAATGGCATGTATAGGTATATTGGCTAATGTGAGCTTATGTGTTTTGGTTGTTGATATGGCCATTTAACTTGGCTTGTGTTTTGGCATTTTGTTGGTGAGATGTCATATTTTGGTATGTATATAAATAGCTTTAAAATGGTTGATGTTTGGTTTAATATGTTTGAATGATGGAAGATGAAATGATAGTAATGAATATGCATATTATATATGTCATGTGCCTTGTTTGGAAATGTGGTGACTTGGGACTTTGTTGTGAATGACATATATGAATGTTGATGCTAGTAGTTGAATGGCATGTTTAGTACCTGGAACGACGGAAATGTGGAAGTGTACACAATCGCAACAAGTAATAAAGTGACAAGTAAATGTCGAGTTATCGTACCCACAGGGACTGTGAAAAGAATCATTTATGAATGCAATTTTAAAAACAATTTGGTGAAGAAAAATATTTTGATTTGAAGAGGTGATTAAAAACTAGGATTTTAACAAAGTAAAATAAATAAAATAAAGTAAAGTTCCAATGCACGATTTCAAAAGATAATTTTAATCAAGATGACATAATTGTGTTAGATTAATTACATCTCTTAACTTAGAATTATTAAACTTATGTTCATGTTGTTACGAATAAATTCACGGCAACTCGGTAATTTGCTAACTTATGAACATACTTACCTACCAAAATCCATTTATATTTTGACTATATATTTCCGTCAATTCAACCGATTAAACAAATTTTAATATGCAAATGTGTTAATACACATACATACTTATGAAATTAAAATAATCTCTTGTACATATCTCTATGTCAATTCAAACAATTAACTCAATCTCATAAGCACATAAAAGATTACGTGAGGTAACAATGTATTTCTACCTTGAAACAGTTTAATCACAATAATCTTGCAAGTTATGCAAGGCTAATGTATCGTTAGATACCGTTGCTAATTTAACCCTCAACTACATTAGATGATTAAACATGCACTGATTAAGTATCATGTCAATTAATTACAATTTCAATCCGTTTAAATAATTAATTCATTAGTTACCTTACAATTGTAATGTAAGAATAACTTAGTCATGGTTTTACTTAATCAAACATCTTACCGAGGTCTATAACAACACAAACACTATTTTAAAAACTCAAGTAGACGAAATGCAATCAACCTAACACGAATTAAATTTAAGCCATATTAATTAAATTAAACATATCAACATCACAAATATTCATAGACATGTTCAAAACAACAACAATAAAATTAAAAGGGTAAGGAACAAGAATCAAATCCAGTGTTTCTCTGAGGCTTGACTAGTTTGCTCCGCTCTTCCTTCTCTACTTG
Source organism: Gossypium turneri (assembly GCA_008044935.1). Lineage (NCBI taxonomy): Eukaryota > Viridiplantae > Streptophyta > Magnoliopsida > Malvales > Malvaceae > Gossypium > Gossypium turneri. The sequence goes on from CP032573.1 coordinate 29,282,334, forward strand.
TTCTTGTTGAACCAAGGCTTGTATGAACACTTGAATGCTGCTCTACATGGTGGATGAAGACTCTTTTTCAAGAGGTGAAATCGGCAAGGGAATGAAGAATAATGAAAGAGAAATGAAAAGAGTAGCTAACGGGGGTATTTATAGGTTGAGATGGCTGCCAAAATTAGCAAAAATTAGCATCCATAGAGTCCCTCCATGGCTGACCATACATGTGGCAAGTTTGAAGGTTTCAAACTTGATATTTTAAGGTAGGGGCAAATCTAGAAAGGCATAAATACTGGAGGGGTTTGAATGCAATTTGAAGGAGTCTTTTCAAGGGATATTTTGCAAGCCAAATAATCAGCCAGACAAACTAGTTGGGTCAGCATGTGGGACGATTTTGGACTGCCCAGTGCTCGGTTGGATCGATTTTCTCAATTCAGCTTAACTAGGCCACTTTTCATAATTAATTAATAATAATTTATTTAACCCAAATTAAATTAGATTATAATTAAAATTAATTATATTATGAATTAATACACAAAATTTGGACAGTCTTAGGGTGAAAAATTAATTTGCCTTGATGCTTCAAAATTGCTTCTCGGTTTTGCTCTTCTTGCAGTGTTTGTCGAGCCGTTTTTCGCCCTTTGTACATATCTGTCGAAAATAATAAAAATTAATCAAAATTTTATATAAAATTAATTAAAATTCAACATGTTAATAGTTTAAGTACAAAATAATTATTTTATAATAATTATATATTTTTCGAAAATAATTTTATCGAAACTACATGAATTTGAGTTAAAAAGGGCATGAAAAAGTGTGTATGTTTTTGTGCTTCTAGTACCATTTAGTGTGTTTTGGTAAGTAAATTAAACGGTATGTATTGGTGCAAATATGCATAGAAGTTGATTGTTTATTTTGGCCAAATTGAGTATATGGTTGTACATGTTTTGATGTAGTTATTTAAAGTGTCTATGGGCATATTGGTTGTATGTTATTATTCATATAGCTTGATTATGCATGATTTTAGTGCCTTGTTATGGCTTGTATATATGTGCAAATTTGGGTGTAGGTACATGCCAAGATGGGTGAGAAAAATGGCTTGCAAAATGGCCTATTTTCATCCACACTGGCAGAGACACGGATGTGTGTCTCAGCCATGTGTGACTACGGCCAGGCGACACGGCCGTGTGTCCCTTGTAGCTTTCAAAAGGTTGCAAGTTAGGCTGTTACATGGCCTAACACATGACCTGGCACACGTGCGTATGAGGTTATTTCGAAGGGTACACGGGCGTGTGGCTTGACCGTGTGACCCAAGTCAATGAGTTACATGGGCACGGACACGGGTTGGGACACGACCGTGTGTCCATACTTCGAATGCCCACACGGCCATGTGACCCTTGCAGTGTTGAAAATTTTCACTAATTTCTAAAAAATTCTATGAGTTTTCGATTTAGTCTTGACTTGTTTCTGATATATTTTTAAGGCCTCTAAAGCTTCTATAAGGGAAAATATGTATTATTTGGATTGGTATTTATATGATTATTGTTATGATTTTAAATGTTTAAAAATTGTATTCGTTTGAAGTGAAATTTTTGGTAATGCTCTGTAACCCTATTCCGGCGATGGATACGGGTTAGGGGTGTTACACCAAAAGCTATCCAAACAACATTTCCATCAACTAACCACCTAGGGTTTAGTTACCCATTACCATATTAAAGTTAAAAAAACATAAAGGAAACAACTATGGATAACTAAACCCTAGGTGGTTGGTTGATGGCCCATTACCTTACAATAGTCAATCGATCGTAAAGGTCCAAATGGCCCATTTGGCCAATTTAGGTCTGAAAATGAGAATAAAAGACATTATTTCATTTATTAAGGTGAAGAATGAAAACTAAATGAAAACATAGAATTTGCTCAAAAACAAAGTTGTAAAGTTTGATGAGGAGCCTAATTTGACATATCAAATTATGACAGATCAAACTCCCTTACGTGAATGGGTCAAATTGTAATATAGTTTAGTACAACGAAATACTTTAGAACTATTCCGAGGGTCGTACCCAAGGAACGATGGAATAAATTATGGAAGCATTTTTACAATAATAAGTCTAAATAGTATTAATTAATTCCTATATTACGATAAATAGTAAAATAGATTAATGAGATAAAAATAACTAATATAAATAAATAAGAAAAATAAATAAATGAATTAAATCTATAGACTAATCAGGCAGATCAACTCGCTTCAAGCTTTGTAACTAACTTTAGATTAGGGGTTTAGGGTGGATTAGCTAGCAATTAACCGATTATTACCTCTAGGCCTCTAATTAGCTAATTGATTGGTTGATACTCACTTATCTCCTAACCTCACTTTCTCAACTAGGATAAATTACGATTTACTCGGTTCAACTTATCTTTCGACCTCGTCTAGCCTATGATAACTTCCTATGGTTGTTAATCCTAGTGGTTTAAGCACACATAATTCATACAAACAAATCTCTCTTGGGAAACCCCAAATCCTCCATTAATCACATCCCCAACCACTCTTTAATCACCTCTAATGGATTTAGCCACTCATGTTATTTATAATCTCAACTCTAGTTGAATAAATAATGAAAAGAACACGATTGATTTGGGAGAGAAAAATGATTTGAATAATCGTGGATTAAATATCGAATGGGAACGGAGTAGGAAATCACTTGATTGGAATAAAGAAATAAATCAAATGGGAAAAAAATATAAACTGAAATACTTCAATTAAATAAATAAACTCTTGAATCAAAACTAATTTCAAAAGGAAAACAAAAGAGTATTGAAAAGCCAAAAGAAAATTAATCTACTCCTACTCCTAAACTAATAGGGTTTTTCAAGGCGTCCAGGACAATTTAGTTACATAAAACCCCTAATGTCTTATTTATAGAATTATTGGTAGCCCAAATTAGGTCTTCAACACGTCTTAGGTCTGTGTATAAAGTTAATTGCACGGATGAAAATAGCCTAGATATACTTGGGCAGTACATCGACCTATGTCGTGCCACACCAGGTATATGGCGCGACACGACATACAATTCTTTCCCAAGTCATTCGTTTTGTGCTTTGATGTCCCGGTAAGCTTGTGTGTCACTCGTCCCCTACTTCCACTTCAAATAGGCCTTTATATCTCCATCCTATACACTAAATTAAGCACATTAGCACAACCTAAGGCCTATGTCCGCTTATTAGGTCACAACACTTATAAAATGTGTTAAAAAACACTTATTTCATTAATATTTAATCCTAAGACATAAATAATGAAAACGAAATATAAAATCCTAAATTACATAGAAAACAAGCTCCTTAAGTGCAGAATTGACATGAATTGACTACTACATTTGACGACAAGTCAGTAGGATATCGTGATACCCTCTCCTTTGGTGATGTCCCACTTGCTTCTGGCCTCCAACGCGTCCCTACAACACTCAATCATATGTTAGGGCCCTCAATGACACTATTGGCCAATTTTGGTTTCAAAAACAAGAAAAATGAGGCATTTACACTTATTAACTCAAAACCTAAAAACTACACAAAAAAAAAACTATGGAAAATATGCTACTATGCATAAAAACAAACTCCTCAAGTGTACCGAGGAAGCTGAATTTGTCATATCAAATTACAGCAGATCATACATAAAGTACTGATACCCTTTTCAAAGTATCGATACCATTTTTAGGTTCGATGTTTGAAAATTTTAAGAAAAATCATCAATGTACTAATACCCCTTTTTTAGGGTATCGATACCTATGAGCCAAAAAGGTCAAAAACTCACTTGTTGGTACCTTTTTCATGTCAACTTTATAATATGCTTAAATGGTGCTTATGTGCACAATTAACCCTAAACAAAACCAATCCAAAATCACACCTAAACATTTCATTTCAACCAATTTACATTATTCAATCTAATATGCCATAATTTGACACCAAATAAAACCAAAACAACCTAATCTAATTCAACCTAAATCATATGCCTTTAAACCATTCAAACCAACATTTAACCATGACATATCAATACCAAATATACCATTTGAGAAGCATTCAAAATCACAACATATACATATGACCATTATCCTTTCTAAAATTAGGTAGGGTTCAAACTAAGTTAACATCCCTAGCTAATATATATATATATATACACTTATGTACATGTCATATAACCAGACTTAAAATGATAAAAAGACTATCGAGTCAATAATAGGATAGTGTGAGCTTCAAGGCGATCCAATCGACACGTTTCGCAAGATGCCAACTACAAGGAAAAGAAACAACAGCATAAGCATATTGAATGCATAGTAAGTTCAAATGGATATTACCTAACTTGTCGTTTACAACAATTTAAAAACACTTGAAACACATTGGTAGAACATGGCATCCCTAGGCATCCTTTCACTATGAAGTAAAATTTAACAACATAACATATAGATTAGTACCTTTGTATAACAAGACTATGATGTTCAATTCACATTCATAAACATTCATTCCAGATCATATCATAAACTATTCAAATCGTACTTAAATTGTAACTATAAATAATTCAATCCATATTCAAACATTTCATTTCCTTTTTAATTATTATTTTTCGTTTCTATTTTGCTTGGACAACTATGGTAAATTGAACTAGGATACACGAGATAGATTTGGTCACACAAGCTTAGTTCGATGCTGTTCTCACAAGCTTCAGAGAATCCACAACACATGTTGGATCTCAAGCCATCGTATTAATCCCAGGCAAACACCCATTTTCTTTTTTGGACCCTAATTGCATGTCATTAACATCTTAATTGTTTACTAAGTTCACACGGGCACTATTACAAAATTCGAATAATTTCAATCCCTATAAAGTCATCATATACATATCATCCAATAATATAATCATTTCATATTCATTCAGTACATTTTATCTATTCGTAATAACCATATTTTTTATACTTTACGATTTAGTCATTTGATGCCAACATTACCAAATTACAATTAACCTAAACTAGTAGACATTATAATATAATTCAAACATAGAATATATAACATAGTAAGCTCTATACGAATGTACATGGAAAAAACAACGACAAACAAGACGTCTATTACTAATCCTCAATTTTACCTTTTCCTTGATTATCCTTTAATTGATTCAAATCTCGATCTATATGATAATTCATTTTAATTTATAAATTCCAAATACTTTATATCATAATATTATAAGCATGTATCAATTCAATTTCATTCTTCGAATCTTCTCTAAATTTTACATTTTATTCAATTTAGTCCCTAAAACCTAAATTATCATAACTTTCAAATTTGAACTTTAATTTCAAAACCGATCTCAATTCCATCTTTCTATGACCTTCAATTATCTAATATTTCCAATATTTTAGAAATATAACACCAATTTTGAAATTAATGCACTTTAGCCCCTATGTTCAAAACTAGCAATTCAATTTTACAAATCAATCCCTTTTTTCACTTTTGAGCTTAAAATCTAACAATTTAGTACCAAAAACTTCAAGCAAGCTTCAATGGCAACTTTTGAAAACTTTAACAATTTTGAAAAATAGTACAGGGTTCAGTTAAATCAAGCTCTCTTGGGATTTCAAAAATATAAAAATTACAAGAAACAAACTTGAAATCTCTTACCAATTGAAGGACTAAATTTTGGAAGCTTTGAAACCCTTTTTTTTATTATTAGCTATAGTAGGCAGAAGATGAACATGAAAATGACATTTTTTTCTTTAATTTATCTTTTATACTAAGATTAAATTTTAATTAACCTTAATTAAAATAATTAAACATTACTTAACTTAACATAATCATAATTAACCATTACATAGTGAAAAATAACATCACTTTCCACCATCCACTAATAAGAAATGATTTAATTACTCATTTTACCCTTTAGCTAATTAAAAATCCATAGCGATTGGACTTTTATAACTTTTACCATTTAGTCCTTGTACCTTAATTAAATATTGATTTAATAAAATTACTAGACCAAAATTTAATATATTACTAAATCAGACTCATAAATACTAAATATAATATTTGCGCAAATGATCATCAGCAATGGGATTTCGAAACCACCATTTTTGACACCACTAAAAAATAGGTTGTTATAGAGTGCTTCAAACTTATGCTATTTAAGTGCCCTTATCATCCCCGACAAGATTGGCTTCAGTTACAGAATTTTTATAATGGGCTTGATGGAAACTTGCGATCTAGTCTAGACAGAGCATCCGCACGGGCATTCTTGTCTAAGACATATGCGGAGGGCTGCCAACTCATTGAAGATATGGCAATAAACTCATATAAGTGGCCAACTGAACGGTTCAAATATCGAGCTAAACTGCTAATAATGAATGCAGTTGGAGGAGAGAAAAATTTTTAGCAAATTGTTGAGAGGCTTAATCAGCTCGATCTTAGCTCCTATAGGTCGTAAATTGTCATGTGTGATTATGATATGTGAATTGTACAAGTATATACGTTGGATCAAGTAATAAAGTGATAAGTGAGCTCGTCTCCACAGGGATCGGATTGGGTATACAAGTGTTCTAGTTATAATAAAGTTAATGTTATAGCAAAATGATGATAAGAATGCAGTGGTAAACAAAAGGAATATTAATGTGAATAATATGTGTAACTGATGGATAATTGAAAATGCTATGGCAATGTAAGAGTAAAAATGAAATGGCAATTACGAGAATAATTACGTGAATAATATGTAATTGAACAAGTAAACAATTAAGAATTCTATGGTAAAGATACTATGAAAAAGGATAAGGGATATACGATGTTGATATGGAAGGTTGGAATTACTAAAAATCTACCCTTACTGTAAAAAATGCCTCAGCAAAATCATAATCAATCTATTGCTCAGAAGAGCTATAAAGTGGTGTGCTTCTTTCGAGAGCAAAAACCTTAAGTTACCTTGCCCGTATCTATAGGCCTTTAATACAGTGCCCTGACTATTTCCTTCTGTTTGAACGTTGCTCTATGTCTGGAGCCTACTACAAATATCTATCGAGTACTTGCTCATCTCATTCAATTTTGGTCCAACTAATCCAACCTTTTTAGAATTAAATTAGTTTATGGGCGTGCAGGACCGTCGTCTATGTCTAGGCATTGCATGCATAATTTAGAAATAAAAACAATTGAATGAAATAGTAAATTAATTCAAATCTATGCTTCAACCATTAAAGAAAATAAAGGTTTCATCATGTAATCCCAACCGTATGAGATTTAGCTCATGGGTTGGAAAATAGAATTCAAAACCTAAATATCATTCAACATCATTTTCATCAAATCAATTCACGGAGAAATAGTTAAGAATTAATAGAAGATTGACGGGAAGATAGCTTTCACGTGTCCAATTCACGCTTCTAGCGGCACAGTGTCCTGTGGTGGCTGAGAGGGACTGCCTTCGTCTTCCTCTTTTCGTCTCTAGTCAATCACTACCCTCTAATTTCGCCTATGGATCTCTACCCTTTTTGTTCGCCCTTTAGGGTTTCCTCCTTTGGATTTTTATAGCTTTTTCCATAGGGTAAAACCAACAACCCATGTTTATCTTCTCCTCTTTTTAAATTCTTTTTTAACAACCCAATATTATCTTCTCCTCTTTTTAAATTCTTGGTTTTATAAGATAAAACCAACATCCTAGGATTATCTTCTCCTCTTTTTAGGTAGATTTTTCTAGTACAAGTACAGTTAGGCTGAAACTGGTATGCGTTGAGTGTTGACTCGGTCTTTCTAGAATTGCCACGGCATTCTTACTGACAAAATGTCCAACATTTATTTCTTTCTCCGTATCCTGCACCTGCCAATTACTACCAAACACAGCCCTACCACAAGCAATTAAAAGTAATAAATAATAATTAAGCATCGTCCAAGGTTTTTACGCAATGTTCTAAAAATACTAAAATAATATCCTAAAATGCAAATAAGTTCACTTAAGTACAGACAATTGACTCAGTCTAAAGGCATAAATTATAACTCTTTTTAAGAGTTATCACACACCCAAACCTGAGTTATTGCTTGTCCTCAAGCAAGATATGCATGAATGCATGAACGTAAAAATTGACATAGCAACATAATCACCTTTGCATTGTGAGACCCTTAAGAAAGCATTTTGTACTTCAATTCTCAGCAATCTTCTATGTCTAAAAACATTGCCTTAAAAGAAAGAGAAATCCAAGTATTCATGCAATTTTCAGTATAGGAAGTACCTCCTAATTTACATAGTTCATCTTTTAACTAACTCAATTTTCCTTTTTTTTTTCATCTGGCCTTATACATACTCAAATACATACATATCCATTTATTATGCATTTTTTTTCTTTTTTACTAGGGGATTCAGCTTGTCACATGATTCTTTGACTTGACAATTACAATGGAGCATAAACTAAATTGTCGAATACTCAATCATGTCACGATTTGTATACTCACTCATAAAGCTAAAACTTTTGACTAAAAAGATAAATGGAGCAAACAACTACCTCCTTAGCTCCCTAGCCCTTTACTATAGTGGAGTGCCCCTAATTTTCTTTATTACACACTCTTACTCAAACTCACCTTTCTAGTCAATAGGACGATGAAGGAAACAAAGTGGTGTTGACTTACTCAATAATTCTAAGCATTGGAGTATTTGATGGCATTTTTTTAAAGAATTTTCTTAGACATTGCCACTTTATTCATTATTGAGTACTGCCATGTTACTAAATATAGCTTCAAGAGTCTCTAAGTTTATCAAAAGAAACTTACTATAGATAAATTGTAATTGGAATTAGGACATCCTAATTTTAGGGATCAATTTACAAGCAAACTATCCTAAGCTAACATCACCCAATCGAAGAATTAAGCTACTCATCAAACATCACAGACAAAAACACACTCATCACACCCCCAAATGAATGACAAATGAATAAAAAGTTAAAACATGCTCGACTAACTATTTAATGCAATGCGAAATGCTCAATACCCCCCAAACCTAAGGGATGCATTATCTTCAATGCATGCACAGATATGAATCATGAATGTAAGAATATATATATGTACATAATGAGATGTAATAAGGGGAGAAAAACTTCTCGAGCTTGAAACTGAGTGGTGGTACTTTAATTGCGGTGAGTGGTCTTTCGTGCAATTATCTTATAACGCATCGCCCTTTTAAGTAAATTGAGTGGTACATCCTTCTCTTCATTATCAAATCTGGTGAGTTCATCAATAATCAAATTGATCTCACGATCTTTTTCAATCATTGGTTCAATAGAAGGAGGTGGAACAATCACAATGATGTCCACTGGTTGTGCATCTGAAGGATTTGCTTCCTCTTAATCCTCACGGTCAGTCCCAATGCTGACAGACTCAATTTTCTCTGGTTTTTCCAGTTCTTTAGGTGCATTCTCTTGATCCGTCTCAACGGGCTCTACGTCACCGACCCCTTCCCCTCCTACAGTTTATTAAACAAAGGAAATGAAATAACTAAAAGAAATTTAAATCGACAAAATGAAATAAAAATAAAAGAACTTTCAAAATGTTGAAGTTAAACATCTCGAAGATCAATGGACTATTTGTCTCGCTCTACATAAGCACCTCAATAGTGCTTCAAGCATTGTCCATTGACTTTAAATGTATCCCCCGTTTTCATGTCCTTGAGATCTACTGCTCCATGCGAATATACTTGAGCTGCCAATCATTGTTCATCAAAATTGAAAGGACTATTTTGCTCCAGCAAAGTGCACAAGGGCCTCCGCTCAAATGAATCTTCATCACTCACAAAATTGTTGTGGCAAAATCTCATGAACTCTTCCTCCACTGCTGTTTCTATCAATCCAATGCGACAACATTCTTCATTATCATCAACACATTTTAGGGCATTAAATACATTGAATGTGATTTGATGATCATTCATCCCATGATTAGTTCCCCTTTCTGCATATCAATTAAAGTTCTGCCTATAGTAAGAAAAGGTCTTCCAAGAATAATTGGCACATCCCGGTCAGCTTCAAATTCTAAAATAAGGAAATCCGTAAGAGAAATAAATTTATCTACTCTTACCAGCACGTCTTCAATTTGACCTTTCGGATGGCGTAGGATTGATCAACCAGTTGCAACATAACCATAGTAGGTCTTGCTTTCTCAATTCCCAATTCCCTAAAAATAGACATTGGCATTAGATTTATACTTGCTCCTAAATCACATAATACCTTACCAATATAACGATTTCCAATTGAACATGGGATAGTGAAATTCCCTGGCTCCTTCAAATTTGGGGGTAGTTTATTCACCAACATTGTCGTGCACCCTTTAGTGACAGCAACAATTTCAAATTCTCCCAATCTACACTTCTTTGACAATATACCCTTCATAAATTCCACATAATTGGTCATTTGCTCAAATTCTTCTACTAGCGGTATATTGATATGGATTTGCTTCAAGACCTCCAAAAATCTTTTGAACTGAATATCCTGTTTAGAATTATTGAATCGCTGAGGAAAATGTAGAGGTGGTTTTTCTTCAGGTTGCTGATCTTGTTTTGCTATAGCATTCTTGTTTGCAACACGTTTTGATTCTGCCGTAATATTCTGTTGTTTACCCTTTTCAGGTACAGTGTGCTTTTTAGATGGCTCTGGGATTTTTACACGGTTGTTATTCGAGTTATTCTCTCTTACTGTGGCATCTTAAACAACGCCATTCAAATGAGTTCCGCTTCTGAGAGTGATGGCCTTGCACTGCTCTGTCCCTTGCGATCTAAAATTCTCAGTATCACTTGGCAAAGCTCCTTGTGGTCTCAAATTTAAAGTATTCACTATTTGCCCTACTTGATTCTCAAGAGCTCATAGGGATGCAACTTGACTCTCAATTACGAAATCATTCTTGGCCATAAATTCCTTCAACAAGTCTTCAATAAATGGTGATGATGATGATGGCTGACCTTGTTGGACATTTTACCTCGACATAAGTTGATTATAACTAGGTGGTGCACTGATGGCATTCTGTCTTGCAGCATTTTTTGAATTCCTCGCACCGTGATTGTTTCATCTAAAGTTTGGATGTTGCTTCCACCCTGAATTATAGATGTTGGAATAAGGGTTATTGTTCCGATTGAAATAACCCATGTAGGACACAGATGCTGGATTTGATGGGCATTAATCAAATACATAGTTTTCACCACAATAAACACACAATTCCTAAACTGTAGTTGGTCACTTCTTTATTTCGATCATATTAGTTAAAGATGATACCTGGGTAGCCAATGAAGTGATTGCATCAAGCTCCATGGTACCAATAGCTTTCTTACTCATCCAAACTCTCGTGGTAGCATATTGATAATCATTGTTGGCAATCTTTTCCAAAATCTCATATGCTTCATTATAAGATTTATCCAACAAAGTACCATTGGCGGAGGCATCAACTACCATCCTCGTATGTACATTCACCCCTTTATAAAATATCTCCATCTAAGTCCAATGATGGAATCCATATATCAAACATTTCTGAAGTAATTCTTTAAATCGTTCAGAAGCTTCAGATAGTGTTTCTAAGCTTGGCATTCATATTTGGTGGATTATACTGTAGCAAAAACCTCTGGAAAAGATCATTCCATGATGCCACTGTTCCCGATGACAAAGCATTCAGCCATGCTCTCGCATGATCTCTTAAAGAATATGGAAACAGTTTAAGTCGTAGAACGTCTTCAAGAACACCCTGTTGCTTGAACAAGTCACAAACTTCTAGGAAAAGTCTTAAGTGCAGTCTTGGATCTTCAGTTGGTAATCCACTAAACTATCCTACTATTTACAATATCTAAAACATTATCGATTTCAACTCAAGTTCTTGAGCTTGTATTTGTGGCCTACTTATCCCTAGATTCAAATCATCCAATTTGGAACAACATGCTCTCGAATGGGTCTGTCTCGGTCATCTATCACCTGACGAATAAGAGGATTAACATCCTGACCATTTGGATTATTATTGAGACCAAGACCATTTGGATTATCATTGAGATTGAGATCATTCTCGTTTCTAGCCATTTTTCTCAATTCTTTTCACCTTAATCGTAAAGTTTTCTCGATCTCTGGGTCAAAAGGATACTCCTTATTAGTAGGAATGTGTCTTTTCATACACTGTTGGCAAATCTGTAGAAATTAAATTAAACTAAGTTAAATAAAACTAATAGAATAAAGTCAAATAACCAAAACAAATTACACCAAAATGCCGATACTTGAAAACGACTCCAAAAATTTGTCACATTTGAATATGATATACGAATTGTGCAAGTATACACGTCGAATCAAGTAATAAAGTGATAAGTGAGTTCGTCTCCACAAGGATCAGATTGGGTATACAAGTGGTCTAGTTATAGTAAAGTTAATGTTATAGAAAAATGATGATAAGAATATAGTGGTAAACAAAAGGAATATTAATGTAAACAATATATGTAACTGATGGATAATTGAAAATGCTATTGCAATGCAAGAGTAAAAATGCAATGGCAATTACGAGAATGATTACGTGAATAATATTTAACTGAACAAGTAAACAACTAAGAATGTTATGGAAAAGATACTACAGCAAAGGACAATGGATATACGATGTTGATATGGAAGGTTGAAATTACTAAGAATCTACCCTTACTATCGAAAATTCATGGGCAAAATCGTAATCAATCTACTGCTCAGAAGAGTTCTAAAGTGGTATGCTTCTTTCGAGAGAAAAAAACCTAAAGTTACCTTGCCCGTGTCTATAGGCTGTTAATATGGTACCCTATACTGTTTCCTTCTGTATGAATGTTGCTCTATGTCTAAAGTCTACTACAAGTATCTATCGAGTACTTACTCATATCATTCAATTTCGGTCTAGGGATTGCACGTATACAATTTAGAAACAAAAACAATTGAATGAAACAATAAATTAATTCAGATCGATGCTTCAACCATTAAAGAAAATAAAAGTTTCATCTTGTAATCCCAACCATATGAGATTTAGCTCATGCATTGGTAAATAGAATTCAAAACCAAAATATCGTTCAACATCGTTTTCATCAAATCAATTCATGGATACACAGTTAAGAAATAACAAAAGAATGACAAGAAGACAAGTTTCGCGTGTCCAGTTCACATTTCCAGCGGCACAGTGTCCTATGGTGGCTGACTGCCTTTGTCCTCGTCTTTCCGCCTTTACTCAACCGCTACCCTCTAATTTCGCCTATGGATCTCCACCCTTTTTGTTCGCCCTTTAGTTTTCCTCCTTTAGCTTTTCATAGCTTTTTCCCTAGGGTAAAATGAACAACTCATGTTTATCTTCTTCTCTTTTTAAATTCTTTTTTTTTTCAGGATAAAAATCAACATCCTAAGATTATCTTCTCCTCTTTTTTAGGCAGATTTTTCTTGTATAAGTACAGTTGGGCTAATATTGGTATGCGTTGAGTGTTGACTCAATTTTTCTAGAATTTCCACAGCATTCTTGCTGACAAAATGTCCAACCTTTGCCACGACAAACCTTTATTTCTTTATTTCTTTCTTTGAATCCTGCACCTGCTAATTACTACCAAACACAGCCGTACCACAAGCAATTAAAACTAACAAATAAGAATATTTAAGCACCATCCAAGCTTCTTATGTAATGTTTTAAAAATGCTAAAATAATATCCTAAAATGCAACTAAGTTGAGTTAAGTACATGCAATTGACCTAGCTTAAGGCATGAATTATAACGCTTTTCAAGAGTTATCACAAACTCCCAACCAGCCCCATCTAATGAGTCTCAATGTAGGTAATGAGAATGAATGTACAAGTTGGGGCAACCACCAAGAGAATGCTTATGGAAAAGTAATCTACATGGTAATAGGGGAAATAATCCCTACTTTAACACCTAAAACTCGGGGTGGCGTGATCACCTCAATCTTATGTGTGGAGGGAACCAAAGGGACCCTCTAATCAAGGAGTACACAAGTTTAATCAACCCCGACCTACTCCTCTATACCAACCTCTGCATCCTTATCGGCCACTTGAAACTGAACAGAGTCCCACCTTTAATAGCGATCCCCCTATGCCTATTAGAGTTAGCAAACTCGAAGTAGGAATGCATTCGGTACAAGTAAATATGCGCCAAATGCAAGGTCAACTCAATCAAATCCTTCAAGTTTTGTAAACCAATACCACTTTAAGTATCCCTAGAAATATCAAGCCTAACCCAAAAATGGAAGGGTAAGAGCATGCCAAAGTTATCACTCTCTAATCTGGAGCGGTGACAAGGAACTAGTGAGACCCTCAAGTGGTGAAGTAGAGGAGATGGACACGAGTACTTGCACCCCTAGTGCTGGAGATGGGGTAGGAGAGAGTGTAAAGAAAGAGGAAGAACTGAGAGGGTCGAGTCTTAAGGAAAAACAAAGCAAGCCACCAATTTCAACCGTCGTTCCGTTTCTGGCTAGGCTAGAGGAGAGGAAAAAGAAAGAGAGTGAGGAAGTTTTTAGTTTCCTCAACATGTTCAAAGCCTTGAACATTAACATACCTTTGCTTGAACCCCCAGAGAAAATGCCTAAGTACGTCAAGTTCCTTTACGTAAAAGAATAGAAAAAGGGGGAACAAATTGCTTTGAATGCCAGATGTAGCATTGTGATATCTAAAAAAATCCTACCTAAACTTAAGGACCCCGATAGCTTTACAATACCTGCCAAAATTAGAGGGGTAAACTTTGGGAAAGCCCTTTGTGACCTTGGTGCTAGTATTAATCTTACCCCTCTCCATCTACCGTAGGTTGGGATTAGGAGACCTTCAGGAGACTTTGGTCACTTTTCAATTAGTTGATTTCTTATTAGTCCATCCTAAGGGAGTCCTTGAAATGTCCAAGTTAGACTTAGGCAATTTATCCTTCAAGTAGATTTCATAGTGTTATATTTTTTGGAAGACGTAGAGATTTTTATTCTATTAAGGCAGTCATTTTTTGCTACCTTTAGAGCCAAAATTGATGTAGGAAAAGAAGAGTTAACTATGGAAATTGATGAAGAAATAAAGGTTTATAGATGTGTTGATACCTACCCTAGCCCTAAGGATATGCCACCCTCTCCGATGTATGATTGTTGATTTATTAAAAATATTGTCATGCTACTAACATTGTGAATTGCTTGAAGTGGTTCGAAATTGCAAGTCTAAGTTTAACACCAAGAAGGATATGAATTCCAAAGAAGGTGATAATCTACGGGCGATCCTCAAGCAACCTCATTCGATTGAAGAATAAGAGACGTGTTTGAGTGTTGAGGACACCATACAAACACCACTTCGGGGGCGTAATGGATCGCCCGGAAGACCATTTTTAAATTTTCCATTGGCAAAACTTGAACTTGTGTTACAAATAATTTAATTATTTGAGCTAAGCTTCCATTTACTTTTCTTTAGCTAGGATTTAAATTTATTACACGTGTAGATTTAGGACTTGGTAGGTCTATTTATGTGTAGTTAGGTGTTTGGGCTAAAAAACTAGGGAATTTTGGGTATCCTATAGTGGCATCGTGACACCCATGGATCAATGTTGTGATACCCAAAACAACTTCAGTGGGAAACCAAAACAATCTTCAATATCGCGATACTGAGCCTTTGGTATAACGACACCCAAAGAGTTTCAAAATTAAGATTTAGCCCTAAAACATACAAGGTTATCGTGACTCCGACCTCTTGGTATCACGATACCCAAAATAGTTTCAACATTCATTTTAGTCCTAAAACATGAAAGGATATCGCAACATCCAGGAGTGGGTATCACGATATTGAGGCTAATTCTCTTCGATTTCGTAATACCCTTATCTAGTTTTGTAGAAAACCCTAAAGAACATCATTCAAAGTGGGTATCACAACACTAATGCCATGGAAGTCGAGATATCCTTTAAGGTGCTAAAGTAAATAAACAAAGTCCAGCTCTAATGATTCCACGACACCAAGAAGTGGGTATAACGACACCGAGGACCCTAAAACCCCCCAATTTAGCCATTATTTTGGGTATCGTGACACTAAAGCCTGGGTGTCACAATACTGTTGCCAAAAGGGGAGAAAATTTACTATAGGGGTATTTTTTGTCCAACACCAACCCCAATCAAGATACAACGTCCAGGGGCATTTTGGTCCAAAACTTTGGGTTGTAATTATATGTTAAAAGTCGCTTTTGGTTGAGAAGTAAGGCTGTTATCTTTACTTTTCTTTAATCTTCTTAGCTTTCTAGTTAGTTTTTTTCTTCCTTTTCTAGGGTTTAGTTCAATCTTTTTCTAGTTTTAATGTTAGTTAGTTAGTTTCTATTGTAGCTTGGTTTTATTTGGATTTTGATACTCCAACTCTCTTTATATTTTCAGTTTAATCTATAGTCATTAATATAGATCAACTCTATTTTCTTTTCTTACATAAAAACCTGAACTTTAGTGTTATTTTTTACCACTTTTTTTGCCAACTTCATCTTCTTCAAGCAACTATTAAGAAAACTCTAAGCTTTCTTTAACCCTATTTTGTGCTTATTTTAATGCATGGTTTGAATGTATGTTGGTTTGTTGCTTATATGGAAATGATGATGAGTAGCTAAATCTATGGGGGTTGGTTAATGGAAATGTTGTTTGGTTAGTTTTTGGTAAAGAGACTAAATTCTAAAAATTGGACTTAATTGAATAAATTTCAATACTTAGCATTAACTCCTCTTGGAGAAAGCATACATAGGTGAGACTAAGTGGAGATCCTATTGAGTACCAATTTTTTGTCCCAAGTTAGTTTGATAAGGTCGAGAGATAAACCGTACTAAATTATCTAATTTGGTAAAATGGAGATCGATAGGTAAAATTGCACCTATTAGACGTTTAGGCTTTTTAGATATCTAATCCAAAGACTAATCAGCAACATGGAAGTCAACTAAACATTTTTGTTTATTGAATTGTTCATTTCTTAGTTTTATCTATCTTAGAATTTGGTCATTTTTAGTGTAAGATAGCCAATTAGTGTAATTAACTTTTCAATTATGACTTGTCGTAATATAGGACTTAGCGAGTAGTTAGCTAGACTTCTTGGTTGCATGCTTGTTGCTTAAGAATCATTTAGTCCTTGAATTCTCTTGGGTTTGATCCTTAGAATACTCGGGTGTTCCATTGTAACACTACAAATATTACAACTTGACCTGTCACACTTGTAGTACACTGCTAAATTATAATTGTTTTTCTATTGATTCATGGCCCTAGTGCACGCACGTCAAGACATAGTCACTCGCAAGTATCATGATCTCTCTCTCTATCTATCTATCTTTTCTATGCCTTTTTTCTTCTTTCGCGCCTTGTCATCTCTTTTTCTCTCTCTTCCTTTTGTTCCCTTTGTTGTATACTCCCCCACCATCCCTCTACTCGTTTGTGCACCACCATCAGTTTTCTCACAAGAAGAGCTCTTCCCTTTGTCTAAAAAAATTAATCTACAATCTCTTAGGGAACAAAGCTTCTTACTTAAACTAGAAATCAGAAAAGAATCCAAAGGAGGGAATGAAATGGCATATGTAAATTAAATCCAAATTAAATATGTTAAAAAAATTGTTTGAAGAAAGAAAGTAATTATTATCATCCTAAAATTTGATGATTTTTTGAAAGAAAAAAAAATAGAGGTTTGATTTGTTACTATTAGCTTGAGGATAAAATTTTTACTTTCAAAAAATAAATTTGTACTTTTAAAAAATTTATGTATGTTTTTAATAGTTTTTTGGATTTGAGGATATTTGATTACCTACATTATTGGTAGCACTAGATTTTCTTTTGGCTTAATTAGTTGGGATGTAAAATAATTTAGTTTGGGTGATAGAATATAAAATAACTTAATATATTTATATAGCACATTATTGGTGAACAAAAATCCTCTGCCCTTACTTGGTGTCTATTTCTTATCCCGCCAATAACGATTTGCCATGTGGCATAATTAAGTAAAAAGGAAATTGTTTTCTTTTTCACCTTTCTCCTCACAGGTTATTCGATTCCTGGGGTTTTTCCTTTCTCCTTGTAGTTCATATGTCCTATTTGGTTTTTCTTTTTTAACTTTTTAATTTTTTTAGATCATTATTTGCTTTTCAATTATGGGTATTTGAGAGTTGTAATTGATATACTTTGATAAAATTTTTACCTCAAAAATAAATTTTTGAAACTCAATTATATAACCCTTAAAACCAAACCTTAATTCACATGACCCTTAAAACCAGAACGAAATTGAAAAGCATGACTTTCAAATCAACGCCTAGTTTCACACCTCAAAGTAAAGGACTACGACAAAGGGGGACATGTAGAACCTCGATTTTTATATTTGCAAACATGTGGTAAGGAAACAAAGAGTAATGAAGTAAGAATTTCCAAGCCTATTTTAAAGGTAAAGGACTGAAAGCATAGAGAAGAAGTACTTTCCATGCTTGTAAAGTTTAAGAAATTGCATGTTTTTCAACTCTCATGTACTCATATTTGAAAAGAAAATTAAAATCTAAAGAACAAAAAAAAAAAGAAGCTAGATAGGTACCGAATGAATTGTGAGGAGAAATGAGAAAAAAAAAAGGCAATTTGTTTTATACTTAATTGTGCCACATGGCAAATATTATTGGTAGACAGGAAATGGGGCACTAAGTAGGGGTGTAGGATTTTTGTTCCATTATTAGTAGCACTAAATTCTCATTTGGCTTAGTTGGTTGGAATGTAAAATTCTTTCATTTAAGTGATATAATATTTCCTTACTAAATTATTCGGCTAATCTAGCGGTATATGTCGTCTTTTTAAAATCAGGGTTTTAAGCCATTTTTTCAAAAATTAGGGAAATAAGCCATTTTTATAGAGAGATTTCCCCCAATGGTAAAAAAATTTAAATGCCGAACGGTCCAAAAATTTTCCCTATAAATACCACCAAAATTTACTTTTTTTTTCACTTACATCCTATTCACTCAAATCTTTCTATTTTCTCACTCTCTCAACTCTCTAAATTCTCTCAATTTTCTAAAGCTCTTGTTGTAAACTTTCCAATATTCTCGTTTAAAAATATTATTTTTCTTTAATTATTCCATATTTTATTCATTCGGATTAAGTTTTCACAAATGACAACCTCTCTAATTTGTTTTAGCGAAAAGCACATTTCCGCTGCTCAAGTAGTAATGGTAAGACGAAATATTAAATTTTGTTATATTCAATTAAGTTAAATTTAGTTTTTTTAATATTTTAAAATAATATTTTCTCATTATAAATGGGCGGATGATCGTGTTTTGGAGGGGATCATACATAATCTAGTAACAACTCCGATCACCGAACTTCATGGTTACTTCTAAGAGGCAAGATTCTTGCATACATCTCGTATGATCGGGGGTTGCGAATTTGATCCTACACTCATCAGCACATTGGTGGAAAGCTGGTGGATGGGCCAATCGTCATGGGATCAGGGATCGTTCCCGATAAATAAGACCTCTACGCGACATTATTAGGCAAGGTCCTAAACTCATTTGAAGGTTATTGGATACAGATGAAGTGGTTGGAGACCAATTTCAAGAAGCTTCCTTTGCATGTGATCAAAGTCGTTAAGGAAAAATACGCCCGAGCATTCATCCTAAAATTGATTGGGGGCATTTTAATGCCCGATAAATCTCAAAATTTGGTTCACGTAAGGTGGCTACTATACCTAGTGGACTTCAAAAAATGCAAAAAACTGAGTTAGGGATCAACTGTGTTGGCCACATTGTACCAGGAGTTATGTCAGGCGACAGAACCGGATAAGATATCAATTGGTGGTTGCCTGCTTCTGCAATAGTCGTGGGCCTGGTGGCGACTACCAACTGGACGATATTCAGTTACTGTTATATCAATGTTCGAAAGCCAAGGTTAGTTACTTATTCTTTCGAAACTATATTAATTACATAATGATTTGTAAAATAAAATTCCGTACATAACGGAATTTACGATCGTGCACTTTAATTTGAATGGATACCATATGCCGACACCAATATCATATCTTGCATCCAGGCAAAATTGTTGGCCAATCGGATAATATGGGATGCGAAAGTGTCGTTCATAGTGTATGCGATGGTGGAAATGCTTGAATCGGATCGGGTGATGCGACAAGTTGGGTGGAGGCAAAAAATTCTGCTGCCATCACAACACATGGATGAGTTGCACAATGTAGACCTTCGGGGGAAAAATGACAATGACTGGAAGGAGATTCACAATGATGACATCGATGCTTGGGATTGTAGGAGGAAATTCTTACCCATCCATGAACTATTTTACTCAATAAACACGACGGCCTGTTTAAAGTACATGTCATGGTTTAGAGTCGTCGGTATGTCATATCTACTATAAGTGGAGGCGATGAGTAGGAAACTTCATCAACAGAGGCAACAACGACCACCCCAGTAGCGTAGGGCTGGACGCGGTCACACAACGGGTTCATCACCGGCTCTTACCAAAGAAATGTCGCCTATGTCTACGCAATATCTCGATCAATTAACTCCACTTATTCCTATTTATTTCACTAATCTCGTGTTTTTTTCACAAGCATCGCACTACATATTTCGGGGCACCGACGTCCCCCACGTTTTACACCCCCATGCCGACTTTGATTATCTCGCATATGTCGAGCCAGATGTTGCCGCATGTACCTTCAATGATGACAACACTAATGCCATTGTAATATCCCGAAAATTACTACTGTAATACCTCAAAAATTACTACAGTAAGAAAGTAGGTATCCCTGATAGTAAAATAAGGAAAAGTGACAAAAAGGGAAATTTTGAGTTATGGCAGCATTGGGAATTATATTATGACATATTAATTCAAGAAAGGATTAAATCGCAAAAGTGATAAACAAGAGTAAATACTCAAAATTTGAGGAGTTAAAGTGTAAATATGAAAATTTTGGACGACCAATAGTGTAAATATTTTAAGGGTGGAATAATCTAGAAACTAAGGAAAATGGATGAATTAGGACCAAATTGAAAAGGTGAAGAATTTTGAGGGACTAAATCACAATTTTACCAAATTAGGTGATGACTCAAGGATGGAATTTTTAAAGATTATAAAGGGCAAAATGGTCAATTAGAAGAGAGAGAAATTTAGAAGGCAATGATGATGTTGGTGATATTTTAGATTAATTAATTAATTAAATATTAGTTTATTAATATTTTAATTTGATTTTTAAATAATATTTTATTATTTTATTATTATTCTATTTAGTATATATATGGAAGGAAAAGATGAAGAATCTTCATCTTCTTCCCATGCATCCAACGTATGAAGAGAAAAGAAAGAAAGAAACTTTCTTTTCTTTACAATTTAGTCCTTTCACCAAAAATTCACCACTTTCACTTAGAAATCAAAAGAATTTTCATATCCATCAAGAGAGAAAGATAACAATGAGACTATGGGGTATCAAGTTAGATTCAAGAAACAGAAGCTGGAGGAGAGAGAAAATCAAGTTAAAGATTGAAATTAATAGGACAAGGTAAGAACATCAAGATTTCAATATATTTTTAAGTTTGTTATTATTGAAAAAGCATGGAAATGATGTTATAGTAAAGTTTTCTTAAATAAAGTCTTATGTTTTTGATATATTAGTGAAGGGAAATAAGAGAAAGTGATGGAAAATATTATAGAGAAAATGAATAAGGAAGTTATAAACTTAGTAATCAACATCTTGCACTAAAACAGTTCTGGACAGTAGCAGTAGGCTAATTTTGAAAAATCAACATAAATTATAGAAATCAAATTAGAGGATGAAAACATATGGAATTAAAGCTTTATTAAGTCTAGTTTCTCATAGAAGAAACGGTGTAAGTAATGGAATTGTAAATCATGAGATATAATAAATTATGTGAGACAAGGTCAGAATGAATTCGAGTTCCCCTGTTCTGACTTTGGAAAATTATAAAAAGTTGGAGAAAAATAATTATGGGCTTAAATTTATATATTTAATGAGAGACTATTTTCAACAGAAATAAACTAAATCATCATCCGAATCCTGTACTAGGAGATAATTATTTTTTAGTGAAGAAGGGTCAGAACTGTCAAACAGCAGAATAGGGATGACTTTAAAGAACAAAATATACTTATTGGCTAAACCAAAAATTTTGAAAATTTTATAGTAAGAATATATGTGTGTCTAGTTTTATAGAAAATTTACAGAGCTCAATTCGGAGTTACATAGCTCAAGATATAAATAATTTTGTCACAATGACTCAAGTGGACAGCTTTGAATAAACAAATAAATAAATACTGAAATTATAGATAATGTTACATATAAGCATGTTGTATACATTAAGGATGTGGAATGGAGAGGAGGGGGAGGAAAATATATGATTATTCAACTAGCATGAGTTTTCATTAAAAATGGCTAATTTGCATGTTTTAGGTTCAGGGACTAAATTGAATAAAAGTAATATTTTAAGGGTAAATTTGTAAAAATGTCAAAAAGTGACCAAATTGCATGAAATAAATTGTTTTATTATTTAAATTAATAAATTGAATGAAATATTAATTTATATCAAGATTGGATGGACATTCGAGGAAAATAAAAAATTACCAAAATGTCCCTGAACTTTGGTATTTCTGCAATTTAGCCTGGTAAGTTCGTGTAACTTGAATTATATTCTTAGATGATTGAAATATATATATTGGATTGAGAAATTGATTTGGATTGTGAACATGAGAAATTGTGAATTGAATGAAATGGAAATGAAGCTTTGAATTACATGAGCAAATATCGGGTCTCGTAGGTCCTATTTGTTATGAATATAATATTTCGAGGATATGTTGTAAAGAATTATAAAAGCACGCTAATAATTTAAATGTTTTAATTCGTATAAAATTTTGCAACTCGGTTTAATATGTATGCAAATGTATGTCTTCTAGTAATGCCTCGTATCCTATTTCGACGTCGAATACGGGTAAGGGGTGTTACAATGTGACATCGCCAGATTCGGTCATAACGTTTAGACCGGGTTTGGGGTGTTACAGCCATTACCAATCCAGTATTTGGTGCCAGTTTTGATGCCTGATAACTCTTGAAAAGAGTTATATTTCATGCCTTTAGACCTAGCTAATTGCTTGTACTTATGTCCATTTTGTTACATATCAAGGCATTTTAGTTAGCTTTTTTAATATTGCATTAGGACTTGGACTGTGTTGGAATTACGTGCTTTTAATCGCTTGTGGTGGAGTTTTTTTGTGTTGGTGTGCCAGGAACAAGTTTTAAAATGAGAAAATAAATGAGTGAAGTTTTGTCAGGGCAAAGTGCAAACAATTTGCAAGGACGGATGCTGTAGCAATACCGGGAAGACCAAGTCAACATTTTTTGCACAACAGTCCCAGTTGAAATTCAAACTTGTACCAGATGAATCCCCTTAAAATAGGAGAAGATAATCACGAGCTGTTAGTCGACCCTAGCCATATCTATCTATAAAAGTCGATGAAGAGGACCTCAAAAAGGGCAAAATAAAAAAAGAATGGGAGAGATCCTTAGCCGTAAATAAGGGTTCGGCTGCGCAAAGGAAAGGAAGTTAAAGGCAGTCCTTCTTAACCATCACAGAATGTTGTGCTGCCGAAGTGTGGATTGGGCAAGCAAAACTTTTCCCGAAGTTCTTCCGCTATTTCCATTAGTGTTCATTCGAGAGATTAAATTGAAGTAGTGAACACAATGTCGAATAATATTTTGGTTTGGAATTTTATATCCCAGCCCATGAGCTATGTCACACCCCGAAATAGCGCCTAGGAGTTTTAGGGATATTTTAGGAATTTTAGCCATAGAGTGTTCAGAATTTTGCGACATGGTTTATCAGTAATGTTTTCTTTACTATAGTTTTTAGAAAATTAAATCAATTTTTGAAAGAGAGTTTTACCTTGAATTTTGAAAATAGGACTGATTTGTAAAAGAGTCAAAATTGTGAGTCTTTATGAAGCAATTAAACCAAATTTTAAAATTCAACCTAATACTTCCCTTACCTACATATATTTCACATTAGTTTTTCCCCTCCTATTCTTGTTTACGTCCTTTTGTTTTCCCTCACCCTCTCCATTTGATTTTTTATTCCAAACTCTAGTCTTTTAATTTCCATCATCCTTTCGACATTAAACCTTCTTAATACTTCAAGGAAAACACACAAAATCACCATAGTTTTCTCCATTGTCAAGCTTTTGGGTTTTTTCGAGTTTTCGATCATACCCTTGATTTTTTTCTCAACTAAGATAACGATTCATATTCCTATTAGTTTAATGTTATTTAGTCTTGAAAACCAAGCTTTTAGCCATTAAATTGCATGTTTTAAATAAAAACTAAAAATTAGGTCATTAATGGTGGATCTCGGGATTTTGCATAAAAATGTGGTTTCAAAGTGTTTTCAACTTGTTTTAACATGATTAGAAGGTTTCAAAACTTACTTTAAAGTTTCGTTAAAGAATTCTTGAGTTTTAACGAATTTTCAGAAAATGGTCATAAAACATGTCGAAAAAGTCGATAATATGATTTGAGTATTTTATTGTAATTTAAAGGTGGGGTATTATTTGTAGGTGAATTATAAGATGAACGGGATTGGTTTTAGGCAAAAAGATTGAGTATAGTCTAAGATATTTGAGTTTTAAGTTGGCTATGTTAATGTTTCGGTTACATGGGAACATAGCTTAGGCTTATGTTTTTTATTTCTTGTGGTGAGTTCTTAACTGGTTATTGAATTAAATTTTGTGTGAATTGTTGTGTTGAAGTTTCAGATTCGATAGAACCTTCTACGAGTAGAGATTAAGGTAAGGAAAAGCTAGTTTGAGCTTTTGACTTTTTGGCAAAAGCGTAATTAGTGAGTGTTTAGAATAATTACTTGTGGACATGATTCAATGCATTATTTGGAAATTTAGTGGTAGCCTAAACCTCTACTCTAAATTCCAAGTGTAAGCTTTCTCATACCTATGTTATCTTGTGAATAAAGAGCTTATGTGTTTGTGAATATGTGAATTGAGATGATATGCTATAACATGTGATATATGGTTATGATAACTGTTGTGAAATTACAAATATGTACATGTTATGTATATGTTAAATGTTAGTGGCAGTGTTTTGCTAAAGATGCAAATATGTAGTGATTGTGCACGGATAATCGATAAGTGATATGTGTTTGCCTTTGGATATTTTTGCCTTGTGATCTTGAAACCATTGAATATAGTTGGCATGTCATAGGATTGTGAGTACTCACCTATATGTACAGTGATTTTTGGTGTTGGGGCCCTGAGGCATGTTGGAGGGATGAGGGAATGTAAGCTAAGCTCCATTCAGTAGGACATGTAAGGGGAAATTTGACTCTATAAGTCTATATTTGGTGTGTTAGAGATTCGTGTATCTGATGAGTGATGATAGGCCCACTTTTATGTTTCATAGCTCAAGTGCCAATTTATCTTAAATTATGAGTATGTGTATATTGTGATGTGTGTTTATATGACATGTGACCATTATGCAATTTATCTATAAAGATGTTTTAGAGTATTATGGTATATGCTTGAATGTTATGGGATTTTACGAGTATTATGACATATGCTTAATCGTCTTGAGATTATGAGTATGGTGATATGTGCTTGTATGTTAGGTGACTATATGTGAAATATGTTATATGCTTAAAAGTGAATATGTTCACAACGTAAAATGACTAGAAAATAATGCACGTGTAAGAATATCATGACACTAAAATTGGAACTGTTAAGGTTGTGCTATATGGTTGTTTCGTTATTGCTTGATAAACTATTTGCATAGTAGTTGTTTTAGGCATTCACTGAGCTTGTTAAGCTCACCCACTCCCTTCTTTAAACATTGCAAATTAGTTGTGTGCCGGTGTGAGCGGTGTGGTTTCGAGAGGTGACCCAAGCAAGACTTTTGCATTATTTCATAGGTGTTCTATATTTATATACATTTTAGGGGAAAAGGCAATATGGTAGACTTTATATAGCCAAGTTAACTTCTAGACATTTTGCTAGCTTTTGGTTTGGTTTATCAGGATTACATGTTATTATTATGCTTGAGTTCATGAGCATGAGGATGGATTGACGTTACTTTCTCGAGAATGGTTTTGAGATATTGAACCGTTAATTCGACCGTTGAATGATTATTTGTCAAAGTAATTGATGTATGATGTTTAGAAACTAAATTGGAATGGATTAATTGCATAGTATGCTACATTTTTTAGGTCTAAAGCAAAGGTATAGATAATCAGGTTTTAAAATCGATAACTTCGTGTTTTGAAATGTGCAGGAACTCAGAATAGAGATTTGGTATCGATATTTTTACTCGAGTATTGACACTCGGGGTAAATTTATTGATACTTCATGACAGGTGCCTATAATTTTTGAGACTTTGATTTGTAATCGAGAAAAATAATGCAAGTTTGGCATCATTTTTCTAGGTAGTATCAATACCACTTAAAGAAAATATCGATACCTTAATGTCAATATCGATACCTACAGACCTAGTTTGAGAATTTTACTGAATGGACCTTATGCATATTTTAATATGTTTATAAGACTATTTAATGTATGTTTAGCAAATGATAATGATAACTAGCTAGTATGATTGACTTAAGACCAATGCGAATAGCAAACTAATGGATGTTTTGTTTGAATGAGCTTTTACTTGTTGGTTATGACATGAGACGGTGGTGTGGCATCATGATATTTGGGCTTGGCGACCAAGCCAGGTATAGGGTGTTACAAGATAAATCTCATAGGGTTGGGATTAGTTTCGATAAAACCTTAAACTATTTTTATGGATGCAGTATATCTCTAATTTACTTTACTGTTCCATTTGATTGTTCTTATTTCTTAATTAAAATGCAAATGATCTCTAGACATAGAAGACTGTTTGCATACTTATAAACTGATTCTAATTTTGAAAGGGTTTGATTGGTTAGATTAAAATTAAATGAAATGAGCAAGTATTCGATAGACATCTGTAGTCGACTTTAGACATAGAGTCACGATCATACAGAAAGAAACCATGCAACATATCTAAAAATCCTATTGACACGGGCAAGGTAACTTGAGGTTTTGCTTTCCCGAGAGGTAGGCCATTTTAGAACTCTTCTGCGTAGTAAAGTAGATATAATTTTGCCAAGGCATTATTGACAATAAAGGTTGATTCTGGGTAATCCCGACCTTCCGAATCAACACCAATCTATCCTTATTCTTTGTCGTAGTAACTTTGCCACAACATATTTAGTTGTTTATTTCTTTGTTTACATTCTATTCGGATAAACACTCTAGTTATTACCATTACATTTCTGCTCTCACTTTTTCCAGAACATTTCTAATTATTCATCAATTCCATCTATCACATACATCATCATTTCTTTGAATTATAACTACATACTTACCTTAGTTTACTATAGCATCTTATTCGTCAGTCTTGCCTGAACATTTTACAATAACTTGACCAATTTTGTGCCTCAATATGATCCTAGTGGGAACGATAATCACTCATCACTTTCTTAATTGAATCGACGTGTATACTTGCACACTTCACATATCATATTCACACGCGACAATGCCCCAAGTTAATGCCAACGTATACGTGTTTTGGAACACCATACACTTACACCTCAATAGTGTTTCACACACCCACTGCATCATTGTTCTATCAAGGTGGATCATCGACGCAAACATCTTCTACTAGAGTTAAGGATACACGATGGGAGGCTAGGATGGCACCGCACTCAAGCACGAAGGAAGGCAATGGAGACCAAAGCAAAGATGAAGACAAAGACGAATACAAAGACAAACACGAAGAAGATGGCGACGATGACGACGAGAGTGGGGGAGAAGACGAACATAATGATTTCGATAGTGATGAACCAGTTTATGAGCCCCCGATAATAGTTGTGAGCAGAAATCCTTCTCGCGACCATCACCCACTGCTGTGCGACACCTATTCTCGCTAGCGATGCTAATGATGTATTTTTTAACTTATCTATCATGATGTAGATATAAATGACATCAATAAAGAAACCACAAGTTTTCATTGTAACTCATATCTTCCTCTTTGTTATATTCTAATGTAAGTTATACGTAAGTTAATAAGAATTAACAAATTTTATACCTTAGAATAATGCAGGCGTTGTAATAAATTTTATATCCTTTAAAATTAAAAATAAGGTTAGCGATGCTAAGGCCCTAATGCACCCCTCAACATAGAACATATCGCCTTCATATGCCCGGGGTTTATGTAGTACTCGCATAATCTCTATTGACTGTCCCTCTCCCGAATATGCATATTATTCCCTATCCGGATGGAATTCGGGCAACCTTTTGAGACGCGACGTAAGTCCCTATTTGGCACTAACTCGAATGGTGCACTAGAGACTAGCGACCACATACTCTCATTTCGGACTGGTGGGAATTCAGGATTCCAAACACTATGTATACGTTCTAGTCTGTAGACATCGTTGATGTAAGCCGTGTACTCAATTCGTAGGTTCGCACATGCAGCAATTACATGTGCACATAGGAATCAAGTGCTTGGAATATCCCACAATAACAAGTTCATCCTGTTAGGTCAAAACGATATGATTCCCCTGACATGTCCTGGACGGGCTTAGGATGGTCCGTGACTTAAAAATTCAGGTTTCAATACGAGTGGCACATTACATACATAATTTTCGCTTTCGCTATATTTCATTTAATCTCCTTCCTAACATCCTCGCACCATGTATGGCCACTCGTTATCTGTCCAGCATACGCTGTCACTCGCTTTAGAAATAAGGCAGCTAGGCAAAAGTATGTTTTTTTTACAATCGATGTTACCGGTAAATGATGCGTTCCCTTCAGTACAGAATTGATGCACTCAGCTAAGTTTGACATCATGTGCCCATATCGTAGACCCCCATCATATGATTATGTCTATTTTCCAAAGGGTATATTCGCTAGGTATGCCGCACCGAATCTATTGATAGCACCCAAGTTATTCAACATTTCATGGAAACGATATTGGATAAGCTCGTAACCTATCGAGAAAAGCATACCAGTGAATGCAAAGAACAAACCCAGTATGGTATAACAAGACTTTGCAAATAATGGGAACTACAAACCCATGTCAATGACTTGATCTCGCTTACTTTCTGAAGGTCATTTTATGTGGTAGTTGGATTTGACATTCGTAAGCAGTACCTATGATGGGTTTGATCCTAAAGGCTACTATGTTGCTTAATCGCAGGTAGTATTCCGATTCCCTTGTTTGATATGACACATATGTCAGGCTATGGGAAAAAGTGATGACGCAATCGACTTTGGAAGAAATCCCAGTCATCTATCGTTTCTTTGAGAGTTATTGCAAATGTTATCGGTAGAATCTTTTGATTCTCGTCCTGAACAACGACAATCAACAACCGATGTCGATACCTTATGTATAGCCAGGTGTCGTCAATTTGCACGAAAGCCTTGCAGTGCGGGAAAGCTTTTCTACATTGCTCAAAGGTTCAGAAGAATCGATGGGATACTCTTTTCCCAAGGACCAATTGATTGTCGAAGTATGCTGAGTATGTTTTTAAATTGATTATGGAACCTGGAACATACTGATCCAACACCTCACATTATTTCCATAAATAGTTGTATGAAATGTCCCACTCGTGATGCAGCTTATCCATTGCCTTCTATTTTGCAACCAAAGCTTTGTAGTATGACCGGGACGAGAATCCTGGGACTCACCTTCACAATTGGTAGAATAACGTCAAAAATCATGTCCAAGTCTAAACTAGGATGATCCTGACTTGCACCTGCTGCAACACGGGTATGTGGACTGAAATACTTCTTTCTTATCCACAGCCCGATTTTCTTCCATAAAAATGTCATGATTTTCCACTTGGATCTCCCATCACGCATTGCTTCAGTGTAGGGAGAAAATCATCTTATTTCGAGTATTCCATTCCAACTTCCAATACACGTACATCACGCGATGTGCTTGAATGATCAGGTGTTTTGTGTGGTAGCTACGAAAACCCTACACCTGTAACAGCCTATTTTTTAATGGTGTCAGAAATGATGGTTTCGGGGCCACAAATCTGATGAGTGAGTCCATAAATATTATTATTTAATATTTACGAGTCAAATATGAAACTATTTTGGAATTTGTTTTAATGTTTTTTGTTAATTGAATGAATAATTACGTTCAAGTGGTATTTCCCTAAAGTTAAGTGATTTTAGAAAAAGAGGTATTGGGACCTCGTTTCTATAAAGGTATGTAAATATTTTATTAAATATTTAAGGATTGTATTAAGGTCATATTAAAATTTGGTTAAGAAATTTGAATGTTTAAATGGCTAATTAAGTAAAAAGGACTAAATCGTAAAAGCTAAAAAAGTTAATTTCTATTAGTTAATTGAACAATTTAAGAAAGGTAAAAGGGTATATGTTGCAAATATGCCATATTTAAAAGGGAGGTACGGTGGATATTGTTTTATTATGTTAAAATATGTGTTTTATTGTTAATAAAAAATTCTAAGTTAAATTATAATAAAAACAAAAGGAAAACAATTTTGTTTTTATGTTCTTCTTCCATAAGCTGAAATACACCATTGTTGAGTCAAGGAGGTTCGGTCAAACTTCTCCCTTTGCATGCTTGCATTTTTTAGGTCCATTTTTAATGATTTTTATGTTTTTGTTATCGTATTAGCTTAACCTAACTAGCCCGGGGGTTAATTTGTACAATTGTTAAAAGTTTAGGGACTTGCCATGAATGGTTTAAGTATGTTTTTAGATTTAATTGATAGATTATTAAGCTTGCATGATAAATAGAAGTATTTTGTTAAGTGATTTTTAGTAATTTTAATTTTAAAGGATTAATTTGTTAAAAGAGTAAAATTCATGGGATTTGATGTGAAATTTTGATGAAAATAGACTGTTTAGAAATCTTAAGAAAATCAGCTAACATGGGTTCTCTTTTAAAAATGGTAAATTTGCAAGTTATGGGTTTAAGGACTAAATTGAATAAAAGGAAAAATGTTGGGGTAATTTTGTTGATTCACATTAAAATGTGTTATAGGCTTGAATTAATTATTTTAAGCTATTTGAATTATTTAATTAAATGAATTTATATTATTTAGATCAAGAAATGCTACAATTAGATCTAAATCAAGGAAAAAGCTAAGGTTTTGGACTAGTTGTTGACTCTATTTTAGCAACCGTTCTAATTGAGGTAAGTTCATTTAAGGACTTAATTATGATTTAATGTTTTGAATGTAATGTTAATAAATATTTATATTATAAATAGATTAGATTAGTAGTTGTATAATATTTTGATAAATGGAACAAAATGGGATGTGAATTAATTTGAATGATATAATGTTTTGGTTTGGATGAGGTACTCAAATGTTAATATGATAAAGTAAACGTATATATGGAAAGGATATATTGAATGCCAATTAAGGATTGGATATGTAAAACGGTCCTGTTTGCGCCATGTGAATTCTTAGGATACAAATGACATGTTATTAGGGATTATACGGTTTCGGGTGCTAGTCTTAAATGTCCTACCGATGACTGAGGTCCTGCATTTGTTGCGGATTCTCCATAGCTCGTGTGAGCAGCATCATGTAGCTAACATTTTGACCCACAACTCGTGTGAGCAGGCCCATTTCACAACTCGTGTGAGCACTATTGAAAAGGAAAGGTTATGATTACATGAAAAGGCACACTATGTGTGAGCATTCTCGAGTATCCGATTAAATTCTAGATGGTTCAACAGGTAAGTAAAGGTTAATGGAATGACATGTATAAAAATTTAATGTTCATATGAAACGGAAAGATGGATATGCATATATGAAACGAATAGGGTGAGAATTTATCATGTGACAGATGAAATATGCAGGGAATTTATTTCTTAATGTATGTAATGTTTCATAGATGTTATGCTTCCTTATTATCTATTAGCTATGTGGACTCAATGAGAAGAATGTATAATGGATAAATATATGCTAGTTGATATATAAAATCTAAATGCTTATTAGGTATATTTCATGATTTACTATGCTATAATATGTATGATATATGAAGTTTGAGATGTGAAAGGTGATAAAAATGAAAGTAAATAGTATATGGTGAAAATGATTGATGGATTTGAAAAGCTTGATATGTTATACGCCTTATTTGGTTGAATTTATATATGCATTACTCCACCTACTAATCTTGTGAGGTGTTGGAACAACGGAAATGTGCAAGTGTACACAATCACAACAAGTAATAAAGTGACAAGTAAATGTCGAGTTATCATACCCACATGGACTGTGAAAAGAATTATTTATGAATGCAATTTAAAAATACTTTGGTGAAGAAAAATATTTTGATTTAAGAAGGTGCTTAAAAACTAAGTTTTTAACTAAGTAAAATAAATACAAATAAGATAAAAGTTCCAATGCACGATTTCGGAAGATGATTTTAATCAAGATGACATAATTGTGCTAGATTAATTACATTTCTTAACTTAGAATTATTAAACTCATGTTCAGGTTGTTACGAATAAATTCACAGCAACTCGGTAATTTTCTAACTTATAAACATACTTACCTACCAAAATCTATTAATCTCTTGACTATATCTCTATGTCAATTCAACCGATTAAACAAATTTTAATAAGCAAATGTGTTAATGCACATACATACTTATGAAATCAAAATAATCTATTGTACATATCTCTATGCCAATTCAAACAATTAATTCAATCTCATAATCACATAAAAGAGTACGTGAGGTAACAATGTATTTCTACCTTGAAACAGTTTAATCACAATAATCTTACAAGTTATGCAAGGCTAATGTATTGTTAGATACCGTTGCTAATTTAATCCTCAGCTACCTTAGATGATTAAACATGCACTGATTAATTACTATGTCAATTAATTACAATTTCAATACGTTTAAATAATTAATTCATTAGTTACCTTACAATTGTAATGCAATAATAACTTAGTCATGGTTTTACTTAATCAAACATCTTACCGAGGCCTATAACAACACAAATACAATTTTAATAAATTAAGCAGACGAAATGCAATCAACCTAACACGAATTAAATTTAAGACATATTAATTAAATTAAACAGTTCAAAATCATAATTATTCATATACATGTTCATCATAACAACAACAAAATTAAAAGGATAGGGAACAAGAATCAAATCCGATGTTCTCTCCGTGGCTTGACTAGTTTGCTCCACTCCTCCTTCTCCACTTGTTCTTATCGAACCGAGGCTTCTACGAACACTTGGATGCTACTCCAAATGGTGGATGAATAACTCTTTTTCAAGAGGTGATATCGACAAGGGACTGAAGAATAATGGAAGGGAAATGAAGAGAGAAAAATGAGAAAGAACTGAAGAGATGAGAAGAGTTGAGATGTGTTTGAAGTGAGCAGCCAAGGGGGTATTTATAGGTTGAGATGGCTGCCAAAATTAGCAAAAATCAGCAGCCATAGAGTCCCCCTATGGCCAGCCACACATGTGGCAAGTTTGAAGTTTTCAAACTTACTATATTAAGGTAGGGGCAAACCTAGAAAGGCACAAATAGTGGAAGGGTTTGAATGTAATTTGCAGAAGTATTCAAGGGCCATTTTGCAAGCCAAATAATCAGCAAAGCAAGCTGATTGGGTCAGCATGTGGGATGGTTTTGGGCTGCCCAGTGCTCGATTGGTTCGATTTTCTCGATTCAGCTCAACTAGATCTCTTTTCATAATTAATTAATAATAATTTATTTAACCCAAAATTAAATTGGATTAAAATTAAAATTAATTATATTATGAATTAATACACATAATTTGGACCGTCTTATACAAAAAAAATTATTTCGCCTTGATGCTTCAAAATTGCTACTCGATTTTGTGCTTCTAGTAGTGTCTGTCGGGCCGTTTTTCGCCCTTTGTGCAAATCTATCGAAAATAATGAAAATTAATTATAAAATTAATTAAAATTCAACATGTTAATAATTCAAGTACAAAATAATTATTTTATAATAATTATATATTTTTCGACAAGAATTTTACCGAAGCTGCATGAATTTGAGTTAAAAAGGGCATGAAAAAGTGTGTACATTTTCGTGTTTCCAGGTGTTGTGTTTAGGAAAAAGGAAATTTGGTCTAAAAGAAAAATGAATTATTCATGGTTGTTTAATTAATGCATTTGGTAAGTTTAAGTTCCTTTATACGAACTTACTAAGCATTAGTTGCTTACACAATTAGTTCTCTCTATTTCTGTAGGTCATCGGAAAGCTCAGTCGGTTGGAATTGTGTCGGAGCACGATCACACTATTTATCGATACATTTTGGTAAATTTTGGTTATTTTGGATAATGGTTATAAATGACATGTAACAAGGTAAAAAGGTTATTTCAGTGATTTGGCTTGTTTAGGTTGTGCTAAGTTTGTTGTGGTTAATGATGTTAAATGATGGCATGTGAATAATAGGTACAAGTATGCGTGGATGAACTTTATGCATGCCTTATAGATATTAGGTATTATAAGGTATAATGGCATGTTTTGGAATAGCTATTTGGCATGGTTGACATAGTTTCAAACTAGAACCTTAAGATGTGGAATGGCTCTAAATTTTTGTGAGTGAAATGTGGTGTCTTTGATTGGCATATTGGAAGATATATGTTGAATGATTCTTTACTTGATTTGTGTTTATTTGAAGTTAAAATGGATGAATGATAGGTATATGGTGTAGATTTTAAGCTTAGTCCATGTCAATTAGATGAACTTACTTGGATGTATATTTTGCGGTACCAACGAGGGTACTTTGGTTGAATGATGGAAAGGTGTTGCATATATGATGATTTTAGCATAATTTGGTCTTTTTTAAGTGTGCTTTAATTTGGTTAAAAAGGTTAGAAAATGGTATGCTTGTGGCTCAAGAAAGCATTTTTTGGTAAACTTGTTTTTTAAGACACATTTTGGTACACATGGCCTAAGACACGGGCTGTCATATGGCCGTGTGTCACACACGGGCTGTCACACGGCTGTGTATCACACACGGGCTGTTCGTACAACCATGTTTCCTTATTGCTCTTAAATACATATTTCACACGGCCCATAACATCGCCATGTAGCCTTATTTCGAATGTTCACACGGTCTCAGTTATGTCACACGGCCGTGTGACCCCTGTTTCACAACTTTTTCATGTTACGCCTGAAATTTCAAATTTGCTTCGAGTAAGTCCTTGATTGTTTCCAAATAGTTTTTAGGGCCAATCAAGCTCGATTTAAGGCCCATAAAATTATTTTTTATCATATTTAAATTAAGTTATTGAAAATAAATATGTGAATTGCATGTTGATCCATGTTTCGCTGATTAAGGTTCTGTTTTGTACTGTAATGCTCTGCAACCCTTATCCGAAAACGGAGACGGGTTAGGGGTGTTACAAAACTACCCTCGGTTGATAAGTCGATGTTAGTTATATGGTTGGAGTTCATATGCCCTAAATCATGGATCTGGATCTAGAGCATTGCCCAAGCCATCACCGCCAGACCCGTAAGGTTTTGGCTCTGTTAGAATCGGATTTGGTTCGAAAAATAGTGCCACTTCCAAACCATCTGGACCGCACTGTCGAATTGGACCAGGGTCTGACTCCACCCTATCAACTGCATCTGCTACCTCTTCTTCCTCACCTGCATCTTTTTCCTCCCCGACATCTTTCTCATCTGCATATTCTTCCTCATTTGTGCCTCCATTATCACCTTCAAGAATGGGGTTTGATGTACCCTCACCGGTCCCTGTCGCAAGGAGTAAGTCATCAGTTATTCCATAACCCATGTGCCCGCCAAAATCTGCACTGATTTGGTGTCTAGTGTACATCGATGCCTCTCTAGTATAAGTGTTCCGCTCTAGGTCATCGAGCCTGTACAAAATTTGAAATCGTACGCACTGATTGAATGTCGAGTCTGAGTGTCGAGATTTGAGTTATGCTTAGACCTCGACTGGTACTAGCCACTAAAATTTAGATCCATGCTGGAGATCGATTAGTGTCTACCCATAGATATTTCGGGGATATCGTAGTAGGAGCTTTTTAACAAGCCAGTGAACCCATCGCAGAACCGTGTAGTAGGACTTACTACTTCAGCTTCGGTTCCAAGATTAACCGCAACGGCGGCCGAAGATGGGCTAGATCCATCAGCCTTAGAAAACTCGATAAATAACTCCATTACAGAATTTTCACTTGAGATGTACGATGATATGTCTACCTTGAGCTGGAACTCACCATTCATATCAAATAGGTCATACCCATAGGGGTCAACGAAAGTAAGATATCTACATTGCAACCTCGAAATTCTTTCTCGAGTCTGATGGGCGTTGGAACCACCAAATAAAAATTCCTACGACAAAATAACACTATATAGCAGTATAGAGTAGTAGGGTCAAATCCATAGGGATTGGTTATCTAATTTCGTCTTTTCTTGTGACCAGAATAATTGTTGCGGCAATAATCTTGCCCACAACTCATGACGAACTTGTTGAAAAAAAAAAAGGGAGATGAAAATGTTTAGAAAGTAAATAAAGTGAATTTGCAGCCATAAACAATTATATTAATCAAAAAGAAAACAAAATAAGAAAATGGAATTGAATTTTGTAAGTAGTAATATAAAGTCTTAGCCTTAGACTTGGTGAATTCTAGTTCCAAATAAGTCCTTGAAAATGGGTTTTCTCTTCCAAACCATAAGCTGGTTATAGCAACCAAGAATGTCTCTACCACCAATTCTTCCTCTTGTACTTGATTCTGGTACGATCTACAAACCAACCCTTATCGATTGTCTAACAATGATACATGCATCCGTAATTCAAGACCCCCACAGCCTTGCGTTCTGAAGAACCCAACTCGGATCAACGACCACAGCCGCGTGGGTCATTTAAATCTGATCACTATCTCCCTTGACGAAAATCCCACTTGTATGACCCCACTAAGATACGTCAATTTGTTTGCAAAAATCCAGATACAACACAGTTGACTCATCTTCCCAACTATAGCCAAAACCACTCCAACCTAACGTGCACTTTGTGTTCAAATTGAATTAACTTTAAGGGACGAATTTGAACTATCTCATATTTCAGAGAAATAGTGAATACCGTTATGAAAGATTTTTAGTGCGAATTCATTTTCTCACGATTCTTGATCGGAAAGAATATTGGCCTAAAATTAAGTAGAAGTTTAGTGAAGCATGACATTAATCATGTTAGTTAGTGTATGTAAATGGATTTAGTGAAAAGGAAAGGGACGTAAGAAGCAATTGAACAAATTTGTAAAGAAACAAGGAAAAGGAAATAAAATGGTAGAATACTACTGACGCATGAAATAGAAAGGAATAAAAAAATTCATTCAATTTCTAGTATATTAAAGTGTATTCAAGTGTGTTTTTCAAAGGCCACCACACACCCTATTTATATACATATCATATACTAAAATTAGTCTAACTCACCTAACAACCAATTACATGGAATTAAATTCATATTAGATTTTTTTTTTTCTAAATATGGCTTTTACAAAGTAAAAAATCAGATCAACCCTTAAATATCTCAAAATTTTTTATTTGGTCGTTCTTTTATTGCTTATGCTCCAATTTAGTCATTTTCTAATTTTTTTTATTTAAAGCATCCGAATTGCATTCCTGGAAAACCTTAAACATAAAATCACCAATTTAACAGGAATTAATTCAAGAATTAATTGATTTGAACACATAAAACATGTAAAATAAACATGCTATTCGGGTTGATCCCCCGACTTTTCTCCTGATTCTAATTTGTAGCTCAGGAAAATGAATGGTAGGATTGAACGCCAATTCCGCGAACTGAGCTCTTACAAATACCACCCCGACCTTTGTATTACAAATTTGACCATCGAAGTAAATAACGGATTTCACTCATCGACTCATTTCAATATCAGGCACGAATTGAATTAATAAAATCAAAAAAAAAGTGTAGAGTTGTCCAAAAAAGTATACACGACTCTCACAACTCAATTATTTGATGTTTGACATTAATTTGTTGTGTGTCTAAGTTGTGAAAATTACATCCCTTTAATATAAAAAAAGACAGCGAGAGAGAAAATACGTTATTCGAAATTTGTTAATGAATACATACATTCATCGAATAATGATGATGAAATGCAAAGTATAATTTGAAAACGCGTTCCTGAATACATATGATTTCATGAAAACCTTGCTCCCCAGGGTATTCTATGCCTCAAAACGTGCATTAATTATATAGAAAGATTCTTTAGGACTCGAACTTTTCACCTGCAACAGAAGAAAATTGTTAGAGAAAGCACTCCCAGCTAGGTGTGTTTTCCTACCATGTCAGTAAGGAAGCTCACCCATTTGGGCGTGCCTTCTCTAACATTTTCATTTTGTTGCAGGTTAAAAGTACCTAACCAATGTATTTTTCAGTCGATTGTAAGCCCATTTTGAATATATTTGTTGAACACGTTAGTCTTGAGTCGCGTTTTCGATCGCGGGAAATTTTTTCTTTTCAATCTAACCTTTCCCCCGCGCTTATAAAAAGGCTCTCTCACTCAATGCTTCATCATCCTTCAAACAACTTCTCCCCAAGCCTCTCTATTCCTCCACTATAAAACATTTCTCAGTCTTAAAATTTTAGGTTGCTAAAAATATTTAGTTCATGTTCGAGGTTTTGTTAAGTCGTTGGTGATGCAATATTACTTTAAGACGCACACAATTCATTTATCATGTCGAGATGGGACCATTACATCTGATGCTTATCTTAGGGAATTCGGGTTTTGGGTGATTTAACTTTGTACGGCCACACGTGAAAGTCTACGTCGAGGTCTCAATCGACGATCGTTATGCGATCATGGATCGAGGTATAACAGGGGAGCCAGTTGATAGTTGTTACGCGGCCACGAGCACAAACTTTTTGGATACCTGAAAATATTGCCTTATAAATTCCATATAGAAGTATGAGGGAATAATTATAGGGAAAAACTGTGGGACTTCCCCAAATAATTGGTATAATTTTTTTCTCCATTTACAGGCAACTGGTACCTTTAAGCTTCATTCTTATTCGAAAGTCGAACCATTGTAGACGTAAGATGACTCTCAAGTGGGGAGCGATTATTTCAGTGGAGTAAAGGTGATGCTACTTTTGGGCCAACGATGGCCCCCGTTATTAAACAATCGATTAATAACTACAACCATTGTCACGTCAACCTGAGGTTGATCTCTACTTCCACTGAAACATCAGCCTTTGGATAAGAACAAAATGTTAAGGATACCGCCTGCTTGGAAATAAAGAAAAAATTACATTTATTACACCGAAAATCCCTCCATTTTTTCTTCTGAGTATGGCATCAATCTTATGTATGGTATAGATAAGGCATCATTTGCAGGGTATCCAAAAAGTTTGAACTCATGTCCACGTAATGACCTTCAACTCACCCCCAGTTATACTCAAACTTGTGATCGCATCACGGTCGCTAACTGAGACCTCCACCTAAAGTTTGACCACTTATTGTATCAAGCATTGTCACCCCAAACCCTAATTTCCCCAAGATGGGTTTCTAAGGTGATGGTCTTATCCAGCCATGATATATGAAATGTATGTGTTATAAGGCGCGTTATCATATCTGCGACTCCTCAGAACTACCTATGAAATTTTGTAATTCCAATCGAAAGCTCAAAACTCTGTTAAAAACCCTAAACCCCAAAAACCTTAAACTTAAAAATATTAAAAACCCTAACCTTGGGAGAGAGAAACGGAAAGCACACCCAATTGGACGTACTTTTCATTTCTCTCTCTAAAATAACGTATTTTAATTTTTGAAAAAAATGACCTAAAACCCTTATTTAAAGAAAACATCATATACATATAAATTAGCCAAATTATCCTTAATCGTAAATAAAGATTAAAAAAACTCTTACATTATGCAAATAGTGAAAATAAATTATAAAATAAGGAAAAAAATTAAGAC
Organism: Gossypium turneri; assembly: GCA_008044935.1. NCBI lineage: Eukaryota > Viridiplantae > Streptophyta > Magnoliopsida > Malvales > Malvaceae > Gossypium > Gossypium turneri. The sequence goes on from CP032573.1 coordinate 29,322,280, forward strand.
AATATATAATAATACACAAAATGTTAAAGTTTCTCAACTAATAAAAAATTAAATAATAAGATTGCATTTATTATTATTCAATTTCAATACAATTTAGGTCAATAGTACTCTTTCAAAGTTTCTTAGAAAAAGAGCTTTTGTTGTGGATGGGTTTGAGAATGGTGGTGACTTTTGGTGTAGATAGAGAGGGTGGAGAGGAACGAGATCTCTCTTCTGAAAGAAGAATTGGTTCAGTTATCGGTGAAAAGTTCATCGATTATTTATACAGGGAAACCAACGCTATTATGTTCTGTGTGGACAAGGAAATTGTATGATCCTAATAGTTTTTTTGCCCAATTGAAAAGTATCTAGAAGGCACAAAAAAAGTTTGAAATACAAGTTACAGGGCATAATTTATTCATGATTCTGTTTGAGGAAGAGGAGGACCTAGAAACGATCTTGGAGGGTTAACCATGGTTTTTTCAGAGAAATCTAATTATTTTTATCGACTTTTGGAATCCATAGAGAGAAGAAAGATAAAGCTAATTATATCTCCTTTTTGGATCAAAGTCGGCCCTTGCCCATCAGAATACGAGAGGAAGGACCTTATGCATGCGATTGGGTCCACTTTTGGTGGAGTTCTGCGTTCGGAGTCAAAAAAGGATTTTTGCTGAATTTGAGTCAATACTAATGTGCAGAAACCTTTAAGGCGTGGAAATTTTATCCAGGTTGGTTCGAAAGGAAAATAATGGATCCCTTTTAAGTATGAAAATATGCTCGATTTTTACTTTGGTTGTGGCCGAATGGGGCACGACATAAAGGAATGGACAGAGGTCTCGAATGTCATTAAACACTTACCAGAGAACGACTTACCCTACTCTGTAGCGCTTAAAGAAGAATCTAAATTGGTGGGAAAAGTAAGTCAAAAGTTGGGTGCCAACTTAAAGAAATCTATGAAACAATTTGCCTATGTGAGAGAAGACGATAATTTCACACAGTCGAAATGCTAGAGCATTAGGATTGAAACATCGCTTATAGCAGCTATGGATGACATGACTTCAAAGAAGGGCGCTAGATTTAGGAATAAGGTATTGGATTTTGAAATTACCACTGGGAGGAAAGGTGTTGTGGTGACGTGCTTGAATTGGAGTCTGCTACGAAAAACACAAAAGAGGGAAGTATGTTGGAATTGAAATTGGCCTGTTGGACTCAAATAGGTTGTTTGAGGAGTGTCTTAAATGAACATGAGTCAGATGTGGAATTAAAAGGTAGGGCCTATGAAATTCGGGAAGATGATAAAGGCAAGTAGTGGGCTTCGATTGATTCTTCTTTAAGGAAAGAATCGGGTTGGGAACTTATGGATCACGATGGTCCCCATTTGGGAGCTGGGCCCATTAATGACTCAATTGGGGCTCAACAGTGTAAGGTGCAAAACTTGGAAAAAAATTATAGCCCACCAAATGCTGGAAGAGGCTAGCTAGAAGCACTAATTTGGAACAATGTAGCAGGGTTGTGACACATAAAAAATGTAAAGGGGAATGTGAGTTCTTTAGTGAGGTGGGGTTTCCTTCCTATGGTATTACAGGTAGCAAAAAAGCGAAAGATGCAGAGAAGAAGTTGACAACTTTATGATGGACAGTTCTGACAAAAATGCCTTGGAGCAGGCTTCAGCTCTAACTAATGAAGGATCGGCGGCTGCAAATGGGCAAGCCGACTGGGTGCAATGAAACTCTTATGTTAAAATGTTTGTAGTTTGGAGAGACCACGGACAGTACGCCACCTTCAGCATTCGCTGAGGCTTTATAAACCCCAACTGGTCTTCTTTAGGAAGACAAAATTAGATTCTTGTAGAATGGAAACGATTAAGAAATGATGTGGCTTTTTGTATGGATTTAAGATTGGGGCCGATGGTAGTAAATGTGGCCTCTATCTAGCATGGAAAGATGATCTACAAGTATGTTTAAGGAAGTTCTCTAATAATTTTATCTACAAGTATGTTTAAGGAAGTTCTCTAATAATTTTATTGATGTGACGATTAAAAGGAGTGAGGAGGATGACGAGTGGCGTTACACAAGCTTTTATGGTTCTCTTTTTGCAAATAGTAGACAAGAATCATGGAATGCTCTCAGATATTTAGGAGCTAGTTGTAATCTCTCATGGCTCGTGTGTGGAGACTTTAACGATATTTTCTACACTTTTAAAAAAAACAAAGGCTACCAAGGGAAGAAAGGAGAATGGAAGATTTTCGAGATGCCTTAGTGGACAGTGTGGCCTATTTGAGATGGGTTTTTCAAGCCCTTGGTTTACATGAGAGAGAGGGAATTTGCCAGAAACAAACATCAAAGAGCGGTTGGATAGGGGGTTACAAACAAAAAATGGTTTACTTGATTCCCTAGTGCTTTCATTTGTCATTTGCCTCACTCTTTTTCAGATAATTGCCCACTGTTGATCCAAACATATCGTGGAGGAGAAGACAAAAAATAACGTAATTTTTTATTGGAAACTTGGTGGACTCTAGAAGACTCCTTCGAAGCTGAAGTTATGAAGATATGGGATTCGACTAGAGGGGACTTTCTTTCTAAACTAAAAAGTACTCGAGTAATTTTGCTTAAATGGGCTCGGTAAAGAAAGGAGAAAAGGAATGGTTTGAAGGAGAGTTTGACAAAGAAGCTGGAGTTACTACAAGAGGCTAATAGAAACGATAGAAATCTCCAAGAATTTATTGATACAAAACTCCTTTTTAACTGGGAGATTGATAAGGAAGAACTTTTCTAGAAACAAAAGGCAAAGGTAAATTGGCTAAAGGTTGGTAACAAAAATACCAGTTTTTTTTCACAAATGTGCATCGTAAAGGAAGAGTTCAAATATGATATCTTCGCTGGACTATGGGGATGGCAGAATTACCTCAGATCATGATGAAATGGAAAACATTGTGATGTGCTATTTTGTTAAGCTTTTTATGACGAAAAGGGGGGACAGTGGGATAAGCCATATTCTGTCCAGAGTTGACAAGTGCATCACTAAGGAGGCCAATACTGAGCTAACTGCTTCCTACACAGAGGATGAGGTTTTTGGGGCATTAAAGGGTATGGGTCCTGCAAAGGCGCCAGGTATAGATGGTTTCCCAACAATCTTTTTTCAAAAATATTGGCACATTATGAGCAAGGAGGTTTGTCGTTTTTGTTTGGGAGTATTAAATAATGGCATGAATATGGAGTCTATAAATGTCACTAATATAATTCTTATCCCTAAAATTCACAATCTTACAAAAATATGCAATTTTAAACCAATTAGCATTTGCACTGTTATCTATAAAATCATAGCCAAAATGGTTGCAAACAGATTTCAAAAGGTCTTATATGTTTGTACTGACAAGTCCCAGAGTGCATTTGTTCCCGGCCGATTAATATCTGATAATGTTTTATTGGCATATTAATTGTTGCATACTTTTAGCCAGAAGCGGAAAGGCAGAAAGGGCTTACTTACGCTCAAACTAGACATGAATAAAGCCTATGACAGGGTGGAGTGGAATTTCTTGCGAGTAATGATGGAAAAAATGGGTTTTGTTCAAGCTTGGGTTGACATTATGATGAAGTGTGTTTCCACTATCTATTATTCGGTCAACTTAAATGAAAGAATTGGGCCACCTTTCTAGCCTTCGAAAGGACTTCGACAAAAGGACCCTTTAAGTCTTTTTCTCTTTCTCATTTGTAGCGAGGGTCTATCTTCTTTAATGAGGTTAGTTGTTCATTAAGGTATTCTAAAGAGGGTAAAAACAAGTCGAAGAGGTCCACTGATATCTCACTTACTCTTTATCGATGATTGTATTCTTTTTGGGGAGGCTACTGTGGGAAGCGCTAAAATTTTGAAGCAAATTTTGAAAGAATATGAGACCCATTCGGGTCAATGTGTGAATTTTGACAAATCCATAATCTTTTTTAGCGTAAATACAATTGATTCGGTGAGAACACAAATCTCCATCGAATTGGGTGTGAGATGTTCCACTAACCTTGAGAAATACCTGGGTCTCCCAAATATAGTGGGCAGAAGGAAGAAGGTCTCCTTTCAGCATTTAAAAGACCATATGAAACAAAAGGTTGGTAATTGGAGTTCCCGTTTCATGTCTCAAGGCGACAAGAAAGTGTTTATTAAAACGATGTTGCAAGCACTACCTATTTATGCTATACGCTGTTTTCTTTTGTCAAAATCCTTGTGTAAGGAGATGGAGAGCATTTTAGCTCAATTTTGGTGGCAAAAGACTCATGGGAAATGAGGCTTGCATTGGTGTGGATAGCGCTCCATGTGTGAATTAAAAGAAAATGGTGGCATGGGCTTTAGGAGTCTTGCGAAATTTAATACCACCCTTCTTGCAAAACAAGGGTGCGTCTTATAACTAATCCAAATTCTCTATTGGCGCAGGTTTTGAAAGCGAAATATTATCCACATTCTAATTTTCTGAATTCATGTCTTAAAGTGAATGCTTCGTATGCATGGAAAAGCATCTGGACAATAAAAAAGGTTTTTCAAGATGGTTCTGGTTGGAGGGTGGGTACGGGTAAAGCGATCCCTATTTTTAATGCCGCATGGATACCAGGCTCTTTTAATTTTCAATTTCGTGGTACATTCAGTAATTGTAATCTTGAATTTGTGTCTGAGCTTATTGATGATAATAGAGAATGGAAATAGGATACTATTACTTCCATCTTTGATGAGGATGATGCATCAAGAATCCTTCAGATCCCGCTGGCACTTGAACCACATGATGAAGTCCTGGTTTGGTGGGGGGAAGCATCTGGTGAGTTTTCCGTTCGCAGTGCTTACAAATTGTTACAAATCAATAGTGTTTCTCCTAGATTAAAGGAATTACAAGCTACATATAAAAGTTTCTATCGTAAACTATGGAACTTAAATCTGCCTTCCAAGCTAAAAATTACTGTCTGGCGTATTTCAAAAAATTATATCCCTACCATGTCAAACTTATTCTTGAAGAAGCTGGTTCCAGACGCTATGTGTCCCATTTGTGAGGGAGGAGCAGAAACAGTAGATCATGCCTTCTGCCTTTGTCCTGTTGCAAATGAAGTTTGGGAAATTTTAGGCCTCATTGATTTATTAAACCGACCTAGTCAGGGGTGCGGTTTTTAATGTCTGCTCGCACACTCAATGAAGGATTGTTTGCTGCTCTGTTTGGGTCATCTGGTCTGAAAGAAATAGGAGAGTTCATGACAAAGTGGTTAAATCAGGAAAGGAAATCGCTAATTTTATCTCCAAGTATCTCTGGTGAATTGGACTGTTTAGAAGAGAAGAAAATTACCGTCCAGGGTGATAAAGTCATCTAGAATCCTCCTCCTACCGATTTTTATCAAAGTAAACTTTGATACGGCTTTTGTCATGGAACAGTGTAGATCAGGTACAGGGCTGGTTGCTCGAAATAGCGAGGGTGTGGTAATGGCGTCTAAAGCAGTTGTGCACGACAATGTGGGATCAGCTTTCGCCGGGGAAGCCCTTACATGCCTTGAGGCGGTTAAATTGGGGTTAGTTCTCAGATTAACAAAAGTAATCATCGAAGGAGACTCCTTGTCTGTTATTACGAAATGTAACTTAAGTCACACTGACAAATCAGAAGTTAGCTCATACATTCGTAAAATCAAAGGCACTTTCGCCCGATTTCAAAGCATCAGATTTGTGCATGTTAAAAGATTTTGAAATGCTTTAGCCGACGCTCTAGCCACTGAATGTGTAAGGGAGGGAGAAGGCTTTTACCTGATCGGGTCTGTCCCGGACTCCACTGCAACAACTTTGTCCGATGATTGGCTGCGCGAGCCTGACTGACAAATGAACGGTTCTTGGTTTTTCCGGTTTCCTGGGTTACCGAAGCATCAAATCTGGACAGGGATGCTTCGACTGAATGATTGTCTCAATTCAGGGAAAGAAGTTTGACAGGTTTTTTTTTTGGGAGAAATGGAACCGTCGGCGCCTCCTAGAAAGATGATAAGAGTGGGACGGGAAATCTCTTTCCCCAAGGGAGTGGGCACGTTTTTCTTTGATTTTCTTTACAGTTTGTTTACTTTTTCAGCAGCTTCTTTATTGTCTTTCTTTCCTTTTAGGATCAGATAATTTTTCTTTCTTTGGGTCTCTTTGCGCCTTTGGTCTTTTTAATTTTAGTTTTAAATTAATAAACCCCAGCCCTATTTTCTCAAAAAAATTAAATAATAGAAAAATTACTTATAATATTAATAAATACAGTTGCAATGTTAATTGAGAGAATATATTAAAGAGTTTAATTCATTAGTTTTTATTACTATTCCATTATGGTTTAAAGAATTCAAAGTCGTTGAAAATGGGTAAAGTTATAACAAATGTCACATTATTAAGGTAATATAAGATTAAAAAATGTGATATTGAGATTACCTCTTATAATATTAAATTATCTATCCAAGAAAAAATTTTTGAACTAAATTTGATGACAAAATTTTATATTCCTAAAATAGTGTAAGATTACTTGATCCGAAACAAGGGCGAATTCCATAGCATAAAGCAAAAAATTGTTAAATTTATGTAATATAAATAATATAGAAAATGCTTGTAAGATTTTTAACTTTGAGGTCTAGTGATCAAATATCAGTAGATGTGAGTTTAGTATTTATGTTGAAGTTTTCTAAAAATATATTCTGATTTATTTAATATTTCAATTTGTTTTTATGTGAGATTTGGATGTAACGTTTGATTGTAACTTTTAGTTGTAACTTAAAAAAAAAAAATTAATTTTTCATAAACTTGTATAAGCTACAAATCTCAAACAATCTAAAATCATCAAATATAAGAATATTGAATAATTTATAAAAATATTTAATGTAATTTTAAAATGATGAATAAATTGTTAACTATTACTATAAATAATACTAGACTATATCCTCTCTTTGTAAAATAAATTTTTAAAATATAATATTTATATTAATATACATGTGTAATGATTCAATTTACAAATAAATGAATTTAAAATTAAAATTAAATTGTTAGGAGATATGATAGGAAATGTGAAATAACTTAAGATATAATAGAAGAAAGTAAAATTTTACCAAAAAAATAAAAATAAAATAATTAAGGATAATGATTTTTTGGTCTTTTAACTTTATCAAAAAGGTTATTTTAGTCATCTATTTAATTTTTTGTCTCTTTCAACCATTGAACTTATATTTTTGGTCAAATTATCTCAAAATAAATAGAAAAGTTAATGTTTGTTAACTTTGCTGACATGGCATACACGTGGATTGCCACGTCAGCATTTAATTAAAATTTAAAAAACATTAAATATATATTATAATTTTTAAATGATTTTAATTTTTAAAATAAATTGTACATTTTAATTTTTAACATTTTAAAAAATTAATTAAATGTAATGTGTATACCACATTAGAAAAGTTAAAAATGTGAACTTTTCCATTCATTTTGGGGTGATTTAACAAAAAATGCAAGTTTAAGAGCTAAAAAAAATTAAAAATTAAATGGAGGGCTAAAATGACTTTTTTGTAAAATTAGAGGGTCAAATAAATCATTATATCAATAATTAAAAATGCATGGTGATGTTGTCATTAAAAATTATATGTACTTAACGCAAGTAATAATCATGTTAAAATCTACATCAAATGAATTATTAAAATGTAAACTTTTATTTAAATGTAAAGTAATTCGAGACAAAAAAAAATTGCAAATACAAAATGAACATAAATTTTCTTTTACAGAACGAATTAGTATAGTATGAAGAATCATATAAAATATGAGATAAATTCGACATAATATAAACATAAAAATAATTTCTCTAAATTGAATAATGATAACAAATTTTATAGATTATATTATAATATAAAAATAACGACACACATGCATAATGTGCCAAAATTTACATATAATTAAATTTTAATACGTGATACGTGAATATTATATATATATATATATATATATATATATATATATATATATAACATCGACACAATAAAATTATGTAAATATGGGATGGATTAAAACATAACATGCAAAATTAAAAATAATTAAAACAAAAAACATGAACACAACATATATTTACAAATGCATCAAAAGATACATAAAATTAATTAGTAACTTGTAAAAACTCGAAAAATAGTATGAAGACAACACAACCATACTAATACATATAATTAATTAATTAATAATGTGTTAAAAGTTAGATGAATTTACATTACCTAAAATACATGTAAAAATAAGATAAGCTCCCAAAATATTTTTTCCCTTAAATATCAAATTCTTAATTAACCTTATTAATTTTTTTTTAATAATTAATCGTAGTAACAAAGTTGTTGATTTTCTTTGTAATTTTTCACTTTTGAATTGCTATAATTTGAAATTTGGCATTGATTATCCAAGCGATATTCATGATCTCCCAAAATATTTTTTCCCTTAAATATCAAATTCTTAATTAACCTTATTAATTTTTTAATAATTAATCGTAGTAACAAAGTTGTTGATTTTCTTTGTAATTTTTCACTTTTGAATTGCTATAATTTGAAATTTGGCATTGATTATCCAAGCGATATTCATGATCTTGTTATTCTTGATTCTTCCTAATAAGAGGTAGTGACCTTCGGGTTCATTTTCTATCAAAAAAAAAAAAAGCTTATTAGTCATCCTCTATGTATAGAGAAAGAAGGATTGTATAAAACAGTAACATTATATTTTTCTAATAATTTAATGCTACATTAACAACTTCATCTTGAACTTCAAGATTTTCATTTGGATTTAATTTTTTTTAGGATAAAAATACTGAAATTTAAGATGAAAATACTTTATGATATTAAACTAGTGAAAAATAGATACAATAATATATGTCACTGTTTCATATAATTATTTTCCATATTTAGAGATAGATTTTTATATGGTTATTATAAATTATAGATATTAACTACTCTCCTAAAAATTTGGCAGTAAAAAGCATTTTTTATTTATCGAACTAATCGAACACTCTGGCCAATAAAATAGAAAAAAACCAACACCATAAAGTTCATGATAAAATTATAATATAATAAAACAAAACAATTGAAACCCATTGTTCATACGAGATACAGAAATAAATAAGTAGGACCAAAATTAGCTTCTTTTTTTTAAGGAAAAAAAAAGTTTTCAGCAATTCAATCCACAATTGTCCAAGTCATGTCATTCTCAAAGATCCAATGGCAGACTTCAATTTGTCCAGGGCTGGATCCAAGGGCTAGAAAGGCACCATGAGTGGGACTCCAAGCTGATGTGTCAAGATGACAAATGGCAACCCCATGATTAATCTTGGATTTGCTTGTAACATCAAGAATTTCAGCTTCATAAACCCTAACCTTCGGCACTGAGTGACAATAATAGAGTAGGTAGGGGTACAAACTCTGATGGCATGACACCGATTTTGTCACCTCCCCACCGTTGATTCCTTTGACTTCACCGATCATGATCTCTTGCTTTGATCCCTTCACATTTTCTGTTGTTCTCACCGTAACACTGTGGCCTAACACCAATGTGGCGAAGTCAATCATGTCTTCCACAGACCCAACGCACCGCTTCGTCTCACCTCGGCTCGCTGGCCTCTCGCATTCTGTCAGTGCGTTCTCAAGCATGCCCTCCATGCTTGCACCAAAAATGTTCCTAAGCTCAGATAAGTGGGAGGTTGAAAATGGTAATTTACTCAAAATCCCCCGGGGTAAAAATGACCTTCGAGGCATCTTATCCCTTATGTCGGGCATCACCATGACATTCCCTTGCTTCAAAACCGACTCCCTAAAAAATTTGCCTGGTTCAACCCATTTATTCACTGAAGTTTCTTTAGAGCTTGAGTTTGTGTATCCAGCAAACGTGACGCCCTTTTTGGCATAATCCAGGAATGAACGGGCCCAATCATACATTTTGAACCCTATTGTGGTGGAACCAGTGGATCCTTTACCATATTCTTTGAATGTAGAGTTCCCAACATTAAATGTTTTCCCATAATTTACAAAATTAACTTTCCCGGAATTTGCATCCCTTGCGTAAGACTGAAAAGAATCAGCTCCAACATTGGCTGAATCTCGGTAGCTAGTAAAGCTGTCAATCCCCAACTTAGAAGCTAAACCATAGATTTTAAAGTTATTACGGGGATTGTTACCTGAGTCACCATAGGCTTTAAACGAGTCGTTTGCTGAGTTCCCTAACACCCCATACCCTGCAAAACTCGACCCGATGGTGTTAGCATTAGAACTATAGCTTGTGAACTCAGCTGGAACTGCCTTGCCCTTCTTCCCATAATTGGTGAATGCCTCGGACCCTGAGTTTGTCTCAGAGCTATAGCTTGAGAAAGAGAGTTTATGCTTGTTACCATCGGAGTCGTAGCTGGTGAACCGGAGGTTTGGCACGTTAACTCGTTCCTGATAGTTGTTGAACCCACCAGAGCCGCCCGTGGTGCTGGAGCCATAGTTGGTGAAGTTATCAATAGCGACGTTGGCATCTTTGGCATAGCTTGTGAAGTCTTCACTATGGGCATTGGATCCCCTGCTGTATTTCTTAAAAGACTCATTGGGAGTATTTAACCCATCGGAGTAGTTCTTGAAGGAGTCGATCCCTCCGCGTCTTAACGAGCCATAACCTTTAAAGTTTTTACTGGAATACACTGCGAAGTTTGCATCCCCTTTACCCTTGCCAACTGCGTCTAGTTTCGAGGAGTCCTCCTGGAATGAGCAGAAAAGATTGGCTAAGGAACAAAAAGATTCAATGTGGGAAGACAGAGAGTTATGATTGGCGAGTTGAGTGAGCTTGGCCAAGTCGATGGCGTTTAGTGGGGAAGCTTTGGAGATAAGAAATGGTGGCTTGGGAAGATTGTTGGAAATGTGATTGTTCCAGTAACGAATCAACGAGGCTTTGGCTGTAAATGGGTTCTCCTTACCCTCGCTTCTGCCTGTACCAAATACTAGCAACACCTGGAAATAGAAATAGAAATAAATAAATTAAAGCAACAAAGTCTAGAATGTATGTATATGAAATGAAAATTTAGAAAAGACAATATAGAGCAAAAACAAGACTAGGGAATTTAGTTTCTTACATTGAAATATGAGAGAGATAATAAGTACAAGAAAAAAAGGGAGGTTTTCATGTTGTTTTGTTGTCTACTCGCAGCTAGTTGGGGAAGAGAGAGTAGCATGTTTGGGGGAATATATATAAGAAGAATTGGGGCCTTCTTTTCTCTCCCATACAATCTTTTTGTTTAAGCTTCGTTTCCTTTTTTGAATGTTGTTTATTTTCGGTGCTGTCAGGCCAACAAAACTTTTTTGTGGGCAAGTTATTGCCCGTAAACCCACACACTTGAGAGGTTTTACTTTAGAAAAATAAAGTTGGTCCAATTCGAAATGACAAGATATAAATGAAATTTAAAAGCGTGTATTGCGTGTTAGGTTTAGCAACCATTTATGTTGATTTAGCAAGAATAGTGATGTAGATATGTAAATTAAATGTTTGTTTTCCCGAGATTTACCTACAATATAAACTTGCATTCCTCAACCTCAACTTTAATGTGTTTGATATACCCTTTAATTACATAAAATTTTGTTTTAAAATTTTGTTTTTGAGTTTTGAGATTTTAGACTTTATTTAGATAAAATTATTTTTGAATTTAGACTTTTAATTTTAATTAGAAAAAATTATTTTATTTTATGTTTCTTAGACACCATTTGACAATTTAATTTTTTTCAATTAATATATTTATCTAAAATTTAATTTATAAAATCTATAATTATAAATATTTATTAAAAATTTAATTAAACCTTAATTTAATCACTTTCAGTTTTCATTCAACATAATCAAATGTTAAATTATTTATATTTTATAACTCTTAATGTGTAATAACAACAAAAAAAACACCCGACTTGAAAATGTTAATAATGATAACCAAAATTTTAGAGATTTTAACAACAATAATAATAGAAAAATAAGAACATAGTACATAATAAGTAAAAAAGAGATAAAGGCTTGAATTTTTGAAAGTTTTAACAACAATTCATGAGAGAGTGTCAGTGAAATTAGATTTAGGTTTTATTTTTTATTTAATTATAAAATATGTAAAAGTATAATAAAAGCTATATTTAGAATTTAGAAGCAATAAGTTTTGTTTTTTGGTTTTAAATGATTTATATATTGGACTTATATGTATAAAAAATACTGGTTGCTTTTTTTTTTTTAATTTTTAAACTGTCTTGTTTTGTTTTTTTTTTTTTTTACTTTTTTGTATCTAATAAAATAAATCGAAACTGATCTAAATTAATGTAGTTTAATAATATTATCTAAACGAAATTAAACTGAACCATAAAAAAATAGAACTAAATTATCTATTCAACTCGATTTTTCGATTTGATGAATTTTTTTTCTCAGCGATAGCAATTTCTACCTTTTTATATTGGGTAGTTGTTAAATATAATGTTGGATAGTTTAATTTTTTTAACTTAATTGTTGTTAAATGAATGCTTATGTTACCATCCTTATTTATTTGTCTTCATTAATATTTATAGAATTTTTCTTTTAATCTTTATGATTTCTTATTACTTTTTTTTGTTTTTTAATCAATATTAATCAAAATTCAAGTGACAGGAAGTAATATAAATCTGAGCATATTATTATTATTAGTTGAAGTTGATAGGATCTTAGAATAATTATTTTAAATATGAATTATTATTTTTAATTAGTAATGAAATAAAATTTTAGGTCGAACTTCATTCCATCATAAATTATCGGCTTTGGAATCAAATATAAAAACCAATGATTAAGTAGACAAATTAAATTGAGTGAATTTAATATTTAACTTAAATTAAAAAAATTCTACTCGAACATTCATGAAATTTATATATCCTGGTGCAGCTTACATGGAAGAGCATCCGAGGTTGCGATAAATTTATTGTTTATAATATTTTAACGATTAAAAGTAAAATTAAAACTGAATCCAATATTATCAAAATTAGAATTAATCCAAATCAAATTTCATCTACGGAAAACAACTTGGGTCGTTGAACCTTTTCTTAATTTTATAACATTTTTTTATGTAGCATTCACTAATATAGAAACATTATATTATAAAAATTTAAAATTGAATACACTATACAAAGCTCAATTCATTCTGTTAATTACGATATTTTAATTTATGAACCAAGCCAAATCAAATGCCATTCTATGCTGAACTACCAAATTTAATAAAAATTAATTTGTGTATCATTTTTTATTTAATTTTTCTAAACCCTCGTTTTCTATTTGTTCTTGGAATTAAAAAAAAAAAGGTCACAAATTCCCATAGTAGACAACTTGAGCTGCGTAGCACGTGGGTGCCATTAATTGGAGATATTTGCATTTGGAAAAAGTAAATATAAAATAACATGGTGGTTTAGTATACCGTTAGAGGCTAACAGCACCTTAAAGTGATTTAGGGGTTAGGGATCTAGACCATCCATTTTGGTATTTAGTGGAAAGAAATAGATTAAAAATACCATTGAAGTTTTTGTATTTAGAGTTAGATTACATTTTATTTTTTATTTAAAAAATAGATAAATTAGTTTATATATATTAGATTAAAAAGTAAATTAATTTTTTATTAAAAATTTCATTCATTTCTACTGTTAAAAATAGATATATATATATATATATATATATGTTAGCATGAGATTCATGTGCCACGTCAAGTGTCTTTGTTTGGTTATTCTATTCATTATGCTAGTTTTTAATTGTAAGAATGAATGAAATTTTTAATTGAAATGATCAATTTACTTTTTAATCTAATGTATATGAATTAATTTACTCATTTTTAGTAAATGGGTAAAATATAATTTGACAATTAGTGTTGATGGTATTTTTACCGAAGAAATGGTGTTATTGTGCAGAGAGACCCATTGTTTCAGGTCTCAAAGCCTTCTGCCTTGTTGAAAAAAACTAATTCCAATAGAACTACACCATTACCCAAAAGGGGTGGCCGGTGATAAAATAATTAGGATAATAATTGGAAAATATCATGGATCACAGTTTAATTAGCATTGTTATTGGAAAGATTTTAGACTGATGAGAATGTATTTAAAAAGTATGATTAGAAGTACCTGTTTAAAAATTGGGGTTATTATTTCAACGACCTTGTGTTTTAGTGGGCGAGATTTTTATATTAAGAGGCATGAAATTATCCAAAATAATTTGGGTTCTTATAAGGATTAAGATATAACATGTATTTTATTTAATTTTTTTTAAAAAAATTTAAACTAATCTCAAAATGTACATGTCATCATGATTGTAATTATAAATTTTTTACTTTTTACCCGTATTGTACCAAAAGTTTACAATGTTCAACATTGTTGTGAAGAACTAAAAATGTAAAATTTAGTGAAATGAGATTAATAAAGTCATTTTATTTAAAAAGTACAAATTTAAAACTCAAAGGTTTTAGTTTTTTGCTTTTGGTTAGGGTTATCAAGCCATGATTTTATGGTTTAAATCTAAATTTGGCGGTTAAACTACTATTTTTTTTTTTCTTCCCACACTATCAATTTCATCTATGATACTGTCCATTGTTTTGTAATATATATATATTCTTTTTTAAGTATACTAGCAAAGGGGTGAAGCAAAGTAAAGCAGCCGCGTGCTTAATTTTTGGGTCAATATATTATTTGATATCGAAATTTAATTTTAATATTTAATTTGATATTTAAATTTTTTTATCTTAATTTGATATCTAAATTTGATTTCAATGTTTATTTTAGTGTCCAGGTTTTTAATTTTAATACTTAAGTTTTTCTTTGTATCAGTTAAGTACTAGAGTTTATTTCAATGTTCAATTTGATACATAAGCTTTTTTTTTTATGCCAATTAGGTACCTATGTCTTTTTACTAGAGTATACATGTCTAACATTTACTGAATTATTTACTTTGGGTATCAAATTAAACATTAAAGTCAAATTCAGGTACCATATTAAACATAAAAACTCAAATATCAAATTAAATATTAAAGTTAAATTCAAGTATCAAATCGTAGGTTAACCTTCATTTTTATATATTTAGTTTTTTTCTTTCTTTCATTTTACGAAGACAGGTTTAACTTTTTAACTTTATTTTATAACAATTAACAATAAGATACATTTAATTTAGGAAAGAAATTTGAAAAAAATTATTTAAATAATTAATTTAATTTAAAATTATATATTAGAAAGATTCAATCGCATATTCATTTACAGAATATTTATAATCTATTAGATTTTATCACATCTAAATTGTAGAGTGAATGCATACTTTATATTAAAAATATATTTATAGAACTATATCAATAAATAATTATTAATAGAGTAGAAATAGGTTTTTATATGAATTTATCGGTCTTGTGTTAGATTCTCAAATAATACTATTAATTATCCTTTAAAGAAATTTTAATAATTTTATAGTTGAGTTGATGTAAGGGCAGAACACAGGATTAGTAAGGTCTCGGCCCTTTTAAAATGGAATTTTTTTTCAATTAGCCCTTTATAATTTATAAAATTATAAATTAGTAATGGTAAAATTATACTTTGCCCCCAAAAATAATAAAAAAATTGATTTATCCTTTAAAAGTTATAAAAATATAGGTTATTAAAATGATAAAATTGTATTTTTTACTATCGTAAAAATATATCCTCTACAAAAAAAATTTCTAACCTCACCCTGAATTAATATAGAATCAACTTGCAATATCAACTCAATTAACTACTTTATATATAATATAGATAATTAATTAGTTGAAAAACTATTTTGTATAGCTTTAAATGATATATTTGAAATAGTAACTCCTTACATTTATCGGCAAGAAAAAAAGGTTCTATTTTTATTTTTAAATGGTGCATATAAAATCATTTTTAAAATGACTAATTGGCAAGTTAAGTCGCAGATCAATTTATCATCTATATGTATGTTTAAATTCAAAATATTTGTGAGGAAGGAAATATCCGATCAATAGACTATAATTTGAGCTTTATAATCAATGTGTAATTCTAAATTATTAGAATATATTTTAAAATTTGTTAGGACAAAATTAGCTGTTTAGAATTAAGTTCAAAATGAATGTATGTCTTTTGTTATATGTATATAATATAAATTTTCATCAACACCAAAATTTAATATCAAGGTAATTTTAAATTATATACGCAATATATGAATACACTTGAATTTATATTTATAATATAATGAGAAAAAAATGGTAAATTTTACATTTTCATAACCTTAAGTTAATATACAAGTTATTTTTCAAATGTATTCATGTAACAAATTCGACTAAAATATGAGCAAATTATGCCTTGTGAATTAATTCAAATATTTTTAATAATAAATATTACTGAAAATAATACCATTAAATATTTAATTCAAATACTTGTAAATAGTAAAAATTATTAAAAATACATAAATTTATGTTTTATTTGATAAGAGTAATTTTGTAAAGTACAATTTCATTTTCAGGATTTTCAGGAAATGTGTTAGTGTACCAAAAATGTTAATATATCTCAAATATTGTAAAGTAATTTTTTTAACAACGAAATTCTCCTTAATCACATTCAACTAAAAAGAAAACACCAAATACTCTATAAGAATCATATTTTAATATTAATTAAATAAATAAACCATAAAATTTTTTGAAAATCTCCGACGTTTGTGTAGAGTGAGATGATTCATATTATTTATGTACACCTGAATTCAACTATATTCAATAATTCTATAAAAAAATTATATTAAATAAAGATAAAGTAGTCATTAATAAATATTGTCAATTTGAACATGGTTTTAGCCTAAAATAATTTATTTCTTTCTTTCAAAAAATTGACTATAAATTTAAGATTCAAACTTCAATACAATTTTTTTTCAACTATCCTTTACACTAAGGGCCAGTTCTTCATTGCTTAAAAAAAGCACTTCTAACTCCAAAAGTACTTTTGAAAGAAAAGCTGTAAAGAACAAGCTGCTTTTGGTTGAAATTTTTAGCTTTACAGAAGTACTTTTGAAAAGCACTTCTGAAAAGGAGAAGAAAAGGAGAAGCTAAAAATTTTAGCTTTTCCTCTCTCAAAAATATTTTTGGTGCTTAATTACTTTTTCACCCCTCCAATAACATAGTATTTTTCTTTTTTTTTCTTAGTGCTTAATTACAATTGTATTAAAATCATTAATTAAAAATAAAAAATATTTTTTAAAATACTAATTACAAATATTTAATGGTTATATTTAAATATTTAAAATATAGTTTATATATTCTAATTAAATTTTATAAATATTTAATATTTATTGCTTAAAAATATTTACAATTTATATTTCATATATTAAAATATTAACAACAAGTTATAATAATTTTATTATTATTACTAAAATATAATAATATTAACTAATTTAAATATTATTTAAATGCATATTTATTACTTGATAATAACATGTCTAAAATGGATATTTTATTTCTCAAAAGCACTTTTTAACAGCAATGCTAAACATCCAAATTTTAAACCAAACTTTTCAAAAGTACTTCTCAAAAGTACTTTTCCACGTCAATGAAGAATTGACCCTAAGTATTCTTTAATATTAAAAGGGAAAGAAAAGAGAAAATTCGAAATATGAAGTGATAAAATCATTCATGTTGAAATATAATAATCTGTAGTGGTATGGTTCTAGGAGATCTCATAAATGCACTCCCTTGCAATATTGATTGTTTACAACCTACAACAATTTTATTTCATTCACCGAAACAAAATTTTGCCATTAAACCGGAAACGACGGCGTTGTGTAAATTTAATTAACATCAAAGCTCTCTCCAGGAATTCCAAGAAATTAATGCAGATTCTTCGATTAATGTGTCGATAATTAATCAAACCAAGAGAAATTATATTAATCAAGTTCAGAACAGCACATCTTTTTAATACTTTTTTAAATAGATTAATTTATTTTTGGATAGACTATAAAATTAATTATGTTTATGTGAATTTACGATTTTGGTCATTGAATTTAAAATATATATATATATGATTTATAATGTTACGCTTTATGATTATTTAGCTGTTAACTCCGGTCAAAAGTATAACAGTAAGCTATGCCCAACACCACATTTTTTTTTATACAAAGTTAAAAAAGATACGATTTCATTCCGATTTCTTCCTCTTATTTTTTAAATTTATTTTTACTTTAAGACATTGAAATTGAAAGCTTTATTAGCGTTTTGGATCTTTTATAATTTGCTAGAGTTATAAAAAAATTTGCATAAAATGGGTTTTAGACTGCTCTTTCATGTAATGGAAATGGTGTGATTGTTTTTCTTGAACGAGAGGAAAGCTTTTAAGGCTATATTTAGCTTGTCTTTTCCTTCTAAAATTCTTAGAATGTCATTGTACCACCCTTACTTAGACCATCAACAATTTCAGAACATCCATACTACACTTGATGCCCGAAGATACTTACATTTTTTCTTAACAGATGTATAAACTTTAAGAAACATGTTTTGATGATGACAGTCAATAATTTTTTTTTTTCAAATTTCTGCAATTTAATTCAATAACCAATAGACGATAGTATCACATGAATTATAAAAATCACTTATACATATTAAAATTCAATAACACAGTAATATCCTACCTACATACCTCACTGACATTAAATTATGCAATACAAATGACTCAAACATGTTTATACGTTTGTGTGATGTGAGTTAACTCGATGCAAAACTTTAGTGACTTACCTCCTCTTGTTCGATCTCCAACCTACGCATGGAAAAAAACAATCCAGAGTGCTAAGCATACATTTATGCTTAGTAGTATTAAAGTGAATTCCAATAAACATATATTTTTACAAGCTTTATAAATTACTAAATTATCATATAAACAAATAGTATGCACCAACTTATAATAGGCAAAAAGAGCATTCTTACCATTTAAAGCATAATTAATTTATTTACACAACTTCTACATTATCATTCAACATTACACACATATATCAAAATAATTCATTATGGCAATATAGCAGAATGTTCCAATTCAAATTTTATTGACAACCCTTAATAACCTTTGGTGATTCATACATCGAACGTACAAGATACAACCATCCATCACTCCAATATACACATTGAAGTGCTCCAACCTACACTCCAATATAGTAATGCACCGAAGTGCTCCAACCTATACTCTAAAATGAAATGCACCGAAGTGCCATAATATAACCCATATAAATCACATCCGGTACAAATCTTATATACCGCACCAAACACATTATCTATTCTTATTGACATGTTAAATACATCATGACTAAGAACCACCAAAATACTAAGGCTACTAACAATTTCCCATATCATTTATAAATCTCAATTAACATAACATAATATACATTCATTACATTTATGTTATCATTATCTACATCTATTCATAATACAGAGAACACATACATATGTGTACCATTTGTACTCAATCATCAATATAAAATATTATATCTCAACAATTCATATGTCATTTAACAATCTATATTCTCTACTCAAGATTTAAACTTTATTAAAAGTCCTTATTTCATTATCATTCTTTCATGAATCAAAATAAAACATAGGACTCATTTAATAACAACTTGGTTTAGCATTCATTTGCGCATTTTGAAATTTTTTATTTATCTTTCACATATCATAACCAAATTTTCCTATTTATCAATTCTTACATCAAACTTCTTTATTACTAAGAATTTAGCCATTTAACATTCCAACTAAATTTAAATCTTAATTAGGTGTATTTCTACTTTCTCATTAAATCAGCCATTTAAACATAACAAAAAAAATTTCATAGAGTATTTGCACTCAAGCTTGAAAAAAGGTAACCTCTTCTTACTTAAATTTCAAGTATTATCACAAGTCTTGTCTCATTCACAACTCTTCTTAAATTTAAAACTACTTTTGTATTCAACTTCATAAACAATTTCCCCTAACAAAACTAAATTTCAATATTGCTATATATTTTTTACTCAATCTCATTTATACAAAATTAATTATAACTAATTTATATTTTGTTTCCTTATTCTATAGTAACAATTAGTATGATTCTTATCTCATTATCAAATAATAAGTATAATGTCTTTTAGGTTCAATTCATTCTTAATAAATATGTAACGACCTAATTTCTAATGGTGTCAAAAAATGCGATTTTGGAACCCCATTTCTGTAAACTAACTTTGTAAATATAAAATAAGAATATTTATGGAGTTATGATAAAATTTTAATAAAGATCGATTAAGTAATTACCCAAAAAAGTAGTTAATTATGGCTCAGGAACTAAATTGTAAAAGTCAAGTTTTGATTAAGAAAAGGTTTGAGGATTTAGATAACAAATATCTAAAGGATAAAAATGGTAAATAAACCAAATGTTAGCATGATTTATTAGATGATATTGATGATAACTACTTAGTTTAGATTAATAGTAAATTAATAAAATAAAACATAATTATTCTAATTAATTAAGGTTAATTAAAGGACAATTAAGGTATAAATAGCATTATAGTGGAAAGAAAGATGATAAGTTACAATCTTTTTCACCATCCTTTAGAAACAAAACAAAGAAAACTCCATTTTTGGAGCTTGAACAATTGACCAAGCAAATTCTAAGGTAACCAAACCCTTTTTCATGTAATTTTTATATATTTATGATAATGAGAGCTTGATTTAGCTAGCCCATGTATCTATTTGTTCAAAATTTAAATTTTTAGAAAGTTTCCATTGTTGAGAAATTGATGAATTAGGCTTGAACTTGAAAGATATTAAGCTTATATCATGAAAATGACTAAATTGTAAAGCTAAATAAGCTTGTTAGTTAGCATTGTAACATTTGGGAACAAATTGAATAAATTAAAAACCTGTTATGAAATTTTGCTAGGCATAGAAAGTATAGAGCCCTTAATAAAAGAATGTGAAATTATATTTTGATCCAATGCTAAATATTGAAAGATGTGCATATCCTGAGTATAGGGACTAAATTGAATAAATTGCAAAATATGATTGGCATTGTATCCAAATGTGAATTGGATGAAATTTGATATCGTTTACTTGTTGAATTATTATGCATAGCTAAAGATGATGTTAGGCCATCGAGAGGGAAAGAAAAAGCAAGAGTCGTCGACGAGTGACATGAGGATTCGGTTTGTACTTTTATGATTCAATGATTCAAACTTAATTTATTTGTTTGCATATTCATGTTAATTGCATGATTGAGTATGAAGGCGTATAACGTCCCAAATTTAACTCAATAAAAATGTAGAAAAAAGAATCAAAGATAGGGAATTAACCTAATGGTTAGTCATTAAATGTGAAAGCTTGAAAGTTAGTTGGAGGTCTTAAGTTCAAGTCTCATCTTTTACAAAATAAATATTTTTTTTGCAAAAATTCCCTGATTTTTGATGTATTGTTGCCCAAGTCTAGTAAACCTAGGTATAAATACAATTTTTACTCAAAATAACCAGCCTCTAACTCTCTTTTGTTCTACCTTAGCCGTCTCTAACCTCCTCTACCTTCCTTGATATTTTTTTTCTTCTCTTTTTCTCCCACCATTATTGCCGTCGCACCTATCACCACCATTAACCTTTGATTTTTCTTTCTATTGCCTTCAAGATTGAACATTATCTCCATCCCTATCTTGTTGCCATTTTTCTTCAATTAGAGTAGCCCCAAAATTGAAATCTTGAGTCTCCAAGATCAACTTCAACCTTGCCAAGAAAGTGCCATTGCTGCCCCATCTCCATTAGCATGTGTAAGATATTTATTTCTTTTAATTTCCCGGGGAATCTTGCAAATTGAAAACCTAAATTTCCAGATCTTAAATTTGGGGGATTTTAAATGATTTTAAATTTATTTTTCTAGCTTTTAATTAGATCTCAAATCATTTTAAAATTCATCCCCAATTCTAGTCACCATGGGTTGTCGTGCGTGTGCTTAGGTGTGGGAAAAATGGACTGTTTTGTTTCTTGAATTTTTCCCATTTAATTTTAGCGTTAATTTGAGCTCTTGAACCCTTCTAATAAGCTATTAAACCCATGTCAATTAGGGAAAAATATTCTTGGTCGATTGGACATTCGAAACTCACAAATTGGGAAGCGTAAGTTCAATTAAGCGTAAACAAGTTTGCTGTTTCGGCATAGTTGTTGGGTAAGGGTTATGGATTGATTAGATGAAGGAATTTAATCACTATTAGCTATAGATTTTCCAGTATATTATTGATTTAGGTGCTAGCCCGAACGTCCTAAATCAACAGTAAAGCCGAAGAACGATTGTACGTACGGTTCATATCGATACAGTGTAAGAAATCTAACTAGTTTGAGTTTGTAAAATAATTATAAATTTGACGATCGGTTTGAACCCATAAGTGGGTAATTAGGGGTTGGTTAAAAGGTAAATTGATTGAAGTTATACTGAATTTTGGTTTAAGATCGTACAAGGTTTATTAAGGAAAATTGGAAGTTTCACTCGTGTGCTGCAAGAAAGCAAAAAATATGAAATTGATAAATATCATGTTATATTTGATAAATTAGCTTGCTGATTGGATTGGCTTAATAGCCAAAACATTAGTTTTGTGAGTGGCCAAACCAGGTATGTTTCGAGCCCTAAAAGATTGATATGTTAGCAAAATTGTTAGTTTGACAGTATGAATGTGTGATTGAGATTGTTATGCATAATTGTATTATGTGATATAAGAATGTTTGATTGAATGGTATGAATTATTAAAATATTAAGTTTATGTGTGATTTAAATGCATGAGGAAATTTTTATGATGTATATTGAAAAGGTTTCTATTTATGCACAATGAAATTCGTAAAGTATGTGAAGTTAAACGATATTGATAGATACCATCTTAATGGTAATTTGAAAGTTGAAACTCTATTTCCATTTACTGAAAGTATGTTATTATTGAGGACATTTTGAATATGTCAAATTAAATTTGAAAAGTATTGAAATATGATTATGTGTGAATTTGTATGACATATTATGTGTGCATTGAGATGAGATTTTATGGTTGACGGGGGAGTTTTGTGGAGTATCGACGGTATATTAAGTCTACATATATTTGTATCTAGTGCACTGCATTTGGAGTACCGAAGGGATTGGCGATCATATCGCATTATTTGTTATTTGGCAGTTTCACTGCATTATTGATTATTGGTGGTTTTACCACAATGAGCTCAGATCATATACGTTGCAGTTTGGCAAACGGGTTTTGGGGAACTCGTGGTGTGTAACGGATGGTATGGGTAATATCTCACATGTGCATTTGTCACGATCATGTGCATTTGAAATTACTCTTGATAATGTTTGATTGAGCTATTGGTATCTCTATGAAATTGTTTGTATGAATGCTTAATACTTGCTTGTTTAGTCTCACAGTGAGCTTGTTAAGCTCACCCCATTACCTTAACTTCTCAGGTAATGATCAAACTTAGGATCAGAATTGGATGCGAACGTACGGCGGACTTTGGACTTCACTTCATCATATTATTTTAATTTAATTATATTTTTAGGTTATTTTACCATTATTATTTGGTTTTGGATTGTAAAGTTTTTTTTAAACTGTGGTTTGGGACTGTTTGAGACTTTTGAGAGTTTTCATGAATGCATGACACTCATATTTGGTATAGATGGACGGTTTATATATATATATATATATATAAATGGACTATGCATGATATATGGCTAAGTTAATAATTTGACTAGTAATGGTACATCTCAACTGCTAAGAAGATAGCAAAATGATTTTTCAAAGGCAACGCCGTCAGTAAGGTTTTATAAAAACTCACCTAATTCACGAATTTGGCCTAAACATGGTTGGACTAAGTAAATAGACATTTTCCAAAGTTAATAATGGAAACCTCGGTTTTACAAAAGAGGGCACTTGCAGGTTTTAAACTATCGATAGAGTAGGTTTGACACTAAGGAGTGCAATGTGGCTTTCACGATTCGTCCATAACGTCTAGGCTGAGCTTAGGAGGTTACAAGGCAAGTATATAATTGTCATATAAATTGACTCGGGATTAATATTGGAAATCGACATATTGGATCGAATTGGACAAAATAAAAAGTAGCATAGTTTAATTGATGCATGATATGTGATATGAAAATGGATTGAAACATTTTAAATGATATGATAAAACTGTGAATTAATGATGAATTGAGAAATATGATATATGAATTGAATTATGTAATGAAACTGAAACAATGGTTACGATATTATCTATTCGGGCAGAGTCAGATATAGTTGACATGATACAAGGTAAGGTATAATGATTGAAACCATTATTGCCGGGCAACCCGGGGTGGTAAAATGTACATATGTAATAGTTATCGCTGCTAAGCAACCCAGGATGATAAAATAAATAGATTGTGAAAGCCATCATTTTCGAGCAACCTAAGGTGGTAGTTTGTACATGTTCTAATAGTCATCGTTTTTAGACAACCTGAGATGACAAAGTAATAGATCCGTTTATCCGTACTAGTCTGTGTTTGGTTAATAGGGTTATAAAAATATGAATCGATTATAAAATACATAAATTTGTTATATGGTAATTTAAATGATATGTGATTGAAATTGGCATATTTTACATTTATATGAAAGGTGGAAAATGCAACTTGTGAAATATTATGCTATTGTTTTTGGTGCCTTAAGTGTAGTGTATTCATTTGTACACTTGTAATTTTTTCAAATAGATTGGCTAATAAAATTATTCATGAATTACATTAATACCCTTTTTATATTATCCTCATGTGGTTTTTGCATGTAAAGTGAAATAGAAGCAAATATAAGCTCATTGATTGTCTAATATTTAACTAATACTGAGCAGTATTACGTGGTCGGATCGTAATACAAAAAGAAAGCTTATATTAGTATATGAGCCTAAACATGTCCTAGTCTAGTCAGAAATGAGCAAACTAATTGAAAGACTAATATGTTGTCTATTAAGTCCAATGGGGGAGATGCTTTGTGTTGGGCATTGGAGTGGATGACTCCCAAAAGATAGAGACATAATGTGACTGACTGGATTGAAAATGCACCGGATTAGACCCAAGTAGAATAGATCCTGAATCCATTTATGGATTTATTCACTTGTGACGTTGATAGTGTGACATACCTTAATCCTGAGCGGATGATGGACAATGTATGCATGACTCGTATACTTTGATGTAAGAATAAGCCTGAGTTTAAATAGATAATGAGCCAAAAGTTGGTGCATTGGTGACAGTGACCCGACGTGCATGTATTGAGCATTATGAATATATAATTAAATATATAATATTAAGCGTGACATATGCAAGTATACAGGTCAGACTGTAATATAGTAAAGTGTTACAACAGAACACTATGAAGTATTCTGAGGATCGTACCTAAAGGAGGCTTGTCTAAACTAAATTGCAAATTAGCACACTACTAGGTTTAAATACTACTTACGTACTAATTATATCACGGCGAAGCCAACAATAAAATGATAGTTTATAAAATAGCATAAAATAATCACAAAACTAAAATAACTGAATTTCAATAAAATCAAGTAAATAGAAGATTAACTTGCATTCGTGTTCATGATTAACTTCAGATTCAAGTTTTTAAAAAATTAGCTAACAACTCCACTAGTGAATACCTTTTAGCCTATAACCATATTAATTGATCAATTCAACCTACTTACCTAAGTTAAGTAAACTATCCTTTCGGCCTCATCTACCTAAGTTAATACCTTTCAGCCTATAACCATATTAATTGATCAATTCCACTAGTTAATACCTTTCCCTAGATTAAGTTGGTGCTAAGTAAACTATCCTTTCGGCCTCATCTACCTAAGTTACTTCCTAAGGTCATCTGTCCTAGGGTTTAATCTCACTTAACTTATTCCAACTAGTTTGTGGTAAACCTTGAACCCTTAGTCAATCACTCCCACTTCCGCTCATCAATCTTCCAAGGGTTGTTAGTTTTTGGCCATACTAGATGCAACTTTCCCTAATAGAATATTACACATTCAAATTAAATTTAAAAGCAAGAGAAGGGAAAAGAGAAACCAAAATACGAAAATATTTGTTGAAGTTTAGATTCGTGAAACCCTTGAATAGATGTTGATCTTGATTTGGCTAAAGTAGAAATGTAAATAAATAAAGTGCAACTGCTAAAAAAACTAAAACTAAACTTTAATTGAAACGACAAAGTGTTTTAAATGGAAAACTAAATTAAAACCCTAATTTGAAGAAGAAATAAAATTTTAATAATCAAAAGAGACCTCTTAATAGGTTCTAAGAGCTAATATTTATAATGTTGCTAATAGATGACCAAATTAGGTCAATTACAAGTAGTTAAACATGTTAATTATCATTGTGCACAAAAAAACACCATTGGCTGATAAATGGGCCTCGTCGGGCCAGTGTCGTGACATACTATGGTGGTTGTCACGACATTGAACATTTAATGCTCCCCTTCTTGGTTTGAAGTTGGATTTCACGACATAGAGTTGTTGTCGCAACATTGAAGGCTGAATGCTTCCCCTCTAGGTTTGAAGTTTGTTGTCACGACATTGATGGCTGAATGTTACCCCTTTAAGTTCGAAGTCGGGTGTCGTGACATCTTATTTGAATGCTGCAACATTCAGAGTAGTCCATTGACTCATAGGCTTAAAATGTTGTCATGCACACTTAATCAGCATGTTAGTTTCGTCTTTAGGATTAGATTGGCCTAACAGGTCATAAAACACACTAAAAAGCTCATTAAATACGAAGCCACTAAGTCTATAAACTAAATAAAAGATAGAAAATTACTCGAATACAAGCTCATTAAATGTTGGAAAAAGCTTCATTTGCCACAACAAATTATGATAGATCAAATTTCCCCACACTTAACTCATTGCTTATCCTTAAGCAAACAAGACATGCACACGCAAAAATAAAAAGAAAAGACATTCCTTGAGCATGATTAATTGAAATGGTTAGTTTGGAAACATAAAAGTTAGAAAGGCTTGCTAAAACATGCAATTTTGACATGATATATAAAATACTCACAATTTTTAATTTAAGACGTAAGAGTTCATTAAATTATAAAGTTAATAAGTACAAAGATAAGTAAGCATATGATTTTATCAAAATGAATTGCACAACTATAACATTTATGTCAAAAGAATGTAAGTAATTACAATTTCATATACTCAACATGATTTTTATCCATAAATAAAGTTACCTAAGTTATATAGGGCTTTTCAACTTGTAACGTTCCGAGGCATAAGATTAGTTTGGAAATCAAGAACTGAGAACTCCAAAACAGTTTAAGCATGAAAGTAATTTGGCACATGATATTTTTCCCAATGCACCCCTAGTATAATTTTCAGCTCACCTCCTTATATCCCTTTATCTCACCTTCCTTTTCTCCCCATATGTGAAGACACGATATAATATTTGTAAGTACAGTTAGCTTAGCAAGATTTGTACAACATGAATGAAAATTTCCTATGTATTTGTGATTTTTATTGGATCACTTTATTTCGCTCTTTTTCACTCACACTACTTTTATCTCGTTCTATGTTTTTATGTCTCCCATTTTCCTTTTAGCCATCACAATGCTTTTGTTCTCACACTATTTTTTATTTAGGCACTTTTGCAAGGATCCTATACTTACTATATCATGCCATTTCTTACTTTTTCACTCTAATATTTTTGAAACCTCATTTGTGTATTTACTTAACCCTCAACATCTACGACTAGATGTCTAAATTTGTGCATTAAATTTGGGACCAGTACGAGATAAGTAAATTTTCTTTTCGGTTAAAGCTTTCATATGAATGTTCATCAAAAAGTGGCTTAGGCACAAGTATGGGTACTAAGGTACACATGCATAAGGTGAGTGATTTACCATAATTTGATATGGCAAATTATGTATTCTCGTTTTACTTAAGGAGCTTATTCTTAAGCAAAGTATCATATTTTTTGTAGTTTTTCGTAATTTTTAGATTTTAAGTTAATAAGTCTAAATGCCTTATTTTTACTCTTTTTAAGACCTAAATTGGCCAATAGTGCCATTAGGGGCTCTGATGTATTGTTAAGTGATGTAGGAACATGTTAGAGGTTGAAAACGAGTGAAAACAACACCAAAGGAAAGGGAATTGCGATATCCAAACCTTGTAATAATGATACCTTCAATAGACTCGATATTGGAGACCACCCTTTAGAGGTATCGCGATATCCTCTTCTTTGTATCACGATACCGATATTGTGAGGGGACAAAATTGGACAAAAATGGTAGTCTTTGTTCACCCAAAGCACCAATCATTGAAGGCCCATTCAAGGGTATTTTTGGTATATAAATTGGGTCAGAATAGCTGCTATATCAGCCAAAATTTGGCTGTGAGAGAAAAGGCTACATTGCCTTAGTTTAGGCTTAATTTTCCTTACGTTTTCTTCCTTTTTTTTCTAGGGTTTCTTATTTTCATTTCCTTAGCTGTAGATTTTTCATTGCCTAGCAAATTTTCTTATTATTTTAGTTGTTCTTACTGTTAGTTATCCCTATAGCTTAGGTTTATTTGCACTTTTAGTCCATGTATCTTGGTTGTAAGACATTTTTAGATTTAGTTTAATGTATTTCAGTTTGTTTTACTTTGAATTTGTTAAAGTTTGTTCCTTTTATGTTTATTGCTTTAGATTTTCTTATTAAATGCTTTTCTTTACATGCTTTTTAAGTTTTCTTTCAAAAAAAAAATCTCAACTTCTATATTTTTCTTAAGCTTTACTTTCATGGCTTCTTTGCTTTTCATTTTTATGGTTGTTAGTTTTATTTCTAGCATTAGTAGCTAAACCTCTAAGGGGGTTAGTTGATGGAGATGTAGTGAGTTGATTTTTAGATGAATGACCAAATCGTAATAAATTTGACTAATTTGAATGAACTTAAAAACTTAGGATTGATGACCCTAAGGGAACATTTAGGCAAGTGAGACCGAGATGAGTTTTTGTTGGACACCGATTCATTAGTCTCGAGTTAACTGGTGAGATCGAGATATAATCTAGATTAACTTGTCTAACTTGGTAAAGTGGAGACCGAGAGGTAAAATGAAGCCATTTTGGGAGTTTAAGAGATTTGGATCCCTAATTCAAGGATTGCTAAACCACATCAATGTCAAGCAACCATCATTTTTTATTTAATTGTTAATTTTGTAACTTTGCATGTTTTACAATTTAGTCCTTACTAGCTAGATATTCAAGTAGATTAATACCTCTTGCTTTTATGATATGCTGTAATATAGTTTTTTGTGATTAGTTGGTTAGACTCTTTATTTTACACACACGATATTTAAAAATTGTCCAATCTATGATTCTCTTAGGTTTGATCTTTGGAACACTCTAGTGTTCTATTGTAACACTACAAATATTTCAACTGACTTGTCACACTTGCAGTAAAGTCATGATTTTTATATTGTATTTTAATTCTCAAGTGTTGATTTATCTCTCTCTCGTCGATCAAGAGAAAGGTAGTCAGTTAGCTTTTTGGTTCTAATTTTCACTAAACAATGCCTTAGGTCATCCCTGGTATCTTACATTCATGGATTTAATCATGCATGTCATCAAACTATAACTACCTACAATTCAAAACAAACAAACATGCTTTCCTATGTAGTCATTTATCATCCGGTATATTTAATTTCTTTCATCTATTTTATAATGTAACAAAGTGAACTAACTAGTCTAAAATTCAACAACTTAGAATATTTTACTATCATGCCAAATTTACAAGTTTTATACAATCCATTCCTATTAACATGCTCCTAGGCAATCACTTGCATTGCTGCAAGTTCAAGCACCATGCAAACCAAAAAAAAAAAAATAGCAAAAACTGATAAAAATGAAAAAAAAAAGCAAAATAAATTTAAAAATTTCTATGCAATGCCTCCACACTTTATATTGCACATTGTCCCTAATGTGCCCTAACTAAAGATAAGAGTTAGAACTACTCGTTTTCTTCGTGATGGTACAATGAGGTGTAGTTGGGTTGTTCTCCTCTTACATGTTTTGCTCGATATAGTCGCTCATCCTTCATGTGGGTTATCTATATGGAAACAATATATTTTTTCAGGTTAATTAGTAATAAAAAAATAACAATTGAAATCATATTATAATGTAGAAAATAAAAATATCATCCAAGGTAATATGTACAACCCCAAAAATATAAATCAAAGTCTAGTAATCTTCATCAGATTCAAACTTTGATGAATCTATCATTCTTATCTTCACTTTGCCTCGCCCAACAGCCTACTTTGGAGTTCTACTGCTCGATGAGTGGGCTGGGTTGGTATGGGTTGGGCTATAGAGTTTGACGCCTTAGTTGAAGGTCGTTTAGATTGGAACACCTTATCAAAGTCGTAAACGAGTGGAAAGTCTTCTTCTGTCTCCTCTCATTATTCTTCTTCTTCCTCGGATTACCCATGAAGCAAAATGGGTGCATACTTACATGGCAAAAACTGTGACATCCACACGCCATGTCTCCTCACATAGTCATTGTAGAGCGATTGTACCTCATGTAACCATCTTACCATGAACTCCCAATGGGGCATCTTGTTCTGCCCTTGGCTTCCTTGGTCTTTTGCTACTTTGCTTTTTCTTTTCAGGGACGGTGGCTTATTTATCTTTTGTTTCCTTATTTGGTTCCATTTTAAGATTTTACTCCTGTGAAGCTTTGGTATTATGCAAAAATTTAGTCTTCACTCTTTGTTGGCTTTAGAAATCGTTCTGTGGAAGTCTTCGGAACTTTCACTTTTTGGCATAGGGCCATCACAAGGTGAAGGAAGAATATCTTTGCCTTTAAGCCACTGATGCACTTCACCATGGACTGGTAAATCCACATCCCTATACACAATATCTTCTTTTGCAAAAAAAAAAAAAAAAATAACTAGAAAAAAATTCCCGTTAGAAACGTTAAGGGCAGACGAAATCCGAGTACAAAAAACTTGCATCCACATTTTAGCAATTAGAAACATAACCACTTGATTGAATGAAAGTGGGCCATTAGTGTAGGGTTAGCATTTCCACTCGCCCCTCCCTTTCATTAAGTAATTTATCACATTGTGTATATAACTATTTCTATAAAAATTCATATAAACACTTTCTATGAAATTGTCCCTATGATACGGAGCATTATAATATTTGCATATTTCTTTAGGAGTGACGAGGACCTGTTTACCCCTAATAGTTACTTCTTGATGGGTGTCATTCCGTTGTATTGTATTTTCTATATATTTCAAAGAAGTATAAAATTCTTGATGTACGGAAATGACAATTAGTTCTTTTAGGGTTAACCAGAGATCAGACCACATATGACAGTTAGCTAATTCCCAAATTTCATTACACAGAGTCGACGACGGGTCAAAACCCCTTTCTTGTATGAATGCCTTTCCTTGAATTTCTAAAAAATATTTTTCGACATCCTGATGCTCAAAAAGAGAAGTGTTAAAATCCATTGTCGGCTTCTTGTTTTTGGTTTTCCTAGATTTTTTAGGTGCCATGTTCAATATTTTAGATAATTAGATAAAACCAAAATTGCAACCAAGCAATTATACCTAAAATCTAACAAAAAATCAAGAATATCAACAAGAATAAGTTTAGAATCCTTATCAACAAGAATAAGTTTAGAACCCTTAACCTCGTGGTTGATATCTTTTTGATTATAAAAGGCCGTTATTTAGAATATGGAACACCTTGATAACCTGCAAAATAAATGAAAGTAGAGGAGAAATGAAACAAAAGTGAGAGTGCAAAATTTTAGAGAAATTAGGTGAGGAAAAGAGATTTTTTTAGAGTGTTTAGAAAGTTTAATTGGATAATATTATGTTTTAGGGGATAAATGAGCTTAAGTATATTTTATACTTAGGTTTTAGGGTTTAAAATCAATGGGTTTTAAAGGTTTTAGTGCCAGGTCGCATTATTGGGTTGGGTATTTTGCTACAGAACTTGACTCGATGTTGTGACACCCAATTTCAATATTACGACATTCCACTTCAAAGGCTTGTTTCGCAACAGCGAGGTGCAATGTTGTGACATCCCCCTTGGGAATTCAAAATTTCAGTTCGAAGTACGATGTTACGAAATTGCTGGCCCAATGGTACGACACCAACTTTATTTTTGTAAATTTTTTTAGGGGTGTTGGAACATCGTACTCTCGATTTTTACATACCCATATTAATTAAATAAACCTAAGTACTCAGCATATTTTAACTCTTACATTACTATGTCCTACTCCTAAATAAAAATTAAATATAAAATGCTCAAAATAAAAATACAAATTATACGACAATTAATGAAGTTCAATGGGTAAATATTAAGTATTGCAGTTGGAGTCATTCAATAGCCTATTAGGTTTCCTCATTGACTTCTTTTCTCGAGCTCGGTCATCTTGAACCGTCCAATATTCACTTTCCATTTTGAGTCATTTCATTTTTACCTTTCTCATGAACCTATCTGATTTCCTGCACACATGAAATAACGAGAATACCTTTGACCAAGGTTGGTAATGGTATGATAAGATAATGCATTACAACTTTTGATTAAGTACCCTACAGGTTCCTCATCTTTTGAAGGATTACCACATTTAAATACTTCCACTTCCCCAATGATTTTCATTATCAATTCATTCTCTCTACATCGATGGTGGACTTGGATGTGGCTAAAAACAGTCTTCCCAACAAGATAGGAATCTCATGATCTTCCTCGAAGTCAAAGATAAAGAAATTTACATGAAATATAAACTGCCTAACTTTGACTAATACATCTTCTAATACACCTTTAGGGTGTACCAAAGACCTATCGACAAATTGTAGTGTTATCGATGTGTTCTTAAGTTCCCCTAATCTGAGTTTTCTATAAATAGATAGTGACATTAAATTTATACTTGCCCCTAAATCGCATAGGGCCTTAGTAAAGTTTATGTCTCCCATCTCTATAGGAATTGTGAAACTACACAAATCTTTTAATTTGGAGGTATTTTCTTAGTTATATTAGCAATACAGGAGGAATTTTTATTTATTTGTTTCGCTCTTTTGAGTTTCCTATGCTTAGACATAATTTCTTTTAAAAATTTGGCATATTGGGAAATTTTATCAATTAGCTCTAATAGGGGTAAATTTGTAATATCCCATTTTTAGTGGCATCAAAAATGGTTGTTTTGGGACCACAATTTAGATATGTGATATCGTGTTTTATTATTTAATTAATGTTTATAGAGGTACATCAGAGTCATATTAAATTTTGTTGAAGAAATTTTAATGTTTAGTTAGTTAATTGAGTAAAAAGGACTAAATTGTAATTGATGTAAAAACTCATTTATTATTGAATTATGTGGTTAGAGGGATTAATTAGTAAAGGTGGGAGGTTCTATAATGTAATTATGCAACTTTTAATTGGCATGGACGGTTAAAGCATAAAATAGGGTGAAAATGTGTAAAGAATTTAAGGGTAATTTAATAAAAATAAGTTAGTAAAATATAACAAAAGTAAATATCATCTTCTTTGGTGAGTCTTGACCGAAATTGAAAAGGAGGAAAACACCATTGAATGGGTAGGTTCGACCTTCACATTTTCTTTGCAGGTAAGTGATTTTCTTTGGTAGGTTCGAAATTAAGATCGTTACAACTAGGTCCAGCTAACCTGTTGATTTTAGATTTTAGATTCGAAATTAAGTGATTTTAGATTTTACCATTGATGAATTCTTTTTTTATAATGTTAAATGATGGATTTGAAATATTGGTTGTTGATTATGATTAGTTTGTAAAATGATTTTGTTAGTTTTTGGTTAAAGGACTAAATTGATTGAATACTAAAATTCATAGGGAATTCTTGAGATTTTAAAATAATTGTGTGCTATAAATGGATGGGTGAAAATTTGGTTAGCATGAGAAGTTGTAAAATTTTTGTTAAATTTGGAATTTCGGGTTTAGGGACTGAATTGTGAGAAATGTAAAAGTTTATGAAAAATGTGTAAATAACAAAAACGTAAGGGTCTCATGCATTGAGTTGAAATTGAAATGTTTGTGAATGCAATAAATTGAATTTAATTATTATATAGATCAAGAACTGAGTCAAAAAGACAATAACCAAGGAAAAGGGAAAATTACAGAGTAGTCCCTACGTTTTAACCGGAAGTGATCCTAGGTAAGTTGATAGTGCTTTGATAAGTAAATGTAAATTTCTTGTTATTATGTCATTTTTATCTAGTTAGTTATATATATATGTGATATTTCATTTGTCACCTATATGATATCGATTATTGCGATTGAGTACATATGAAAATGAATAGTTGATGGTAGCAAATTTTGTGATTGCACATTATTGACATTAATACATTGAATATATAGCATGTGTATGGAAATGATGTAGTGCCTCTGAATGATGAATATGTATAAAGGTAACGAATTTACGTATAATGGTCGGTTGAACGTAGTAATCGCTTAGGATACTATTGGCATGCCATTAGGGTCAGTATGTGCGCTTGTACGAGTTTGCAGTTGGGTGCCTCTGTTTGTAATTCGGTGCTTCTGATTACACATTTGTGCCTCTGACTGCACTTCAGTGCCTCGTGTAGTTACCCGAGTATTCGAGTCAAGTTACTTAGTTCATCGGGTTAAGTGTTAATTGAATTACAATTTATTATGTGTTTAAATGTTAATGCATATTCATGGTATTAGTAAGTGAAAAATGTTACAATGAACCACTTGTTTACATGTGTGAACAATTATATTGATAAAATGTGGTTTACGGTAATGGTAAGTTATTTGAGAAGGGGTTATCATGATATATTTAGATATGTGAGCAAAAACTAATGTGGTTTGTGGACTTGTATTTGGATATCAGGAATTTTAAATTATCTCTTTGAATATTTGTTTCGATTAAGGTAAATAAATTTGATGTTTAAACTATGAGCTTACTAAGCTTCTTTAGCTTACTTGTTTCATTTATGTTCTTTTGTAGTTGCCAAATTTGCGGACCGACCGGATGGATCGATTTGGAGCTCACACTATCTAGCCATCTTGGTAATTTTTATTTTTCATTTTGGGAGGTGGCATGTATATAGGTGTATTGTTGTGAATACTTAAATTGTTAAGTCATTTTGGTATGGCATGCCTAGAATTATGTTTGGTCTTGGAGTATACTTGTGTTGGCTATAACTAAGTTGATCCTAAGTTATGTAAATATATGATGGTAATGTTTTGAAGTGTTTATTTGAGTATGTTATACCTTATTCATGTAGGTTGGTGATTTAGACATGAATGGCTAGATAATGATAAGGTTTTGTAACAGCTCGTTTTTCAGTGGTGTTGAAAATAATGGTTTCGGAGCCACAAATCCTACGAGTAAATTCGTAAATATTATTATTTAATATTTACGAGTCAAATGTGGTATTAAAATAAAATTTGATATGGTAATTTATGTTTTTTGAAATAATAATTAGGTTCAAGTGGTATGACTCTAAAGTTAAGTGGTTTTAGAAAATGAGGCATCGGAACCCCGTTTCTATAAATATTTCGTTAAGAAATTTTATTAAATATTTATGGCGTGTCATTAAGGTTGTATTAAAAGTTCGTTAAGAAATTTTGACATTTAAATGGTTAGTTAAGTAAAAAGGACTAAATCAAAAAAGGAGTAAAAGTTGAGTTCTTTTAGTGAAAGGGGTCCAATGGCTATGGAATCTTAAATTGCAGGACTAATATAGAAATTATACCGATTGAAATTTTGGTGGATGATTTTGGGTAATTAAATGCTTGAAATTTGATTGATTTCTAAAAAGACAAAATTGTAATTTTATAATTAAATGAAATTAAAAGAAACAAAAGGCCTAAAATGCTATCATCTTTTTGGTTTTTCTCAAATACAACCAAACCTCTATGGATAGCTTAGGGAAGCTTTCGGTCAAATTGGTTTTGGGTGCATGGTAAGCATTTCGATCCCATTTTTAATGATTTTTATGTTTTGTTATCGTATTAGCTTAATCTAGCTAACCCGAGGGTAAATTTGTTAAATATTTAAATGTTTAGAATTTTACCATGGATGAATTTGAGGTGTTCTTGAAATTTTATGATAGATTATTAAGCTTTATTGTTAAATATAAGTATTTTGTTAAGTAATTTTTGATGATTTTTGTGTTTAAGGACTAAAATGTGAAATTAGTAAAAGTACAAGGACTTGTTATGAAATAATAGCAAACATGGGCTATAGTAGGGTTCCAAATAATTCGGCTAATCATGAAACTGAATAAAAATGGTTAATTTGCATGTTTTGGGCTTAGAGACTAAATTGCATAAAAGTAAAATATTAGTGGAAATTTTTTAAAAATGTAACAAAGGTCTTAATTGCATAAAATGAATTGGTTTTGATGTTTGAATTAATGGAGTGAATGGAATTACTAATTTAGATCAAGAATGAGTGGAAAATTGAGGAGAAGAAAAAATTACCAAATAGCCCCTGTATATAGTCATTGCTGCAATTTAGCCAGGTAAGTTCGTATGAATGATTATTGAATTAATGTTGTTAATTTGAATGTTTATTATGTTATTTTAATGTAAATGGATCGATGTATAATCGTACCAAAGCTATGATGATTTGACGGATGTTGAGTCTCAGTTGAACTTTAGGAATTCGTAGGATACAAATGACATGTAATTAGGGATTTCATGTTTCAGGTGCTGGTCTTGAATGTCCTACCAATGGTTGAGGTCTTGCATTTGTTGCAGATTCTCTACAGCTCGTGTGAGTAGCATCATGTAGCTTACATTTCCACCTACAACTTGTGTGAGCAGGCCCATTTCACAGCTCGTGTGAACAATGATATAAAGGAAATGTTACAGTTATGTAAAGGCGCACTTTGTGTGAGCTTTCCTGAGTATCTGATATAATTCTAGATGGTTCAACGGGTAAGAAAAGGGAATGAAACAGTAAGTTCATAATTGTGATGTAATATGATGTTATAAAAGGATTGATGAGTTAAATGATGTACTTATATATGAGAAATCCACTTATGCTATAGATGAATTCATTTATATCATAGACAAATACACTAACTCGTGAATTGATGATGTTCTTTAGGCTTATGTTAAGCATTTGGAATGGAATGGTAAGTAAGTAAATGGAATGGTTCATAATGTTATGAAAGGGTTGATGATTATGTAATATGTCTTATAAAATCCTATTATGTTACGAATGAAATTATATATGATGTTGATGAACTTACTCATTTGTGAGTTGAATGGCGTTCAATAGGCTTATACCAAGTTTAAAGTCTTGGTGTTAAATCATGCTTTTTCTATGTATTATAATATTGAAGTGGTAAGTTATGTTTAGAGTTTATATGACCTTACTAAGCAATCATTGCTTACGTAGTTATTTTCCTTTATTTGACAAATTATCAAAAGCTCGATCGATTGGAAGTTTGTCTGAGATCTATCACACTATTCTGTGGACAATTTGGTAGTTTTTGAGTAATTTGACTAAGGTTTATAATGACATGTATAGGGTGATTCGTAATGGTGATTTGTAATGGTATTATGATGCATGTGTTAATGGTGTTTTAGTATGTATAAGCTTTGGAAAGCTATGTTAGTTTGGTACACCTTGATACCTTACCAAACTATGTGATTTTGGTTACTTTAAAGTGCTTGATGATATGGTTCTCTTGGCATGTTGATGATGGTATGAAAATGGTTACTGGTGATATGTTTTAGTTCATATTTGAACCAGATTATTATGGATGGAAATAACCTTATTAATATTTATAGGAAGTTATGTATTTGGTAATTTGGTATGTTATGTTTGGAAAATTATGTTTGGTTGGACTTGGAAGTGCATGTTAAACTATGTCATTTTGGTACCTTTAAGTAATAGTGTATGTGAACCATTGAGATATTGTGATGGTATAGAAATGGTTATTTATGTTGGCATGTGATGGTGAAAATGCATTAGGTTGGGTAAATGTGAAATGGTTAAATGGCTTTAGTTTAAGTTTTGATGTTTGTAAACAAATTGAGAAGCCTTTGAATGACATATTAGTTAGATGAACTAGGTTCTTTGAAATGACATATTTACGCATGTTTGAATGATGTTTAGGTGCCTTAAAAGTGTGCACAAATGGTCCAAATGGTTATACATGTATTGGTGTTGGAAATGGCTTGATTTGAAGTAAATTTGGGTCCACACGGCTTGAGACATGGGTGTATGACTCAACCGTGTGTCTCGACACGGCCGTTTGTCATCTTATAGTTCCTTTGTATACAAGTCAGTGAGTTACACGGCCTAGCACATGAGCTGACACATGGGCGTGTGGGGCAACTTCGAAAGGTATA
Source organism: Gossypium turneri (assembly GCA_008044935.1). Taxonomy (NCBI): domain Eukaryota; kingdom Viridiplantae; phylum Streptophyta; class Magnoliopsida; order Malvales; family Malvaceae; genus Gossypium; species Gossypium turneri. Next base: position 29,360,602 of record CP032573.1, read on the forward strand.
CGGCCTGACACACGGCTGTGTGACACGACCGTGTGACCCTACTTTGAGAGTTACATGGGTGAGGACACGGCCGTGTGTCCCTAGTTCGAAGGTTACATGACCTAAGACACGGGTGTGTGTCTCAGCCATGTGAGGTACACGGCCATGCCACATAGCCATGTGACCATTGTTTCCCAGTTTTTGTAACTTTTTCCTAAACTTTTTGATCTATTTCAAATTGGTCCCGAATTACTTCTAAGCTATTCTTAAGGCCTCAAGGGCTCGATTTAGGGGCAATGTGCATGTATATGAATGGTTTATAATGTGATTGAATTATTGAATGATACAATGTTTAAATGTTTTTGAATGTAAAGTAATGCTTTAAAACCCTAATCCGACAACGGAGACGAGTTAGAGGTGTTATAGGTTTATTCAATGTTTGCAACCTTGTAATTGAGGTGAATTGGTATGTGATTTGTGGTGCCTTTGAATGACATATTGTTTAGGTCTTATGGGTTGTTTGAAATGGTACATTTTGAGTATATTTCTATGTGGTTTGATCATGTTAAGGCTTGTGGAAATGGGGTGTCCTGATGGGCAAGAATTAGGCTTGTTTTGGCTTGTTTTTAGGGTTACATATGCCGCACACAGGCTGTCACACGGCTGTGTGACAATTTAAAATTAGGTACAGGATCCACACGGCTTGAGACACTATCGTGTGGCCAAAGCCAGTGTCTAACACGGTTTGAGACACGGCCGTGCGTCTCAAAATAGTTTGTTGCATGGTTTAGCACACAGCCTGCTAGACGATCGTGTGACCCAAGTTTGAATACACACACGGTTTGGAACATAGCCTGCAACACATCCGTGTGGCCTTATTTCAGATACTCACACGGACAGACACACGGGCAAACACATAGTTTGGGACATAGCCGTTTGTCCTGACATTGAATGTTCACATAGCCTGGCCACCCGGCCGTGTGACCCTTGTTTTCCTAGATTTTAAGTTTTTCTGAAATTTTCTAATTTGTTCCAATTTGATCCCAGATTGTTCTCAAACTATTTTCATGACACCGTATGCTTGATTTAAGGCCTATATGTGTATGTATGCTATGAATTAAATTATCTAACAATTGCTAGCATTTATTTGTAAAATTATGTCTATTAAGTAGTTAAATGTTTTGTTTTTCTCGGTACACTTTGTAACTTTAATCTGGCAATAGAGACGGGATAAGGGTATTACATTTAGTGGTATCAGAGCCACAATTTAGTCTATTCTAGGACTATTATAGCTTGTAAAGAGTCTAGAATACACATTCCACATATACCCTGTGACAGTGTGATGCTTTTGATTCGCTTTAACATTGTATTTTCTGATAGATAAAAGATGTTAGTCTAATCAAATCAGGCCGTAGTTAATGAAGCTGAGAGTAATGTTCAAGCTTCCTACTCGGAACTAAGTCAAAGTGCATCAGTCCTGCAATCTTTTGGTGATGAAATAAATTGTGTATTTTTTTGTTATGATGAACCAATGGTTCAATGAGTTTAAATGAGTGAACCCTGTGACTCCGCAACCTCCACCCCCTACCGTGCCTCATTTGGCACCTCTATATGGATAAAATTCATAAATGTGGAGCTAAAGAATTTAAAGGTAAGGTTGATGATGATTTTGCAAAAGTGAAATACTAGTTAGTGAATACGAAGAGAGTTTTTGCGGAATTGATATGTACACCTGAAGATTGCCTTAGATATGCGGTTTCGTTGTTAAAAGATGAAGCATACTCTTGGTGGGATTCTTTAATCACAATGACATCTGGTGACCGTATTAACTGGGATTTCTTTCAGGTAGAATTCAAGAAAAAATACATTAGATGATTTTATCTTGACAAAAAAGAGAGTTTTTAGAGTTGAAATAAGGGAATCGATCAGTAGTCGAGTATGAATGGGAGTTTGTACAGTTAAGCAATTATGCTCGTAATATCGTATCAAATGAAGAGGAGATATGGATTAGATTCGAAGATGGCTTGAAAGATGGAATTCGAATGTCGGTTATTGTGTTGAAATTATGAGAATTTATGGAACTTTCGGAATGTGCTTAGAAAGTTGAAGAAATCTACAAAAGTAAAAGGCAACCTAATTGGAGATCTTGAGATTTCAATAAAAGAGGATCATCCAAATCAAATTAAACTTTTCTATCGAAGAAGTTCAGAAATGATGCAAATCAATCGACTTCTTCTTCAGAGTTCACTAGTAGAGATAGACCTAAACAGAGTAACTTGAGGTCTGTTAATTGATGGACTGCTAGAGTTGGTAGTGTAAGAAATGTGGAGAAGAATTTTTGCGAAAAATATGGTAAAAAAAATTTTGGAAAATGTCGATCTAAGCTGGGAACTTGTTTTCGATGTGGACCTCCTGATCATTTTCTCATAGATTGCCCAAAATGGCATGGTGACTTGGGAAACCAGACTACCAAGCCTAAAGCTATTCCATAGAGAGGTAGACATCCTGGAAATGGTAGAAATGCTATAGCTGGTCAAGGGAAAATTGGTGATACAAATGAAAGATCTTAAGCTAGAGCACCAGCCAGGGCTTATGCAATTAGAGCTCGAAAAGAAGCTTCTGCTCTAGATGTTATTGCTGATACTTTCTCTCTTTTTGATATTGATGTATATGAATTGATTGACCCTGGGTAAACACACTTTTATATATGCACTACATTAGTAGAAAAAAAGAATTTACCTATTATGTCAATTGATTAAACAATTAAGGTAACAAATCCACTTGGTTAGTGTGTTTTAGTTAATCAGATTTGTAAGTCATGTCCACTGAAAGTTCGGGGTTACGATGTTCCTACTAGTTTGATACTATTACCATCCGATGATTTTGATCTTATTTTTAGAATGGATTGGTTATCTAAGCATGATGCAATCGTACGTTGTCGAAGAAAGCAAGTTGGTTTGAAACGTCCGAGTGGTGAATTTATTTGTGCTAAGGCCGATGGGTTCGATTGTACGACAAATGTGATTTCGACATTTGTGGCTATAAGTTGATAGAAAAGGGCGCGAGGCTTATTTGGCTTTTGTCCTCGATTCGAGAGTGGTAGAATAAAAAATCGATCAAGTACCGATATTTAAAGAGTATGATGATGTTTCCCCCGAAGAATGACCAGAGTTACCATTGACTAGAGAAGTTGAATTTGTAATTGAACTTGTGTTCAAAAGAACTCTAATTTCAATAGCTCCGTAAAGAATGGCTCCTACCGAGTTGAAAGAGTTGAAAGCACAGTTGCAGGAATTGTTAGACCATGGATTTATTCGACTGAATATGTCACCTTGGGGTACTCCGGTTCTGTTTGTGAAAAAGAAAGATGGGTCAATGAGATTATGCATAGATTATCGGCAGTTGAATTGAGATACGATAAAGAATAAATATTCGTTACCTCGTAATGATGATTAGTTCAATCAGTTGAAGGGAGCTACAGTGTTTCCAAATATTGATTTGCAATTCAGATATTATCAATTGCAAGGTAAAGATCATGATGTATAAAAGACTGAATTTAGAACTCAATACGATCATTATGAGTTTTTAGTAATGCCGTTTGGTTTGACCAATGCTCCTGCTGCATTTATGCACTTCATGAATAAGGTATTTTAGCCATATTTAGATCAGTTTGTTGTGGTAGTCGTTGATGATAGTATGATATGTTCATTGAACGAGTCTAATTACGTTGAGCACTTGAGAATTATGTTGCAAACTTTATGTGAAAAACAACTCTATACTAAATTCAGTAAATGTGAATTTTGGTTACGGGAGGTTGGTTTTCTGGGTCATGTTATCTCTGTTGATGGTATCCGTATTGATCCGAATAAAATATTGAGAATTGTTGATTGGAAAGTACCAAAGAATGTTTTTGAAGTACGTACCTTTTTAGGCTTAGGGCCAGTTCTTCATTGCTTAAAAAAAGCACTTCTGACTCCAAAAACATTTTGGAAGAAAAGCTGTGCAGAACAAGTTGCTTTTGGCTGAAATTTTTAGTTTTTCAGAAGTGCTTTTCAAAAGCACTTCTGAAAAGGAGAAGCTAAAAATTTTAGCTTTTCCTCTCCCAAAAGCACTTTTGGTGCTTAATTACTTTTTCACCCCTTCAATAACATAGTTCTTTTCTTTTTTTTCTTTGTGCTTAATTACAAATGTGTTAAAATCATTAATTAAAAATAAAAAATATTTTTTAAAATACTAATTACAAATATTTAATGGTTATATTTAAATATTTAAAATATAGTTTATATATTCTAATTAAATTTTATAAATAATTAATATTTATTGCTTAAAAATATTTAAAATTTATATTTCATATATTAAAATATTAACAACAAGTTATAATATTTTTTTATATTCTTACTAAAATATAATAATATTAACTAAGTTAAATATTATTTAAATGCATATTTTTACTTGATAATAACATGTCTAAAATGGACATTTTATTTCTCAAAAGCACTTTTTGACAGCAATGCTAAACATTCAAATTTTAAACTAAACTTTTCAAAAGCACTTCTCAAAAGCACATTTCCACAGCACTTTTCAAAAGCATTGCCAAACTAGCCCTTAGTAGGATATTATCGGCGTTTTGTCAAAAACTTTTTCATTATAGCATCTCCGATGACTAAGTTGTTGCAAAAAGATGTTAATTTTGTCTGGACCGATAAATGTCAGAAAATTTTGGAGCAGTTGAAGAATATGTTAATTGAAGCTTCAGTTTTGACTGAACCTGAAATCTGAAAAGAATTTATTATTTATAGTGATATGTCCCTTTGTGGATTAGGCTGCGTCCTGATGCAGAGTGGTAAGGTGATAGCCTACGCCTCAAGACAGTTGAAGCCTCACGAACGGAACTATCCGACACATGACTTGGAGTTGGCTGCAGTGGTTTTTTTCTTTCAAAATTTTGTGATATTACTTATACGGTGAGAAATGTCATATTTTCACCGATCATAGAAACTTGAACTATTTGATGGCTCAGAAAGAATTGAATTTGCATTAGTGTAGGTGGTTTGAATTATTAAAGGGTTATAATTTAATAATTGATTATTACCTCGAAAACCTAATGTTGTTGCAGATGATTTGAGTAAAAAATCTTTGTTTACTTTGAAAGCTATGAATGCAAATTTGTCTTTGGAACATGATGGTCCTATTTTGGTTGAGTTGATAGTAAAGCTGGTATTCGTTTACTTCAAAAAAATGATTCAGATTTTTTGTCGAGGCTCAACCTAGTGAAAAGTGGTCAGAAGTCTGATTTTTATATCGTGGTTGATGATTGTTTATATATTTGAGATCGACTATGTGTACTGAATGATTCTGAGTTAAAACAAGAGTTGTTGAATAAAGCTCACAATAGTGTTTACTCGATTCACCCTAGGAGTACTAAAATGTATAATGATATGAAACAACGTTATTGGTGGCCTGGTATGAAACGTGAAATAATAGAATTTGTATCAAGATGTTTAGTTTGCCAGCAAGTGAAATTCAAACATCAGGTTGCATCAGGTTTGTTACAATCCGTGATGATTCCAGAATGGAAGTGTGAATGAATCACTATGGATTTTGTTTCAGGGTCACCTTTGAGTCCAAAAATAAAAGATTCGATCTGGATTATGATTGATAGATTAACGAAATCAGCTCATTTTATACATATTCAAACTGACCATTCGCTCGAGAAATTGGCTGAATTATATGTTTCTAAAATTGTGAGATTGTACGACATGCCATTGTCGATTATATTAGATCAAGATCTGAGGTTTACCTCTAGATTTTGGGCTAAGTTCAATAAAGCTTGAGGTTCCAGGTTGAATTTTAGTACCACTTTTTATCCGCATACAGTTTGAGCTAATAATACATGTTTTAGAAGATATGTTACGGTGTTGTATTATTGAGTTTGAAGGTAGCTTGGAAAAATATTTACCGTTAGCCGAATTCACATATATTAATATGTATCAGTCCGGCATAAAGATACTTCTGTACGAGGCTTTATACGAGCGTAAATGTAGAAGTTACATGGGTTTGATTTAGTTCGAGAAACTGAAGAAAAAGTTTGAATTATCCGAGATAACTTGAAACCTGCATCTGATCGTCAGAAATCTTATGCTGACTTGAAACGTAAAGATATAAACTTTTCTGCCGCTGAGAAAGCGTTCCTGAAAGTCTTGTCATGGAAGAAAGTATTACTTTTTGGCAGAAAAAGAAAACTCAGTTCCAGATTTATTTGGCCATATGAAATTCTAGAAAGAATCAGACCCTTAGCATATGGTTTGGCGTTACCTCTGGAGCTTGATAGAATTTTTAATGTTTTTCATGTTTCGATGTTCTGATGTTACTGTTCTGATCCATCACATGTACTTACTACGGATGAAATTGGGTTACAGCCTTATTTGACTTACGATGAAAAGCCTGTAGAGATTTTAGCTCGAGAAATAAAATAGTTAAGAAATAAATCTGTGCCGTTAGTTAAAGTTTATGGCGATGACATGGAATTGAGGAAGCTATGTAAGAGACAGAAGAAATTATGATATCTCAATATCCGAACCTTTTCTCTGGTAAGATTTTTTAGAACGAAAATTTCTTTATGGGGAGAGTTGTAATATCCCATTTTAAGTGGTGTAAAAAATGGTGGTTTCGGGATCACAATTCTGATATATGAGATTGTGTTTTATTATTTAATTAATGTTTATGGAGTTACATTAGAGTTGTATTAAATTTCAGTGAACAAATATTAATGTTTAGTTAGTTAATTGAGTAAAAAGGACTAAATTGTAAGAGATGTAAAAACTTACTTATTATTGAATTATGTGGCTAGAGGGATTAATTAGTAAAGGTGGGAGGTTCTATAATGTAATTATGCCACTTTTAATTGGCATGGACGGTTAAAGCATAAAATAGGATGAAAAATGTATGCATAATTTACGGGTAATTTGGTAATTTAATAAAAATAAGTTAGTAAAATAAAACAAAAGTAAATGTCATCTTCTTTGGTGAGTCTTGATCGAAATTGAAAAGAAGGAAAACACCATTGAAGGTAGTTAGTTCGACCATCACATTTTCTTTGCACGTAAATGATTTTCCAACCCATTTCTTATAATTTTTGTGTTTTTTAGATCATTGCAACTAAGTCCAGCTAACCCGTACCTTTGTTTTTGAAACTGTTAAGGATTTTGGATTTTAACATTGATGAATTCTTGTTGTTTATGATGTTAAATAATGGATTTGAAATATTGGTTGGTCATTATGACTAGTTTGTAAATTGATTTTGTTAGTTTTTGGTTAAAGGACTAAATTGATTGAATATTAAAATTGGCAGGGAATTCTTAAGAACTTAAAATAATTGTGGACTATAAATGGATAGGTGAAAATTTGGTTAGCATGAGAAGTTGTAAAATTTTTGTTAAATTTGGAATTTTAGGTTTAGGGACTAAATTGTAAGAAATGTAAAAGTTTAGGGAAAATATGTAAATAATAAAAACTTAAGGGTTTCACGCATTGAATTGAATTTGAAATGTATGTGAATGTAATAAATTAAATTTAATTATTATATAGATCAAGAATTGAGTCAAAAGGACAATAACTGAGGAAAGGGGAAAATTGCGGAGTAGTCCCTGCATTTTAACTCGACATTTACTTGTCACTTTATTACTTGTTGCAATTGTGTACACTTGCACATTTCCATCATTCCAAGTTTTTGGCGCCGTTTGCAGGGACTGTTTTTAAAAGTAATTATTTGTGAATTTGTTAAATTTTGCATTTTGGTTTATTTTTCTGTTCAACTTAACTTAATTAATTTTTGTGTTTGTTTAAAGTGTTTATGAGTATACCGCACCAGTGTTTCATGATAGGGATGGAACTCTAAGATATTATGTTGTGCCAGTGTTTCATGAACTTAATCCAGGTATTAGGAGACTCGAAATTGAGGAACAACAATTCGAGCTGAAGCCAGTCATGTTCCAGATGCTTCAAACAGTGGGCCAATTCAGTGGAATGCCTACCGAAGATCCTCACCTTCACTTAAGACTGTTTATGGAGGTGAGCGATTCATTCAAGTTAGCCGGAGTAGCCGAAGATGCACTACGATTAAAGTTGCTCCTGTATTCGCTAAGGGACAGAGCTCAAGCTTTGTTGAACTCATTGCCACGAAATTCCATTTCCACATGGCAAGAGTTAGCAGAAAGATTCCTCATCAAGTATTTCCCGCCTAGCAAGAATGCTAAGTTGAGGAAAGAGATCACTACTTTCCAACAAATGGATGATGAGTCCGTGTATGAGGCATGGGAAAGGTACAAAGAATTATTATGAAAGTGCCCTCATCACAGAATCCCTCATTGCATCCAAATTGAGACGTTCTATAATGGTCTCAATGCTCACACAAGGATGGGAGTGGACGCTTCTACTAATGGTGCTCTCCTTTCTAAGTCTTATAACAAGGCTTATGAAATCATTGAGAGAATTGCCAGCAACAATTATCAATGGCCAACCAATCGAGCAGCATCAGGAAGACGAGTCACTGGAGTACAAGAAGTGGACGCTCTCACTTCACTTGCATCTTAGGTATCTTCAATTTCCTCAATGCTTAAAAATTTGACCACTAATGGGTTTAATAGTTTTGCAGCTCAGCCACCTAATCAATTCGAAAATATAGCCTGTGTTTATTGTGGGGAAGCTCATTTATTTGAAGAATGTCCATCAAACCCATAATCCGTGTATTACATGGGTAATCAGAACCAGAATCGAGGAAGGCAAGGACTGCAATCTAATTTTTATAACCCATCCTGACAAAACACCCTAATTTCTCTTAGAGTAACCAAGGGGCTGGACCTAGTAACACTTATGCCCAACCTAGATCGACCCAACCACCTATTTTTACACAACAAGTTCAGAAGCAACCTCAAGCTGAAACTTCCAATGGCTAAGAAAACTTGTTGAAGGTATACATAGCCACTTTAATTCAAAGCCAAGTAGCCACATTAAAAAACTTGACAAACCAAATGGGCCAACTTGCCACTGAACTCAGAAACTGTCCATAAGGTGTTTTACCTAGTGATACGGAGAATCAATGAAATTTGGGGAAGGAGCATCGTAAAGCATTGACATTGAGGAGCGGAAAGACATTAGAGCCCAACACCATTGAAGTTGAGAAAGAGCCAACTGATGCTCAAGACTCAGTGGAAGTTCAATCGAGAGTTGAAATTCCAGTTTCAACGGAACCAAAACATGCAAAATCTGATATGGTAACTTCTAAACCAGTTAATTTTGAAAAACTAACAACTTCGTTAGATGCAGAATTGCCACAGAAGACGAATCAACCAGTTCAAGTAAAGAAGCCTCCACCACTCTACCCTCAAAGACTTCAAAAGGAGAACCAGGAAGTCCAGTTCAAAAAGTTTCTAGACGTACTCAAGCAACTTCAGATCAACATTCCGTTGGTAGAAGCACTTGAACAAATGCCAAATTACATCAAATTCATGAATGATATACTATCCAAGAAACGGAGACTTGGAGAATTTAAGACGATAGCCTTAACGAAGGAATGCAGTGTGTATCTTCAAGACAAGCTACCCCTAAAGTTGAAAGATCCTGGATGTTTTACCAAACCCTGCAACATTGGAACAACTTATTATGGTAAGGCACTATGTGATTTGGGTGTGAACATCAACTTGATGCCCATGTCTATATTCAAAAAGTTGGGGATAGGTGAAGTTAGACCTACTACGGTTACACTTCAATTAGCAGATCGATCTTTAGCACATCTAGAAGGAAAGATCGAGGATGTATTGGTACGTGTAGATAAATTTATTTTTCCTGCTGGCTTTGTTATTCTAGACTTTGAAGTAGATAAAGAAGTGCCAATTATCTTAGGAAGACCTTTTCTAGCAACTGGAATGACCCTTATCGATGTGCAAAAGGGCGAGTTTACTATGCGTGTACAGGACGATCAGGTAACATTTAATTTTTTTTAAGTCTATGCAATTTCCCAACACTCTTGATGATTATTCTACAGTGCTCGATTTTTGGAGGAACTAATCATGGAATAAGAAATCAACTATATCAAGGACCCGTTGGGGCAAATTTTGACATTAGACCCTCCAAGTGACGACGAGGGGGATGAATACTTAGCTTTGCTAGAAGCTAATCAAAGTGGATTTAAACCACAATCCCACTTTGAGTCTTTGGAGTTAGAAAGTAGAGATTATGCCCAGCCAAAAGCATCAATTGAGGAGCCACCTAAACTAGAATTAATGGTACTTCCCTCACATTTAAAATATGTTTGTTTAGGTAACGCTTCTACTTTTCCTGTGATTGTTTCAACAAATTGACCCAAGAGCAAGAATAGAAACTCATCCTAGTGTTGAAACAATGCAAGAAGGTTATTGGATAGACCATAGTCGATATTTGTGGCATTAGTCCGTCTGTATGCATAAGATCATCTTAGAAGATGGCGATGAAGGGACGATTGATGGACAATGAAGACTTAATCCTATCATAAAGGACATGGTAAAGAAAAAAGTCATTAAGTGGTTAGATGCGGGTATAATTTACCCCATCTCAGACAGTTCATGGGTAAGTCTGGTCTAGTGCATACCAAAGAAAGGAGGTATTACAGTCATTGAGAATGAGAATAACAAGTTGATGCTGATTAGAACGGTTACAGGATGAAGAATTTGCATCGATTACTGGAAGCTGAACAAGGCAACTAGGAAAGATCATTTTCCTTTGCCGTTTTTGGATCAGATGCTGGATAGACTCGATGGGTAAGACTATTACTATTTTCTTGATGGATACTTAGGGTATAATCAGATTACAGTAGCACTGGAAGATTAACACAAAACAACATTCACATGCCCATATGGTATATTTGCATTTAGATGCATGCCATTTGGTTTATGTAATGCACCTGCTACGTTTTAAAGATGTATGATGTCTATTTTTATTGACATGGTTAAGAAGTATTTGGAAGTGTTTATGGATGATTTTTTAGTATTTCGAGATACATATGATGATTGTCTTGACAATCTAGCAAAGGTACTAAGGCGATTCGAAGAAACAAACCTCGTACTCAACTGGGAAAAGTGTCATTTCATGATACGAGAAGGAATTGTTCTAGGGCATCGGGTAACAAGACATGGAATCGAGGTAGATAAAGCAAAGGTAAATGTTATTGAGAAACTCCCACTCCATCATCTATAAAGGGTGTTAGGAGTTTTTTGGGCACGTCGGTTTCTATCGGAGATTTTTCAAGGATTTCTCCAAAATTGCTAAACCCTTATGCAAATTATTGGAAAATGACACGATTTTCAACTTTGATGAGGAGTGCTTAAGAGCTTTCAATGATTTGAAGAGTCGATTAGTTTTTGCACCCATAATCGTCACACCAAATTGGGACTTTCCATTTGAACTGATATGTAACGCAAGTGACTTTGCAATAGGAGCTGTGATTGGCTTGCAAAGGAACAAAGTTTTTCATCCCATCTACTATGCAAGTTGGACTCTGACAGGAGCTCAATTGAATTATACGGTAACAGAGAAAGTGTTACTTGCTAATGTGTTTGCTTTTAACAAGTTTCGATCTTATCTTATAGGTACCAAAGTGACTGCCTATATGGACCATTTGGCAATTAAATATTTACTTGCCAAGAAAGACACAAGCCGAGACTGATCAAATGGGTACTTCTACTCCAAGAAATTGATCCAGAAATTCAAGATCGAAAAGGAGTAGAAAACCAAGTAGCAGACCACTTGTCCAGATTGGAGCCGCAAGAAGGGAATTCTCCACCTATACCCATTGAGGGGACATTCCCAGTTGAACACATACTGAAGGAAAACCATATCCATAATACTCTTTGGTTTGCTGATATTGCTAACTATTTAGCTTGTGGTTTGATGCCGATTGATAAGACGTATCATAAAAAAAAAGTTTCTTCACAATGTGAAGTACTATTTCTGGGAAGAGGCATATTTGTTTTGAAAGTGTGCAAACCAAATAATTAGGAAATGTGTGGTAGAAGATGATGTACATAAGATTCTATATCATTGCCACTCATCTCCGAGTGGCGGACACTTCGGAGGTACATGTACTGCAGCTAAAGTATTGCAAGCTGGATTCTTTTGGCCAACACTATTCAAAGATGCATATGCTTACGTAAAGAGTTAAGATCAATGCTAGAGGGTTGGAAACATTACCAACATAAATGAAATGCCCCAAACAAACATCATTGAGGTAGAATTCTTTTATGTTTAGGGTATTAACTTTCTCGGTCCCTTCCCTCCGTCTTTTGGTCACAAGTACATCTTGATAGCAGTTGACTACGTGTCTAAATGGGTTGAGGCCAAGCCATATTCGATGAACGATGCTAAGGTTGTGATGAAGTTTTTGTAGAAGCATGTGTTCAAAAGGTTTGGAATCCTGAGAGCTATCATCAATGATGAAGGGTCCCATTTTGTGAACAAATGGTTGAAATGGTTACTCGACAAACATTGAATGAAGCACAAGGTTGCCACAACTTACCATCTGCAGACGAATGGGCAAGCTGAATTGACAAACAAAGAAATTAAAGGCATACTAGAGAAGGTAGTTTGCCCGAACCAACGAGATTGGTCCAAAAGGCTGGATAATGCTTTATGGGTCTACAGGACATCATACAAGACACTTTTAGGGATGTCACCCTATAGGTTGGTCTTTGGGAAAGCCTGTCATCTGCCCTTGGAGTTAGAGCACAAAGCTTATTAGGATCTTCAACCACTCAATATGGATTTAAAGCTTGCTAAAAAGAAATAGATGCTTTAACTCAACAAGTTATAGGAGTTCCGAATGTTCTCATACAAGAATGACAAACTATTCAAGGAAAGACTTAAAAGATAGCATGACAAGCACATTCGAGTTCGAGAATTTGAAGTAGGTCAGTAAGTCTTGTTATTCTATTCTAGATTAAGGTTTTTTCTAGGTAAGTTAAAATCACGTTGGTCCGGTCCATTTATGATTCACCAAGTTTTCCCATATTGAGTTGTCGAACTTCAAGGTAAGGGAGATAATTTTCGAGTCAGTGCTCAGTGCTTAAAACATTACTAAAGGATAAAATTGAGCAGGATATAGTCTCGTTTATTTTATCAAATATTTAATTTTTCTTGTTTTTCGTTTTAAATAAATGATTTAGGGTATATTTTCGGGATTAGTATGTTTTAAATAAATTATGTCTAGGAGATTGGAACTTAAGAGGGACCGCTTGTGACCCCTCCAAATCTTTCTTGGGAATTGATTTTAACATAATCTTCCGAGAAATTATTCCCTAAGTGGAAAAATAAATTTTTGTTTTTCAAATAAAAAGGTCAATTTTGATCAAAGTTTTAATTGCAACTCAATTTTTAAATTTTCTTTAAGTCTAAGTACTTAATTGAACTATTTTGAAAATTTGGTTGCTCTTTTTGAAAATATTAGAAATTAGATGTCTTTTTTTTGTAACTGTTTTCAAAAGCATCTAGAATAAATGTTTTTAATTTAATTTCATAAATAAGATGATAATAACTAGTACATAATTATATTTATGATAATATATATTAATTATTATCAACTTTATATAGAATTAGGATTAGTTTAAATTTGATCATATTGTAATTAATAGTTTATATTTCAATAAATTAATAGCAAAGAATAATTTAATATGCATTATATTAATTATTAATTGTTATTAAATTTGTGTAGAATTAGAACTTAGAATATTTTAACTATTAAATTGTTCTAAGAATTATAATTGAACTCCTACCCTCTTCACTATAAATTCCACCAACCTTCTCCATCATTCACCATCCATCAAACTAACCTCCATTCACTTGTTCCACCATCGATCCTAGCATCCAAAAACCACCAAGTGACGCAGCTCCTAACCACCAGCAGTAGCACCGCCCAGCAACCCCATTCAGCCAGCAGCTCTACACATACGCTACTACTGCCGCTCGCACCAGGCCTGCTCCTAGCTCCAGCTCTCGCGAGCTGACCCACCAGCCCTGCTGCTCACTCGACATTGCTACCTGTTGTCGGTGCATCTGCTCACGCCAAGGTCGTGTGCTACTACCATTCCTTCCTTGTGTCGTGCACACCCTTGCACAACCCAAACACCCTTGTCAAATTTGCACAACACTTCTACCTTATTTAGCCAATAACCCTTCCAACCATCCCCTCAGTTAAATTATTTTGCTTCTAATTTTATTCATTGAGTTCTTAATTTCTATATAAAGGTGGTAAGACAAAATTTTCTCCTTAATTTCAATTTTATTTAATTATTTAATTTTTTAATTTATTGAAGTGTTAATATTTTATACGAATTAATTTTTTAAGAAAATATGTGTTTCCATCTTATGCTTAGGTTAATCATGTCTCATATGAGAACTCGTGCCTCTATCCAAATTGACGAATCCCAAAACAAATTTCATTGTGAAGAAGCCAAAGCAAGATACAAAAGAGTATTCAAGAATCAAGAAATGCACCTAGAAAAAGGCTTTACAGTAAAAGAAAGCAACTATATTTGTTTCATGGTGCGCATTTGACAAATTGCTGAAGCTCTCAATAGGGCAGATGAGGAATTAGTTCATAAATTTTATGTGAATTTGACATCAAATGAATTGACGGAAGTTTTTGTCTGAGGAATTAAGGTACTAATAAACTCAAACGCTATTACTGAATTCTTTGAATTACCTGATTTCGAAGACGACGAATATTCTTCCTTGATGAGAAATATTGAGACTGAAAATCTGCAAGAAATTCTCAAGGAACTTACAGTTCTAGGTTCGAATTGGATTGTGTCAAAGCAAGGAATTCACACTTATTGTAGAGAATATTTGACACCACTAGCGAAGGTATGGTTCTATTTCATTTGGTTTAGCCTTATGCCTATTTCACATGGGACTACAATTTCATTAGGGGGAATGGTCTTGTTATACTCGATTTTAATTGCAAAGACCATTGATGTGGGAAAAATCATTCTGAGAGAAATGCGGAATTGTGCCACTAGACATTTTGGCCTAGCTTACTTTCCCTTTACGATAACAATTTTGTGCTTGAAAGCTAAAATTCTTGCAAACATAAAGAACACAGGTTATAGCCAGGGCATAATCACAGATTGAGAACTCTACCGAATAGCCGGAGACTTAATCACAAATTGAGACCTCTACCGAATAGCTAGGGCAACAACTTGAAGAGAGTGAAGATCCTTAATAAGAAGAAGATGAAGACTCCACAAAGATCGAATTAATGCAGTCAGTTGAAATCCTTGGTAAGGCAAAACCAATGGAACCAGTAATCGAACCTGACATGACAACCTCAATGTTCAAAACTTAATCGCCTTGCCTAGATCTTGAAGATGAGCTGTCAAAGTTGATGGATATAATGCAACATATGCAGTGGTAGCAACAAGCTCACTGGAGATATTCAAAAATACGAGATGACTCAATGAGAAGCGTTCTTACGAAAATATTCAATGACCCGTTTATTTTGGTGCCTGAGTTTTTAGATTTTATATTTGAACCATGGAGTCCACTATCGAATAGGGAACGAAGCGATTCATGCAAAAACAAAGATGATGGAGAAAAAGATGAGACAAATTCTGAGGGATCTGTAAATAAATAAGAAAGGGGAGATCTTTACCTTATATTATTTTCTTTCCTAGGTTATTTTAGGATTATGATTTATTAGGATTTTTAATTTTTCGCATAATAAAACAAAAGATGGAAATCATGAATAAAAATGAACAAGTTTTAAAATAAGAAGTGTGACAATAGATATGTACTTGTTTAAGATTGGATCTAAAGAGAGCCTGGTACTTAAGTAGTCAAATAGACTCAGCTCCTCTTTTCTAGAGTCCTACCTGGTGTATAGTATCTATTCACTTCTAACAATGAGGACATTGTTCATCTTAAGTAGTGGGACTGAAAAATTGAAATTATTTCTTCTTAGAATAAATTTTTCTTTTAATTATGATTAGGTTATATTTTGTTCAAAAATATGAAATTTTGTTAAGTATGCTAAACTTCAATATGAATAAAGCTAGGCATGCATGAAAGTTTAAGTCTCTAGAATTGACATAGTAATTTGTTAAGGCGAAATCCTAAGAAGCATGGAATGTTGAAAATGATTTAGGCAACTTTTGTTTGGACCATTTGAGCCTTTCAAGCCAACCTTGATGAATTTTTATCCTTTGAAACCTAACTCTGAGACTATATGCCCTAATCTTATTTGAACCCTTGCAATATTTAGCCATCACTTTTCTCTTAATTACCTTTAAATTGTCCCAAACACTAGACTCAGTACTATTCAGAATATTCTTTGAAATTAATTTTGGGGGAGTTGAAAAGAAGTATCAAATGCTCAAAAAATTGTAGTACATACAGCAAAATGCTCTTATAAAAAAAAGGAAAAAAAAGAAAAGAAAAGAAAAGAGCATCTGTACTCGAAAAAAATAAATGTACAAAAGAGGATATGAAAGAAAAATAAGTTGGTGTATTGAAGGTAATTATTCCGAAGGTCCGATTCAAGCTGAGTCTAGGGTTTTTAGCCTAAATTTATCTATCTTTTACCTACCCCTAGCCTAGCCACGTTACAACCTGTTTAAAAGACCTATTGATTCAAGTTTCTGTGTTACCTACATTATTGGAGAGAAATTGCTATGTTCAACATATGAAGGCATAAATTAAACTTAATGATTGCAGCTTAATCTTTAATAAGAAAATAAAATCAAATTGGTAGGGATTTAACATGTATTTATTGAGTAAGCATTTAGTCTATTTTTGCTATCATAATAATAATTGAGATTAATTTGAATGATATGTATACTTCAGTAGCATAAATATCAAAATTCTTGTTCTTGAGTATAAGTATACTAAATTCATAATTTTGGGAAAAATGTTGTTTTGAAGGAATTTTTTCAAAGGTGTTTCCAAGAAATTCTTTTCAATTTTTTCATTTCTTGGGACGAGCAATGTATTAAGTTTGGGGGTGCGGAAACACGAAAATATACACACTTTTTCATGCCTTTTTTTAACTCAAATTCATGCAATTTCGTAGTAATTCCTGTCAAAAAATATATAATAATTACAAAATAATTCAATTGTACTTAAATTATTAACATGTTTAATTTTAATTAATTTTATAAAAAATGTTGATTTATTTTCGATTGGTTTGCATAAAGAGCGGAAATTGGCTCGGCAAACACTACTAGAAGCACAAAACCGGGAAGTGATTTTGCAGCATTGAGGCGAATGAATTTTTCAACCTAAGATGATCCAAATTATGAATATTAATTCATAATATAATTTTAATTTTAATTTTAATCCAATTTATTTTGGGTTAAATATTTATTATTACTTAATTACGAAAAGAGGCCCAATTGTGCTAAATCGAGAAGATTGATCCAACCGAGCAATGGGCTACCCAAAACCATCCCACATGCTAACCCAATCAGCTTATTTAGCTGATTATTTGGCTTGCAAAATAGCCCTTGAAGTCTCCTTGAATTTGCATTCAAACCCCTCCGCTTATCAAGTTAAATTAGCGATAGTATTAGACGGTACATTAGCCTTGAATAACTTGCAAGATTATTGTGATTAAACTGTTCCAAGGTAGGAATACATTTTTACCTCACTTAATCTTTTATGTGCTTATGACGATTGATTAATTGTTCGAATTAGCATTGGAAAATGTTCAAGAGATTAGTTAATTTAATAAGTATGTATGAGCAGTAGTTAACAAATTACCGAGTTGCCGTGAATTTATTCGTAACAACATGAACATGAGTTTAGTAATTCTAAGTTAAGAAATGTAATTAATCTAACACAAATATGTCATCTTGATTAAAATCATCTTTTGAAATCGTGCATAGGAACTTTTATTTTTATTTTATTTTATTTTACTTAGTTAAAAACTTATTTTTTAAGCACGTTCTCAAATGAAAATATTTTTCTTCACCAAAGTATTTTTTAATTGCATTCATAAATAATTCTTTCCACAGCCCCTGTGGGTACAATAACTCAACATTTACTTGTCACTTTATTACTTGTTGCGATTGTGTACACTTGCATTTTTGTCGTTCCACTTACTAAGCTTTTTCAGCTTAATTGTTTCATTTATGTTCTTTTGTAGTTGCCAAATTTGTGGGCTGACTGGACTAATAGATTTGGTGCTCACACTATCCTACCATCTTGGTAGTTTTTTTTTCTTTTTGGGAGGTGGCATGTATGTAGGTGTATTGTTGTGAATATGTAAATTGTTAAGTGATTTTGGTATGGTATGCCTAGTATTATGTTTGGTCTTGGAGTATACTTGCATTGGCTATAATTAAGTTGATCCTAAGTTATGTAAATATGTGATGGTGATGTTTTGAAGTGGTTATTTGTTGAGGATGTTATACCTTATTCATGTAGGTTGGTGATTTGGACATGAATGGCTAGATAATGATAAGGTTATTCAATGTTTGCAACCTTGTAATTGAATTGAATTGGTGTGTGATTTGTGGTGCATTTGAATGGCATATTGGCTAGGTCTTATAGGTTTTTTGAAATGGTACATTTTGAGTATATTGGTATATGGTTTGGTCATGTTAAGGCTTGTGGAAATGGGGTGACTTGATGGGCAAGAATTAGGCTTGTTTTGTCTTGTTTTAAGGGTTACATATGCTACATATGGGACACCGCCGTGTGGCCCAAGTCAGTGTCTAGCACGGTCAGAGAAACGATCGTGTGTCTTAAAACAATTTGTTGCACGATTTGGCACACAGCATGCGGAATGACCGTGTTACCCAAGTTCAAATACACACACGGACTGCGACACATTCGTATTTCAATACTCACATGGGCGGACACACTGGCTGGGACAGGCTGTATGACCCCTTTTTTCCAAGTTTTCAAGTTTTCTAAAATTTTTTGATTTGTTCCAATTTGATCCCAGATTGTTCTCAAACTATTTTTAGGGCCCCGTATGTTCGATTTAAGTCCTATATGTGTATGTACGCTATTATTTAAATTATTTGAAAATTTCTAGCATTTATTTGTAAAATTATGTCTATTGAGTAGTGAAATGTTTTGTTTTGCTCAGTAACACTCTGTAACTCTAATCCGGCAAGGATGACGGGATAGGGGTGTTACAAAATTTACATTCATGGACTTCAAAAAGGTTAAGAAAAATTACAAATTCATCCTTGCTCCTTTTCATCTTGTGGTTGATCCTCGACGGGAATGGTACGCTTTTGACATTTGGATCAACACTCGATATTGTTTATGGCTCAGCTACTTCTTCTGCCTTTTGAGTCTTATCATCATTTGGGGAGTTATCTACTTTTATTTGCTGAAAGTTCATGATATCTTGCCTCATCTCTATTATTTTACTTAGCAGAAAGAATTTTGTCAAGAATTTTACTATGAGGTCCTCCCATGTAGTAATTGAACTTGAAGCCTACAAATCTTGTTGGAAAATATTCGATTTGAAAATGGTTTTCTCATGTAGTGAGAAATAAAAATTTTGAAAACCGACCTGGTTTGTGATATTTATAGCAATAAAACCAAGACTAAATTCTTGTGTTTTGGATAAACGGATCCTCGTCATTCCCAACTTTCAACCAAACGATATTCTCTGCTATTTTGATACCACGAACTAGTTCGAGTGTGGGCTTGAACCAATTGAATCAAAACATAGAACTACAAAATTCTTTTCTTCTATGTGGAAAAAAAATTATGTTCTCATATAGAAACTGATTGAATTGTTATTCTGGAAAAATATATTTAATAGTTGAGAATAAATTCTCTCTATTTTTCGATAGAGTAACAATTTCTTAAAGTTGTGTAAATAGCTCTATTGGCGCCATCTATTTATAAGAAGAGAAGGTAGAACCCTTGTTGAATTAGAGAAATTTATTTGAATTAGAAAACGTCCTCCTTCTTAATGTAGGAAAACGTTCTCTTTCTTAAAGTAGGAGTACTGGGGCTTTTGGGCCCTTTTCATATCAGGTCCAATTACAAGTACTTCTAGGGCTTTTAGTCCAATATTTTATAATGTGATTCAACCCAATATTTGTTTTTCTATTTGCCAAAATAAAATTCAATATTTATATTCAATTAAATAATTTTCTCATCTCAATTTTACCCTTGGTAAAATTTCTAAGAAAATATATTCAATATTTCACCATTCAACTTGTTCACTATGACCGGTCATGTCTGAGTAATTCATGTTCACTTGCAAATGAATCATTTCTTATTTTCATTTCCATTTTGTGAAAACCACATTCATTTCCAAATGGTTCCATTTCTCTATTTCGAAGAAAACCATAATCATTATTGAATGTTTTCCATTTCGATTCAAGACACAATTTATTTCTGGTTTCAAGGAGCTAGTGGATGGACCAATTGAACATATGCAATTCAGGCTCAAATGATTTATAATTAAGTTCAAGCTTTTCGCCTATTAATTATAATTTCATTTAGTCACAAAGTCATTTCACTCTTGTATCGTGACTAAGCTCTGTAACACTCCTAGCTCGTCTCCATCACCAAATTAAGTTTACGGAGTATTACCGTACAACCGAAAAACACTTATCAATAATCATTATTTAAATAAATCACATTCAAAACATATTAAACATAAGCATTTCGTCCCTAAATCGAGCCTTCAAGGCCCTAAAAATAGCTTTGAGGCAATTCGAGACTAATTTGAAACAAAATAGAAGTTTTAAAAAAAAGTTGCAAAATTTTGAAAGCATAGGTCAAACAGTCGTGTGGCTAGGTCGTGTGCCATTACCCCAAGCAGTGTAACTTTTGAATAAGGGACACACAGCCATGTCCCAGCTCGTGTCCTCACCTATGTAACTCATTGAGATGCCCTACACGCCCGTATGCCAGGCTGTGCGTTCGGCTGTGTAACTTACTAACTTGGAACACTATGAAATCTCAAATAACACACGGCTCTATTGCTAGGCCGTGTATGTCACACGGCCGTGTGAACCTAAAATTTACCTAAAATCAAGTGGTTTAGAAACTATATCATACCTAGCCATGCAAACCAATTGGGTACACATTTAAGGGATCCAAACACCATCCAAACACACATAAAGATGCAATTTACAATACCCTAATTCAACGAACCAATATGCCATTCAGAGGCACCACAATTATATCAAAACATTAGGTATCAAAACATTCCAATGGTTCCTCATTTCATGCATGATAACCTAGTTCAAATATGTAGCAAAACATACCACAAATAACCATTTTCAAACCATTCTAAACATACCAAGAAGAACCTTATTTACATGCCTTTGCAAGTGACCAAAATGACAAAACTTAGAAAAATATTAAAGTGCACCAATCAAACATAATCTTCAAAGCATAAACATACCAAAGCACCATTACAAAACATTCTATACATGTCATTATTAACCTTGGCCAAAATACGCAAAACTATCGAAAAGACTACTGAATAGTGTGATAGATCTTTGACGAGCTTCCAACCGATCGAGCTTCCGATAATCTATAAAACAAATGAAATGAACTACATAAGCATCGAGTGCTTAGTAAACTTTATAAACTTAAACATAACTTACCATGTCATTTATACAATTCAAAGATTAAATATAAGTCATCACCAATGCCATAAGCTTAGTAAAAGCCTAAACAACAGTACCAACTCACAAGTTAGTATACTTGTCCATGATACAAATGAAATCAACCATAAGATATGTAAATTTTCATATGTACCAACATCATTTAGTTCATAAATCCTTTCATAAAGTCATGATTCAATCCATTTGCATACTTACCATTTCATTCCCTTTTCGTACCGTTTGAACCATCCAGAGTTACATCGGATACTTGGGAAACCTCACATATAGTGTGCCTTTACATATAACCATAACCTTCCCTTTACATCAATGCTCACGTGAGCTGTGAAATGGGCTTGCTCACACAAGCTATGGGTCGGCATGTAAGCTACACGATGTTGCTCACATGAGCTGTGGAGAATCCATAACAAACGCAAGACCTTAGCCATCGGTAGGGCATTCAAGGCCAGCACCTAAAACATGAAACCCCTAATGACTTGTCATTTGTATCCTAAGAATTCTTAAGGCTCAACCGGGACTTGTTATCCATCAATTCATCATAGTATTGATGCATTTATATTCAAATTAAATTATACTTAAACAACATAATAAGTAGTTAATTTGACTAACATTAAAACAATTGTAGTTCATACGAAGTTACCTCGATAACTAAGGCATAGTATTATAGTCGAACTAATCTGAAGCTTTAGCTTTTCCTTGATTTAAGTCCGAATGTGGTTTATCTTGATCTAAATAGATAATTTCAATTAATTTCAATTAATTCATAATTCATATTTATGCAAAATTATGAGTTTACCCCTAATACTATGATTTTTCACAATTTAGTCCTTAAGCTCATAACTTAAAATCTGACCATTTTAACCTAAATCCATCTTAACCATAGACACAAGGGACCTTGGAACAATCCATATTTATCAACAATTCACAATAAAACCTATAGATTTACACCTTTAACAATTTAATCCCTATTTTCAAATTTCATAAAAAATCACTTAACAAAACATGTTTATTTCACAATAAAGATTTATAATCTATCAACTAACATCAAAACACATTCAAAAACATCCATGGTAAGTCCATCAAGCTTTAACAATTATCGAATTAACCCCCAGGCTAGCTAGATTATGCTAAAGCGAACTCAAAAACATAAAAATCATTAAAAACGGGACCAAAATCACATACCATGCAAGCATTTATGTTAGTCGAAACTTCAAACCCTAAAATGACTACTTCTTCCTTCAAATTTTGGTGGAGAAGGAGTTTTGAAAAGATGAAGTAAATTTTGTTTTATTTAATTTAGGTTTAATTATTCAATTAGCATTTTAACTTTTAAAAACTATCAAAATTTCATTTAAACGATGTCCATGCACATCCACTATCAACTTAAATGGTATATTTATCATTCAAGTCCATTAACCTTCATTTCCATAACCTTTTAGCCCTTTTAACTAATAGGACTGAACTTTTACACATTTTATGATTTAGTCCTTTTTACTTAATTAACTATTTAAACATAAAAAATTTTTAACAAAATTTTAATACGACCCTAATATAATCCCGTAGAAATTAAATAAATAATATAATAATAATTTACTCATGTGGTCCATAAACCATTGTTTCTGACACCACTGAAAACGGGTTGTTACAACTCTTCCCCTATAGGAATTATCGTCCTTGAAAATCTTACTAGAAAATAGGTTCAGGTACTGCACTTTCATAGCTTCTTCTGGTTCCCAAGTAGCTTCTTCAATTCCGTGACATTGCCAAAGAACCTTAACTAAAGCTATACATTTATTTCTTAAATCTTTAACTTCCGGAACTAATATTCTGATTGGTTCTTCACTATATGACATATCTGGATGAATCTCATCGTCTACAGGTGAAATCACATGTGATGGGTCTGATCGATACCACCGTAGCATTGATACATGGAACGCATTATGGATTTTCTCTAACTCTGACGGTAAAGCCAATTAATAAGCTACTGGTCTAATCTTTTCGATGATATTATACAGTCCGATGAATCACGGACTAAGCTTTCCTTTTCGGCTAAAACAGAAAGCTTTTTCTCCAAGGTGAGACTTTTAGGAATACTCTGCCACTAACTTGAAATTCTATATCTTTTCTTTTCAAATCCGCATAAGATTTTTTAAGATTAGAAGTAGCTTTCAAACTATCACGTATTACTTTGACATTTTCTTTGGTTTCTCGTGTAACACCTCTTACCTGTGCTCATCGCCGAAACAGGGTAAAAAGTATTATCAAACATAAAATAGATATTTTCATACAATCAGAGTTTTTTTTTTTTATAAAATTTTTGACATAAACCCTTTTACAAATGTCTAATCCCTCTTACAAATTTTCAAAATGCAATCTCAAACCAATTCAATATTTCAACTAATACAGCTATATACTTAAACATAATTAAATCATTCACGACATTCAAAGTAACCTCGCTAGCATTTTTAAGAAACAACCTATCAATTAATATACATTAACATCTTAAGCTAAGTAGTAATTAGTATATATATACATCACATTAACATTAAGTCTTCTATACATGCCATAATTCAGAAATATTGGTTTCAAAATACCAAAAGATATAGATAGTGTGGATGATCCCCGACTCTGTCTAAATTCTGAGAAGATTTATAACACTATAAAACAAGAAAAAAAGAAAGAGAAGTAAGCATATAGCTTAGTAAGTACGTATGTAATTGATAAACAAATTTAAAACATGTTTCCATCGATAACATAATTTTAATCAACCATAAATTTGATATTTATTCAAATTCCAGCAAATTGGTTTTCTACGTCGTAGTCACTAAATTATTTTTATATGGAGCTACAGAACTCCAAATTAAATTCTGTAAATTTTCCCTAAAACTATACTCATATACTGTCTTATCATAAAATTTTCAGAATTTTTGACTTTGCCAATTAGTAGTTTAATCTTTAAAATCACCCCTGTTTCACTGCTCAACATCTCTGACCTCTCTTCACTAAAAAAGAATTATCTCACTGTACAAAATTCAGATGATATTTTTGTTTATATATTTTAAAAATAGACTCATTAATGATTCTAGGCATGTAAATTATATCTCATAATTATTTTTAGACAAATTTTAATGATTTTTCCAAGTCAGAACAGGGGATTCCGAAATCAATCCGACCCTGCCTCACTAAAATTCAAATATCTCAAAATATACAACTCTTTTGCTTGATCTGCTTCTTTTATATGAAAGTAGACTCATTAAGCTTTAATTCCAAATCTCATTCAACCAATAACTCAATATCTACAATTTTTGGTAATTTTTCAAACTAACATCACTTCCACTATTCGAATCTATTCTGTTTCAATTTCACTCTTTAGCAAATTTTCACACTTCAATCACATGCTCATATTTGTTTATCAATACTCATATCACGTTGAACACGTCGGTATAATAGTGAATATTTGGTGGCTTGCACATAGTACCACTCGTGTAATTATTATCATTCGATACACGTAGTAGCCTTCACATAGTACTACACACGTGATCAAACTTTTCGATTCACGTAGTAGCCTGCACATAGTACTACACACGTGACCAAAGCCTTTCGATACACATAGTAGCCTACACATAGTACTACACATGTGACCATTATCTATCGATACATGTAGTAGCCTGCACTTAGCACTACACACGTGTTTATAGGCACTTTATTCAAGCCTTTCTTATTCTGACAGTCCCACAGAGATTCTTACTTTTTCAAGGATTTACAACTTATCCGTACATAAATCACAATTTTAATATTTCAGTCCAATCCCATAACAAATTTAATAATTCAATTCAACTACTTCACTTATTACTTGTCAATGATATATCCACAATTCAAGCAGATTTTAATCGATTCAACTATAAATTATAAATTTCTAATTGTTATATAACTATTTCATATTCAACCATTTCTCATATATTATAACAAAATATTAGAAATAGTTATAAACAATGCATTAATTACATATTACTTACCTCGGTGCAAAATATAGGAATTTTGCAATTCAATCCACAATCTTTTCCTTTCCCTTATCGAGGTTGATTCCACGTCTTTCTTGATCTATAATAGCAAATTTAGCTTGTTTAATATTCACATTTATCAAAATAATCATCGACTCAAATTTTGACAAAATTACAATTTTGTCCCTAAATTTTTGCATATTTACATTTTTACCCCAAAGTTCGGAAATTAAATTTTATTCCTTATTCTTATGTTTTATAACATGCTGAACACTTTTCCCTTCTATGGCAACATCAAATTCTCACTCTAACTCTTACTTATGAACATTAAATATTTTTACCGATTCTATTATTTTGCTCGGCTTCACTTAAAATTGACTAGCAAAAGTTGTTTAACATAAATTATAGGTTCATATTCTTCCATAAAACATCAAAATACATACATTTCATACATGGGTAATTTTTCAAATTTCAACCCTAGCTCAAAATAACAGTAGAAATAGATAAACCGAGCTACGGGAATATCAAAAATGCAAAGAACATTAAAAATGGGGCTAAAATGCACTTACAATCAAGCTTGAAAGTGGCCAAAACCCTAGCTATGGAGTCCTTCAAGTTTCAGTAGCAAGAAAATATGATAACACCATTTTTTACATCTTTTTCCCATTTTAATTCTATTTATTTACTAAATGACCAAAATGCCCTTACATAAAAAAAATCCTATTTCACTTATTTCTTGTCCATTTTTGTCTATCACTAACTAATGGTCTAATTACCACATAAGGACCCATAATTTATAATTCCATAACAATTAAATACCTTTAACAAATAAAACTCAACTTTTGCACTTTTTACAATTTAGTCCTTTTGGCTAAATTGAGTGCCCAAACGTCAAAATTTTCGAACGAAATTTTCACGAAATCTTTCCGTGAAATTGTAGACCATAAAAATATAGTAATAAAAATTTTTCCTCTTTGGATTTGTGGTCTCAAAACCACTATTTTGACTAAGCCCTAAATCGGGCTGTTACATCTCGAATCAAGTTAACACCGAATAGCTTTTTCTCACTCAACTCAGACCAATATAATGGAGTTCAACATTTCTGACCACACAAATCTTCATACGACGCCATTTTAATACTCGTCTAATAACTGTTATTGTAGGAAAATTCAACCAACAGAGGAAACTTCTCCAAGCTACCCTCGAACTCTAAAATACAACATCGAAGCACATCCTTGAGTACCTGAATCACTCGCTCAGATTGACCATCAGTCTGAGGATTAAATGTTGTACTG
The DNA here is from genome assembly GCA_008044935.1 of Gossypium turneri. NCBI lineage: Eukaryota > Viridiplantae > Streptophyta > Magnoliopsida > Malvales > Malvaceae > Gossypium > Gossypium turneri. Next base: position 29,387,509 of record CP032573.1, read on the forward strand.
AAATGCAATCGAGTACCAAAAGCTTCTTGTAATTTACTCAAGAATTGAGAAGTAAACCGTGGATCCCTATTAGAGATAATAGACATCGGCACAGCATGCAGTCTAACAATATCAGAAACGTACAATTCTGCCAACTTTTCAAGTGGATAATCCGTACGTATTGTAATGAAATGTGCGAATTTAGTTAAATGATCCACAATAACCCTAACAACATCTTTCTTTCGTGGAGATAGAGGCAATCCTGACAAAAAATCCATCATAACTATTCCTATTTCCATTCCGGAATCATCATAGGCTATAATAAACTAAAAGGTACCTGATGCTTGGTTTTAACTGGCTGATAGATCAAACAATTCGATACAAACGCTGAAATCTCTCTTTTCATACTTAGCCACCAGTACATATGTTTCAAATCACCGTACATTTTATTACTACTAGGATTTATCGATAATTGACTACTGTGAACTTCCTGTAAAATCTTCTGAATAACATCAAATTTCCCCAGAACACATATTCTAGTTCTGAAATAGAAACTACCGTCTTAATCAACATACAAGTCTGAATCAAGTATCGACATAATCTGTTCCTATTTTATGATCAATTCTGCATCACTTTTCTAAGCCTCACAAATTTATTGCAAAAACGTCGCTCTAGCTTTTAATTCAGCTACAATAGAACCATCATCAATTAATGTCAACTGAGTTTTCAATGCTCGTAAAAAAAAATAAAGATTTTCTACTTAAAGTATTAGCAACAACATTAGCTTTTCCTGGATGATAGTCGATGATTAAATCGTAATCTTTTAACAGTTCCAACCATCTATGTTGTCTCAAATTCAATTTTTTTTGTGACATCAAGTACGTCAGGCTTTTTTGATCCTTGAAGATATGACATTTTTCTCTATATAAATGTTGTCGCCAAATCATTAAAGCAAATACAGTAGCTGCCAGATCTAAATCATGAGTCAGGTAATTCTTCTTATGTGGTTTCTATTGTCGAGAAGCATAAGCTACCACTTTTCCCTCTTGTATCAAAACACAACCCAAACCATTTAATGAAGCATCACTATAAATCACGAATTCCTTACCAAACTCTGGCTGAACTAACACAGGGGCTTTAGTCAACAACGCTTTCAACTTATCAAAGTTTACTGACACTTTTCAAACTGTTCAAACTTGACATCTTTCTAAAGCAATTTTGTCAATGGCGTAGCGATCATCGAAAATCCCTTAACAAATCTCTGATAATATCCGGCTAAACCCAAAAAACTTCTAATTTCTAAAACATTTCTCTGAGGCTTCCAGTCGATTATTGCTGACATTTTACTCGAGTCAACCCCAATACCATCTATCGATACAATGTGTCCCAAAAATCAAACTTCTCAGAGCCAGAACTCACATTTGCTAAATTTAGCAAAAAAATTATTTTTCGCGCATAATCTACAAAACTATTCTCAAATACTGGGCATGTTCTATTTCATGTTGGGAATAGATAAAAATGTCATCAATGAACACAACAACAAATTTGTCTAGATACGGCCTGAATATTCTGTTTATTAAATCCATAAACACAACTGGTGCATTGGTCAAACCAAAACGCATAACAAGAAATTCATAGTGTCCGCACCTAGTTCTAAATGTAGTCTTCGGCACATCGGAATATTTAACTCATAATTGATAATATCTAGAATAGAGATCGATCTTTTAGCTGATCAAACAAAATATCAATACGTGGCAAGGGATATTTGTTCTTGATCATGACTTTATTAAGCTGTCGATAGTCGATATATAACCGCATTGACCCGTCCTTTTTCTTAACAAATAATACAGGAGCACCCTAAGGAGAAAAACTAGGCCAAACAAATCCTCTATCTATCAACTCTTGCAATTGTGCTTTCAACTCTTTTAATTCTATAGGTGCCATTCTATACGGAGCTATCGATATCGAAGAAGTTTTTAGTATTAATTCAATAATAAATTCAACTTCTCTAATCGGTAGTAACCCTAGTAACTCTTTTGGAAACACATATGGGAATTTACATACAGTCAGAACCGACTCTAATTTTAACTCTGAAACCCTGGAATCATATATATAGGCTAGATACACCTCACAGCGCTTTCTGACATATTTTTGCGCTGAAATAGCTAAAATCACATTAGATGTATCATCAATTCTATTTGATTCAACTCAGATCTTTTCACCATTCTGACATTTCAACATAATATGCTTTCGTCTACAGTTCACAAAAGCATCATGTAGAGTTAACCAGTCCATACCCAGAATCACATCAAACTCATCAAATGGTAACAACATCAAATCAACTGGAAAGTTGCAATCCCAAATCATCAAATGATAGTTTTACAAGCTTTATCAACTAACACATACTGACCTAAAGGTTTCGTTACTTTGACCACAAACTCAATAGACTTAAAAGGTATTTTCTTTCTGACATTAAAGTTGGGCATATATATGAGTGAGTTGACCTCGGGTCAATCAAAGCATTGACATTAGTATCAAAGATAGAAAATGTACCAGGGATCACATCAGGTGCTGAAGCTTCCTCTCGAGCTCGAATCATATAAGCCATAGCTGGTGCCCATGCCTCAGATCTAACAGTAGAATCTTTCGTTCCACTTTGACTATTACCCACATTGCCACTATTTTAGGGTGGTCTCCCTCTTGAAGCTGTATTACTCAAACAAGTGTTCTAAGCTTTCTCTTTATCTGATCTTTCAGGTTAGTTTTTAAGAAAATGATCGTAAGAACCACATTTGAAGCACAATTCATCTCTTAATATGCATTCCACGACTACGCACACATGCTACAGATGTAGCATGAGGTCTCAAACTTGAATGTTGCTTCCCTTTATCTTTCCCCAAGAACCCCACTAAAGTTGATGTATGACTATGAAATTCTTCTGATTTCTTCAATGGAGAAGAAAATGAATTTCTCATAGGTTGTTTACCCATATCACGAGCCTCAGAATCTGATTTTCTTTTCTCTTTACTCAGCTTTTTGGCTTTATGTGCTTGATCTACTAGAACCACAAATTCTTTCAATTCTAAAATCTTAACTAGCAACTTGATATCTTCATTTAAACCGTATTCAAATGGGGTACACATAACAGCTTCTGATGGTATGCATTCTTGAGCATATTTGCTGAGTCGCACAAATTCTCTTTCGTACTCAGCTACAGTCATACGACCCTGTTTCAATTCTAGAAACCTTTTCGCTTCTTGTCGAGGAATCGTTGGCTAACATATTTCTTCCTAAATTGTGATTATACTTGGGTTATTCTACTTTTAGGCATCAGTTTTTCACACAACTATCCTAAGCTAAACATACCTAATCAATTATCACAATTTTCACAGTTTGATGAGTTATTATCCTCATTGAACATCATAGATAACAATATACTTTTCATGGTCTAACAGTCATTTGGCATTTGTATGTCATGGTAAAATGAATGAAAAAATAATCTAATGTTTAAAAAAAATCTTATACATGCAATATGTGCAACACACACCCAAAGGAATGCATTATCATCAATGCATGATCAGACACAAAATTTTACTTACGCAAAAACAAATAGATATGTAGAAAATGCAATGAAAACAATTATGAATGCATGTAAAATGAATGTAACACTGAAAAAAATATGCAAATGAAAAGTAAAATCAAAAGCTTAGAAAGGAATTGTGTTACTTTAGTTGGATTGGGTGGATTTCCTGGCAGTGTGTTGTAGTGCTGCTTCTGTTTAAGATGATTGATTGCCACCTCATCATCATCATCATCTGATTTTGTGAGATCATCAATCAGTTGATTAATCACACGATCCTGTTCTAACATGGGTGTAGTGGTTTGAGGTGCAGTAGCAGGTTCCTGAGGTGCAAAAGTTTCATTCATGTTATTTCCTTCCTTATCTAACTCAATGTTCATTGATTCTATTTTCTCTTCCTTCCCCTCTATCTTTTTGTTCTTCTTTTCTGCAGTGTTCGGTTGTCTGGTAGTGTCTATCACAGTGGCTTCAACTTCACCCTCAACTCCATCCTTATTTTCATCCTTTGGGTCTGATAACAACTTTTTGGGGGATTGCAGGCATGGGCCAGGTAAAGTTTTTCTGAAGAGATTGCTCGATAGCATTATCCCTCTGTCTAACATACCCCCAAAATAAAGTCATTTCTTCTTGAGCCTTACTTAGATCAGTAGTTGTCCTCAGTTGTATCTTTTTCATCCAACAAAATAATTGTTTCAACATCTCAAGAGCACTGAGCACTTGCTACTCGAAATCACTGTGAGATGTGGATGGAGTGGCATGGGTATTAGTAGGTTGAGAAGAGGTTGGTACAGAACCAAGATGCCGTGGCACTTCTTCCCTTGAAAATCTCGTGGTAATCTATTTGGAAATGGCTCCTTTGTTAGGGATTTTATCCTTATTTGCTTGGATAAGGACATTAACCCGTTGACAAAGTGCAGTAATGAGTGATGGAAAATCCAAGGTGCCTGCCGTCTTTTGGGTGTAACAATGAACTTCTATAAAAATAATTTTTCCAACATTTATCTTTATGCGAGTCACCATAGAGTGCAGTAACAACATGCGTTCCTTTAAAATAGTAGAATTATGAGTTGAAGGACTAAGGTGAGATTTAAGAAAATTGTACCATATTCTACAATGAGGCTTCAAAGAAACACGATCAATGGTGTAGTAGTCATTACGAGAGACTGTCCATTTGGTCCCTTCCACGTATAATTTTGGAAGAACTTGATTGCGTCCTTCTACTGTTATTGTCTTGATAAATGTACAATGTTCATCAGGGTCGTTAGGTAACCCATATTGTGCATTGATGGAGTATTCATCGAATAACATCGAAGCACTACTTACATAGATGAAAGCATTATTTGGAGAGGTTAAATGGGCATAAAATTCCTTTCCAATTTTTGTGAGAACGTCGTTAGGATGAAGGCAAAAGAGTTGCCATCCATGTTTCTCCACCACTGAAGAAATTACTTCAGTGTTTCCCATAAAGGCTACTTCTTGAAAAAGAAAGGCTTATTCCATACAAAAGGGTCGCTTTGATGTGTTCGTATTGTACTTTCTTCGACAGTTTTGCTAAAAAATGCTCTTGGAGGCAAAGAGGTGGATGAAGATGGCATACGTTGAGCCATTTGAGAAGAAATAGGAACTATGAAAAGAAAAATTTGAAACCTTTACAGTTATGGAGGAAAACTGAAAATGGATAAAAAGAATAAATTGAGAATAACTTGGAAAAAGAAAAAGAATCGATTAGGGTAAAAATGAGAGAGAATATAGCAGTGACGTGGTGGATAAGAGTAGCCTTAAATTATGGCCTAACACGGTAGAGTAAAAATTAGGCAGGAAGAAAAAAAATTTGCAAGTATACTAAGTGGGCTAACTATTACCAAGCCTGGGCCAAAATCTACTTGCAACAAAAGAAACAAATAAAAATTAATTAAACCAATAAAAGAATGAAATCAAAAGCAAATTAATTAAATAAAAGTAAGCAAAAGAAAACACTAAGCATACTGAATAGTAATAGAATGTTTATCATGAAGTATGGGAGCCCCCAATAATGCTTCAAATGTTGGCCATTGACTTTGAAAGTAGAGCAAGTCTTGCCATCTTTGGCTTTTACAACTCCATGAGGGTAAACATGAACTATTTCGAATGGACTAGACGAGCGAGACTTCAATTTGCCAGGAAACAATTTCACCTGGAATTGAACAACAACACTTGTTATCTAGGTTCAAATTGTCGTGGCAAAATCTTCTTATCATGGCATCAATTTTCCTTTTCTTTGTACAATTTTGCATTCTCATAAGTGTGCGCTCTGAATTCCTCTATCTCATTCAACTCTAGTACTCAGTTATTGCCAGCATTAATCCAATCCATGTTCAATTTCTTAATTGCCCAAAATACATTTTGTTCAAGTTCAACAGGCAAATAGTAAGGCTTCCCATAGACGAGCTTGAAAGGTGACATTCCCAATGGTGTCTTGAAAGTAGTACGATATGCCCATAAAGCTTCATCCAATCCGGATGACCAATATTTGCGAGTGGGATTGACTACTTTCTCCAAAATCTGCTTAATTTCTCTATTCGAGACCTCTACTTGTCCATTTTTCTGGGGATGATATGTCGTCGAAATTTTATGTTTAACCTCATATCTATTCAAGGCGATAGCAACTAATTTGTAGTCTAAATGAAAACCTTCATCACTAATCAAAGCACGACGAGTACCCGACCTAGTAAAAATGTTCTTATGCAGGAACTTTAGTATCAATTTGGCATTATTCGTAAGGAGAGCAACAGCTTAAAACCACCTAGAGACGTGATCTACAGCTACAAGGATGTATATGTTACGCCAAGAGGGTGGAGATGGACCCATAAAGTCGATTCCCCACATATCAAACAATTCAACTTCTAGAATATTTTGCAATGGCATTTCATACCTTTTTAATAAGTTCCTAGTTTGTTGATAATGATCGCAAGCTTGATAAAATTCATGTGCATCTTGAAACATGCTTGGCCAAAAAAATCCAGATTAGAGAAATTTTGTCGCAGTTTGCAGTCCCCCAAAATGTCATCCAGATGGTGTTGAATTACAGTGGTGTAAAATACTTTAAATATCGTCATCCAGAACATACCTTCGAATTATTTGATCTGCACAATGTTTGAATAAAAATGGATCATCCCAATAATATTACTTGGCATCATGGAGAAATTTTCTTGGTCTATGACTGTTAAGCTCAGGTTGCAACAATCCACTTACTATGAAATTGACCATATCAACATACCAAGGTAATGTCGTGGCAACCAGTAGTTGCTCATCTGGAAAATCCTCCTTAATGAGTTTAATATTATCGTCTTCATTACCTACTTCAAGTTTCAACAAGTGATCAGCCACTTGATTCTCTATGTCTTTCCTATCTCGAATTTCAAGATCAAATTCTTGTAGCAGCAATATCCACCGAATCAATCTTGGCTTGTCATCTTTGTCACCAAATGCTTAATCGTAGAATGATCCATATAAACTGTAACTTTGGTGCCAGCTAAATAAGATCTAAATTTTTCAAATACAAATACCACATCCAATAGCTCCTTTTCAGTAATAGTGTAGTTCAGCTACGTATCAATCAGCATCTGGCTTGCATAGTAGATGGCATAAAACACTTTGTTCTTTCTTTGCCCAAGTACTGCTCCTATAGCGAAATCACTAGCATCGCACATAAGTTCAAAAGGTAATGTCCAGTCCAGTGTTATGACAATTGGTGTTGTTACCAGTTGCTTTTTCAATTCCTCAAATGCTTGTAAACAAGACTCATCAAACTTGAAATATCTGTTATGCTCTAACAATGCACACAGGGGTTTGTATATTTTCAAAAAATCCTTAATAAAACATTGATAAAATCCTACATGGCCAAGGAAACTTCGAATACCTTTAATTGTAATAGGTGGTGGCAATTTTCCAATAACCTCAATCTTCACTTTTTCTATGGCAATCTCTTACTGTGAAATTTTATGTCCCAGAACAATGCTTTCACAGATCATGAAATGGCATTTTTCCAACTCAGAACAAGGTTAGTCTCTTCACATTAACAAAGAACTAGCTCTAGGCTTTTTAAAAAACTTTCAAAAGTATCACCAAATATCGAAAAGTCATCCAAAAATTTCTCCACCATGTCCAAAAATATTTCCATCATCCAACGTCGAAATATTACAGAGGCATTGTACAATCCAAAAGGCATTCATCTGAAAGCGAAGGTTCCATAAGAACATGTGAACTTAGTCTTCTCTTGGTTAGTAGGAGCTATGGAAATCTAGTTATACCTTGAATAACCATCCAAAAATCAATAAAAGGCTTTTCCTACTAATCTATCCAACATTTGATCAATTAATGGTAATGGAAAATGGTCTTTCCTGGTTGCTTTGTTGAGCTTTCAATAGTCCGTGCAAACTCTTCATCCTGTGACAATACGAGTTGGAATGAGCTCATTGTTATCATTGCTAACCACAATAATTCCCCCTTTCTTGGGTATACATTGAAATGGCTCACCCATGAACTATTAGAAATAGGGTAGATTATTCCAGCATCAAGCCAAATGATAACATCTTTTTTAATGACTTCCTTCATAATGGGGTTCAGTCTTCTCTACTACTTAATAGAATTACCATGTCAATCCTCTAATAAAATCTTATGCATGCAGATAGTCAAACTAATTCCTTTGATATCCACGATTGTCCACCCCAATGCTTTCTTAGATCTCTTTAAAACTTCTAACAATTGAGCCTCTTGATCCGATTTTAATTCTGCAGAGATAACTACTGGAAAAGTGTTGTTGTCTCTAAAGTAGGCGTACGCCAAATGTAATGGCAAAGGCTTTTACTCCAAAGTAGGAGGGTCCTCTATAGAAGGTCGATGAGGTTTAAAAGAATGTTCTGGTAATTTAAAGATTCGAGACCCCTCCGTGTTCCATTTTCAAGTTGCTTAGCCTCATCAATTCACTAAGTTCTTAAATCAATTCCTCTTCATTCAACTCAACTCAGCCTACTTCAGTATCAGAATTGTTGTAACAACATTCCTCTAATTCTTCCTCTACTACTGTGCAATAATCCCACTGGCGTGACAATCTTGATCTGTATCTGCACACTTCATGGTATCAAAAATATTAAAGGTTATGTAACAACCCGATTTTCAATGGTGACGGAATAGTGGTTCGGGACCACAAATTTCCATCATGTCAATACATAAATATTATTATTAGGATATTTATGGAGTCATTAGAGTCATTTTAAAATTTCGTTCAGAAATATTAACATTTAATAGCTAATTAATGAAAAAAGACTAAATTGTAAAATGTGCAAAATATAGTAATTATATCATTACAGTAATCAAATGGTTTAATTAATAAGTGAGGATGGAATTAAGTGATAATTAAGCCCTAATTATTATAATGGAATGGCAAACTAATGGAAAATGACAAAATAATATGTTTCAATGGCAAATTTGTAATTTTAATGACATTAAAACAAAATTAAGTAAAGAAATAAGTTTCTTCTTCATTTTAAGTTTCTTCTTCATTTTACTTTCCATACCCAAAAATTCATGGTTGTTTAAGCCATGAGAATCGACCAAGCTATTTGCTTTGCATGTGAGTGTTTTTTATATCCGTTTCTTATGAGTTTTATGTTTTTGAAATCGTCGCGACTACGTTCAACTAGCTCGTACCTTCATTTTTGAATCTGTCAAATATTTTATAAGTTTCCATTAACGAATCTAGAATTTTTTTGATGAATACCATGTATTTGGAGCTTTGATTGTGTTGTTTGATGATTTTGTAAAGTGATTTTTGTTAAATATTGATTTTTGGATTAAATTGTGAAAATGACAAAATTTTAGGGTTTTATAGTGAATTTAAAGCTCATTAGGGACTATTTAAGGGCCTAGTATATTTTTATGGAATATTGACTTGAGAAAAATGGATAATTTGTTGAATTTCGGGTTAATAGACTAAATTGTAAAAATTATAAAAGTTTAGGGTAATTGTGTAAATTTAAAAAAATAAAAGGGTATTAATTCTAACATGTATTGAAATATGAAATGTAAGCTGATAATTAAGAAATTTTACATTTTAGCTCAAGATCTCGTCGATACTCGTGGAAAAAGAAAAATTACAGAATAGTCCCTAAACTTCTACAATTACTACAATTCAATCCAGGTAAGTTCGTATGGTTTAAAATTTAATATCTATATGAGTTTTTGAATAGTATAGAATGGTACAATAGATATATTTGATTATTGATGATGAAAGGTTATATGAGAAATTTTACAGAATTTGATGTTAGGATCGGATTGAACTCGGGTAGAGTACAGTCGAGATATGGCGTGTTATGGGGGATTGGAGTGGAGATGGTTATGGAGTGATATATATATGTTTCCCGAATAAATTGAGGTTCATTATTTGCTGCGAACTCTCGTGTTATACACTATGTTTGGTGTGTTTCGGTTGGACTAGCTCTTATGAGCTTTGGCATGTTTCGGTTGGACTAACTCTTATGACCATTGTTGTGTTTCATAGGGATTAGCTCTTATGAGCATTGGTGTGTTTGGTTGGTTGGCTCTTATGAGCATATGGTGCGTTTTGGTTGGATTAACGATGTACTCTTATCCGTAAGTCGTTCTTTGAATTGAAAATCTCAGTCTGGTAAATTGTTTAATGATTTTGATGGATTTGCTATATAAATTTGAGTATTAAATTGAACATTTGTGATTTATCGATTGAGATTGTGGATGACAGGAAACCTTCATGATTGAATTGTTATTGTTTGAATTGTTGTACTTACTTCGATAAGATTTATTGTTTTAATATGTCGAACTTACTAAACTTCATTTAGCTTATGTTATTTAATGTTCTTGTAGATACTTGACAGGTTGGATGATCGAATCAGCACTCAAGTCACACTATCCAGCATAATTCGGTAGCTTTTGGAACGTTTATTTCAGATTATATGACATGTAATAGGTTTGAATGTTATTACTAATGTTTTGAATATGTAAATTGCTAAGTATGAACATATGTGCAAGTTGATAACTTATATGATATATGAGAGTGTGGTAAGATGTTTTAATGCACATTATGTATGGTATATGTTAATGTGATATTATGGTTAAGGTGTCTATAATAGGCATATTGTTTAACTATTAAAATCTTGTGATTTGATAAGTTGTGATTGATGATTCATTTTGATGTATAATTGTATATACTTGTGGTATCAATGAGGATACATTGGTTAGGCACTTAGGATGGTTGATTTGGCATGTTTTTGGCCTTTTTAATGTCACTTTGAATAGATCAATCGGCTGTTAAATGGTTTGCTTCGAGTCTAAGTAACTTGAAAATGGTAAACTTGTTGTTTAAGGTTCATTTTAGGTTCACACAGCCAGAGACACGGGTGTGTCTCAGTTGTGTGTGACACACGGCCTAGCGACATGGCCATGTGTCCCCTGTAGGTTCCATTGCATACAAGTCAGATAGCACATGGCCTGGCACATGAGTGTGTGAAGCTATTTTGAGAGTTACACGGCCTAACACACGGCCTGGCACACGGGCATGTAGGGCTATTACGAGAGTTACAAGGGCGTGTGACACGGCCGTGTGTCCCTATTTCAAAGGTAACACGACATGAGACATGGGCATGTGTCTCAACCATGTGAGGCGCACGGCTGTGTGACCTCTACAGTCAAATTTTTCTAACTTTTTCTTGAACTTTCAAAATGTTTTCAATTTAGTCTCAAATTGTTTCTAAAGTGTTTTTCGGGCCTTGAAGGCTCGATTAAGGGACCATATGTATGTGAATGAATGTAATTTAATATATTTACAATGATGTATGAAATGTATGCTTAATGTTCTGTTTGTTCGGTAATGCTCCATAACCCTAATCAAGCGACGGATATGGGCTAGGGGTGTTACATTTAGTGGTATCAGAGCTACGATTTAGTCGGTTCTTGGACTGAATGTAGCATATGAAATTTCTAGAATTACATGCCATATAACCTGTGATAGTGTGACATGTTTGATCCAATCTAGCCTTTATTTTTATTTTAGATTGTAAAGATGTCAAACGGATTTGATAGTGCAGATAATGATGAGGTTAATAGTAATGAACCGACCTCTAATCATGGGACGAGCAGTGATATTCTAATTCCTCCAGTACAAGAATATGAACTTAAAAAATGTTCTTTGAATTTATGAACCAATGGTTCAACGAGTTTATGGAAATGAATTCTCCGGCTGAACGACCTCCACCCCCTGTTGTATCACATGTTATACCTCTGGTTGCACCTCCACCTCCTCCGGTGATTGAGCCTAGTCAACGTATTCCGATAGAAAAGCTTATAAAGTGTGGTGCTGAAGAATTTTGAGGTAGATCAAAAGATGATTCGGTTAAAGCTGAGTATTGGCTTCAGAACATTTTACAAGTTTTTGAAGAAATGGTTTCCCTCCTGATGATTTTCTTGGATGTGTTGTTTTATTATTAAAAGAGGAAACATACAGTTGGTGGACTACGTTAGTAGCTGTGGTACCGAGAGAGAAAATTTCTTGGGATTTCTTTCAGATCGAGTTTAAAAAGAAGTATTTCAGGAAACGATATTTGGACAAGAAAAATAGAGAATTTCTTAAGTTACGTCAGGGAAATAAATCGGTAGCTGAGTACGAGAGAGAGTTTGTATATATCAGTAGGTATACCCGGGAGATTGCGCCTACTAAAGAAGAGATGTGTATCTGGTTTGAAGATGGCCTGAATGATGAAATCTGAATGATGATCGAAGGTAATGAAATTCGAGAATTTGTTGTTTTATCTAATCATGCACAGAAAATGGAAGAAGTGTACAACCGTAAGATACAACGGGATAGACAGATTCGAGAGTTTCATTAGAGAAGTTCTTTTAAGTCATTTTCTGTATCACCAGAAAGAAGATTAAAAAATATTTTAGTCGAGCTACTTCAATGTTTGAACATCAACATAAAAATAAATCAATCCAGCATGATTTCAAAGCTCCTAATAAACCAGTTGATAGTGTGGGAAGTGTACGGAATGCTTCGAAGCCCAGTTTTAAACATTGTGGAAAATATCATCTTGGTGAGTGTAGAGCTAAATCGAGAGCCTGTTATAGATGTGTGTCGACTGATCACTTTCTCCGGAATTGTCCTAAACAGTTAAAAGAAAATGAAAAACAAAATGAAAAGCAAATGTGTACATCTCAGAAAGGTAGACATTTGGGCCAGAATAGCACTATTGGAAAGCTCGTACAGGAGTAAAAGATACCGTTGTTCAGCCAGAGGCTAGAGCACCAGCTCGGACATACGCCATTCAAGCCAGAGAGGAAGCTGCTGCACCTAATGTGATTGTTGGTATATTTTATCTCTTTGATGTTATTGTGTATGCACTAATTGACCTTGGGCCAAATCATTCTTATATTTGCACAACATTAGTAATAGAAAAGAAATTATTTGTTGAATCCACTGAGTATGAAACTCAAGTTACTAACCCACTAGGTCAGGATGTGATAGTTAACTTAGTTTGTCGTAAATGTCCACTGAAAGTTAGAAGCTATGAATTCTCTACTGATTTGATGTTCTTAACCTTTCGAGAATTTAATGTTATTCTGGGTATGGATTGATTATCGTTGCATAATGCTGTGGTAAACTGTAGATAAAAATAAGTTGATTTGAAATGTCTGACAGGAGAGATGATTTTAGTTGAGTCAGATGGGCTGAAAAATGCTGTTAGAATCATTTCAAATATTTCTACACAGAGATTGATACGTAAAGGTAGTTAAGCGTTTCTAGCATACATTCTTGATACCAGAGATTTAGAATCAAAGTTAGATTAGTTACCGATTGTTAGTGAGTTTACTGATGTGTTTCCCAAAGAGTTGTCAGGTTTACCTCCTGATCGTGAAGTTGAGTTTGTAATTTATTTGGTTTCTAGTACTGCACCGATATCAATATCACTATATCGCATTGCACCAGCTGAATTAAAAGAGTTAAAAGCACAGTTGTAAGAGTTGTTAGATAGAAGGTTTATTTGACCAAGTGTATCTCCCTAGGGTGCACCTGTGTTGTTTGTGAAAAAGAAAGATGGCTCTTTGAGATTATGTATAGAGTATAGATAGTTAAACAAACTCACGTTAAAAAATAAGTATCCATTGTCATGTATCGTTGATTTGTTTGATTAATTAAAAGGTGCTACAGTGTTCTCAAAGATAGATCTTAGATCCGGGTATTATCAATTAAAGGTTAAAGACTGTGATGTGTCAAAGACTGCTTTCAGAACTCGTTATAGTCATTATGACTTTCTGGTAATGCCATTTGGTTTGACTAATGCCCCTACTACTTTTATGGATTTGATGAATCAGGTTTTTCAACCTCATTTGGATAGATTTGTTGTTATATTTATCGATGATATATTGATCTATTCCAAGATAGAATCCGAGCATGCTCAACACTTGAGAATTGTGTTACAGACTTTGAGAGAGAAACAATTATATGCAAAGTTTAGTAAATGTGAATTCTGGCTTCGCGAAGTTGGATTTTTGGGTCGCATAGTATTAGCTGACGGGATTCGAGTTGACCCAAGTAAAGTTTCTACTGTGATGAATTGGAAAACTCCAAATAATGATTTTAAGGTACAAAGTTTTCTAGGTTTAGCAGGTTACTACTGACATTTTGTTAAAAAATTCTCGATTATTGCTTCACCGATGACCAGATTATTACAGTAAAATGTTGAGTTTGTTTGGTTTGATAAGTGCCAATAGAGTTTTAATCAGCTGAAGAACATGTTGACGGAAGCTCCAGTGTTGAGTTAGCCTGAGGCTGGGGTAGCATTTGTTGTTTATAATGATACGTCTCTCAATGGTTTTGGTTATGTGTTGATGCAGGCAGGGAAAGTAGTAGATTATGCTTCTCGATAGCTAAAGGCACATGAAAAGAATTATCCTTCACATATCTCGAGCTGGTGGCGATTGTATCCACTTTAAAAATTTGGAGACATTATTTATAGGATAAGAAATGTCACGTGTTTACAGATCAAAAAAGTTTAAAATATTTGATGACTCAGAAAGAACTGAATTAGAGACAAAGACATTGGTTAGAGCTACTGAAAGATTATGACCCGGTTATTGATTATCATTCAGGAAAAGCTAATACGGTTGCGGATCCACTCAGTCAAAAGTCGTCATTGTTTGCACTTCGAGTGTTGAATGCTCATTTAGCTCTAAATGAAGATGGTTCTGTATAGGCAAAGTTGAGAACTAAACCTCTGTTCCTACCAAAAATTTGAGAATTTCAAAATAAATATCTGAAGTTGATGTTGAAATGACAATTGGTTCAGAATAATATAAGTATTGAGTACAGTGTTGGCAATAACGGTGCATTGCGTTATCGTGATAGGATTTAAATTCCGAATGATATAGATTTGAAAAGTGATATTCTAAAGCTCACAGTAGTACGTATTCGATTCATCCTAGTAGTACGAAGATGTATTGGTGGCCGGGTATGAAACGGGAAATTTATGAATTTGTAGCTAAATGTTTAATATGTCAGCAAGTAAAAGCAAAACATCAGGTACCATCGGGTTTACTACGACCTGTTATGATTCCTGAGTGGAAGTGGGAGTGAGTCACGATGGATTTCGATCTGGTTTACCTATAACTCCGAAAAAGAAAGATTCGATATGGGTGATTGTTGAAAGATTACTAAATCGGCACATTTTATTCCGGTCAGAATAGATTTCTCACTTGAGAGATTAGCAGAATTATATGTAACTGAAATTGTGAGATTACACGGAGTTCCAACATTTATTATTTCGCATTGTGATCCGAGATTTATATCAAGATTTTAGAGCAAAATTCACGAGGCTTTGGGCACTAAGCTTAATTTCAGGACAACATTTCATCCTCAGACATATGGGTAATCAAAACGAGTGATACAGATTCTAGAAAACATGCTGAGATGTTGTATACTCGAGTTTGAAGGTAGCTCGGAAAAATATCTACCATTAGCTGAATTTGTTTATAATAACGATTATCAATCCAGTATAAAAATGGCACCATTTGAAGCTCTTTACAGAAGAAAGTTTAAAACACCGTTGTATTGGTCTGAATTGAGTGAACCCAAAATGGTAGGAATTGATTTGATCTGAGAAACTGAAGACAAAGTTCAAGTTATTTGAGATTGTTTGAAAGCTACACCTGATCGTCAGAAATCATACACGAACCTGAAAAGAAAAGATATCGAATTTACTGTTGGTGATCTAATATTCTCAAAAGTCTCTCCGTGGAGGAAAGTGTTACGTTTCGGCAGGAAAGAAAAGCTGAGTCTAAGATTTATCGAACTGTACAAAACTGTTGAATGAATCGGCCCTATAGCTTATAGATTAGCTTTTCCCTCTGAACTCAAGAAAATTCATAATGTGTTTCATGTTTCAATGCTAAGACGGTACAAATCTAATCCTTCGCATGTGATTTATCATAGTGAGATTGAGCTACAGCTAGATTTGACACATTTGGAGGAACCAGTATCTGAATCTATTCTCAGGTAACAATTTCGAGGACGAAATTTCTTAAGGGGGAGAGTTGTAAGAGAACGACTTTCAGTGATGATGGAATAGTGGTTCGGGACCACAAATTTCCATTGTGTCGACTCATAAATATTATTTTTATAATATTTATGGAGTCATTAGATTTGTATTAAAATTTGATTAAAAAATATTAACATTTAGATAGCTAATTAAGGAAAAATGACTAAATTATAAAAAGTGCAAAACATATTAATTACATCATTATAGTAATCAAATGGTTTACTTAATAAGTGAGGACAGACTTAGTGATAATTAAGCCCTAATTATTATAATGGGATGGTAAACTAATTAAAAATGACAAAATAATATGTTTCAATGGCAAATTTATAATTTTAATAAAATTAAAACAAAATTTAGTAAAAGAAATAAGTTTCTTCTTCATTTTAGTTTCCATAGCCGAAAATTCATGGTTGTTTAGGCTAGGAGAATCAACCAAGCTATTTGCTTTGCATGTGAGTGTTTTCTATATCCGTTTCTTGTAATTTTTATGTTTTTGAGATTGTTGCAACTAGGTCCAACTAGCTCGTACCTTCGTTTTTGAATCTGTTAAAAATTTTAAAAGTTTCCATTGATGAATCTAGAATTTTTTTTATGAATACCATGTATTTGAAGCTTTGATTGTGTTGTTTGATGATTTTGTAAAGTGATTTTTGTTAGATTTTGATTTTAAGATTAAATTCTGAAAATGTCAAAACTTTAGGGTTTTATAGTGAATTTAATGTTCATTAGGAACTCTTTAAGGGCCTAGTATATTTTTATGGAATATTGACTTGAGAAAAATGGATAATTTGATGAATTTCGGGTTAAGAGACTAAATTATAAAATTTTAAAAGTTTGGGGTATTTGTGTAAATTTGAAAAAAAAGTATTAATTGTAAAATGGATTGAAATGTGAAATGTAAGCTGATGATTGAGAAATTTTAAATTTTAGATCAAGATCTCGTCGATACTTGTGGAAAAAGAAAAATTACAGAATAGTCCCTAAACTTCTGCAATTACTACAATTCAATCTAGGTAAGTTTGTACGGTTTAAAATTTAATATCTATATGAATTATTGAATAGTATAGCAAGGTACAATAGATATATTCGATTATTGGTGATGAAAGTTTATATGAGAAATGTTACAGAATTTGATGTTTGGATCGGATTAAACGCGGGATAGAGTACAGTCGAGATACGGTTTGTTATGGGGGATTGGAGTGGAGATGATTATGGAGTGATGTATATATATGTTTCTTGAGAAAATTGAGGTTTAGCATTTGTTGCGAACTCTCGTGCTATACACTTTGTTTGGTGTGTTTCGGTTGGACTAGTTCTTATGAGCTTTGGTGTTTTTCGGTTGGACTAGCTCTTATGAACGTTGTTGTGTTTCGGAGGGATTAGCTCTTATGAGAATTGGTGTGTTTGGTTGGATTGGCTCTTACGAGCACTTGGTGTGTTTTGGTTGGATTGATGATGTACTCTTACTCGTAAGTCGTTCTTCGAATCGTAAATCTCGGTAAGATAAATTGTTTAATGATTTTGATGGATTTGCTATATATATTTGAGTACTGAATTGAATGCTTGTGATTTACCGATTAAGATTGTGGATGACAGGAAACCTTCATAGTTGAATTTTTATTGTTTGAATTGTTGTACTTACTTCGGTAAGATTTATTGTTTTAATACGTCGAACTTACTAAGCTTCATTTAGCTTAATTGTGTTATTTAATGTTCTTGTAGATACTCGGAAGGTTGGACGATCGGATCGGCACTCAAATCACACTATCCAGCATAATTTAGTAGTTTATGGAATGTTTATTTCAGATTATATGACATGTAATACGTTTGAATGTTATTACTAATGTTTTGAATATGTAAATTGCTAAGTATGAACATATGTGCAGATTGATAACTTACATGATATATGAGAGCGTGGTAAGATGTTCTAATGCAAATTATGCTTGGTATGTGTTAATGTGATATTGTTGTTAAAGTTCCTAAATTAGGCATATTGGTTAAGTGTTAAAATCTTTTAATTTGATGAGTTGTGATTGATGATTCATTTTGATGTATAATTATACATACTTATGGTATGAATGAGGATACATTGTTTAGGCACTTAGGATGGTTGATTTGGCATGTGTCTGGCTTGTTTAGTATCACTTTGAATAGATCAATTGGCTGTTAAATGGTTTACTTTGAGTCTAAGTAAGTTGGAAATGGTAAACTTGTTGTATAAGGTCCATTTTAGGTCCACACGGCTAGAGACACGGGCGTATGTCTCAGCCATGTGTGACACACAGCTTGGCGACACGGCTGTGTGTCCCCTGTAGGTTCTACTGCATACAAGTCAAGTAGCACACGGCCTGACACATGCGCGTGTGAAGCTATTTCAAGAGTTACACAACCTAGCACACAGCCTGACATACGGGCGTGTGGGGCTATTATGAGAGTTACACGGCTTGACACATGGCCGTGTGACCCTACTCAGAGAGTTACATGGGTGAAGACATGGCCTGGGACACGGTCATATGTCCCCATTTAGAAGGTTACATGGCCTAAGACACGGGCGTGTGTCTCAGCCGTGTAAGGCACACGGGCGTGTGACCCCTGCAGTCATATTTTTCTAACTTTTTTTTGAACTTTCCAAATGTTTACAATTCTGTCCCAAATTGTTTCTAAGGTGTTTTTAGGGCCTCCAAGGATCAATTAAGGGACGATACGTATGTGAATAAATGTGTTTTAATATATTTACAATGATGTATGAAATGTATGTTTAATGTTTCGTTTGTTCGGTAATACTCTGTAACCCTAATTTAGTGACGGATACAAGTTATTTGCTGGATATTAACTCTCATTGTTAGTTCACCTTTATGTACATCAATTAATGTTCTACCAGTGGCTAGAAAAAGTCTACCAAGAATAATTGGTACCTCTTTATCAGCTTCACATTCTAGAATAATAAAATCTGCCACAAAAATAAATTTATCAACTCTTACTAACACATCTTCAACTTTACCTTCCGGATGTGCATAAGAACGACCAGCTAGCTGTAGCATGATAGTTGCAGGTCTCACCTTCTCAATTCCCAAATTTTTGAAAATAGACATAGGCAATAAATTTATGCTTGCACCTAAATCACATGATGCCTTGCCTACACAATGATTTCCAACTGAGCAAGAAATAGTAAAACTCCCTGGGTCCTTTAGTTTTGGTGGCAGTTTGTTCATCAACATTGATATGCACCATTCAGTGAGAGCAACAGTTTCAAATTCCCCTAGTTTGCACTTCTTTGACAATATGTTCTACATGAACTTTACATAATTAGGCATTTGCTCCAATGCTTCCACCAGTGGTATGTTGATATGAAGTTGCTTCAGGACATCCAAGAAGTTTTTTGAATTGAAAATCTTGCTTTGACTTCTGAAATAGTTGAAAAAAAGTGGCGGTGGCTGTCCTTCAACTTGTTGAGGTTGTTTTTCCATGGCATTCTTATTGGCAACACAAGCAGAATCTATTGCAACATTTTTTTACTCTTTTCAATTGTAGGTTGCTCCATTACTTAGTTCTGAATTCGCCTTATGTGTAAAATCTTAGCAATATTCTTTAACAGCAACATCATTAACAATTCCAAGTAGCTGAGTACCACTTTCGAGTTTAATGGCTTTGCAATGCTTCTTCCTTTGAGATCTTGAATTTTCAGTATCACTCGGCAATGCTTCTTGCGGTCTTGAACTTAATGCACTGGCAATTTGCCCCACTTGATTATCTAAAGCCCTTAAAGATGCAGCTTGACTCTGTATTACAACATTATTCTTGGCCATGTATTCCTTCAATAGAGCTTCCATAGATGAAGATGATGATGATGATGAAGTTTTTTGAACATTTTGCTGTGGCATAGGTTGATTGTATCCAGGTGGTGTACTTGTGACATTATGTCAAACAACATTCCTGGAATTTCCCACTCCTTAATTAATCCAACTGAAATTAGGATTTTGTTTCCATTCTAGGTTGTATTTATTGAAATATGGATTATTGTTTTGATTAAAATTTCCCATGTAACATACTGAAGCTGGGTTCGCTGCGTATTAATCAAAAATAAGAACTACCCTACAATAAACACATGTTAATTCCACCGCTTTCATTTTCTGCACTATAGCTAGTCTTTTCAATGTTTTAATCATATTAGTTAAGGATGATAACTGAGTAGTTAATCAAGTGATTACATCAAGCTCCATACCTCCAGCAACTCTTTTATCAGTTCCCACTCTTGTAGTCAGATATTGATAATCATTGTTAGCTAACCTTTCCAAAATTTCATATGCTTCATTATACTATTTATCTAGCAAAGTTCCATTGGCGGATGCATCAACTACCATTCGTGTATGTGCATTCAGTCCATTGTAAAACATTTTCATTTGCGTCTAATGTTGGAAACCATGCATCGAGCATTTTCTAATCAATTCCTTGAATCGCTCCCAAGCTTCATACAATATCTCATCTTCAGATTGTCCAAAGATGTAATATCGTTCCTTAATTTGGCATTCGATTTGGAGGGTTGTATTGCAACTAAAATATTTGACAAAGTTCTTTCCAAGATGCCACTGTTCTTAACGAAAAAGCATTTAACCATGCTCTGGCACGATCTCGCAACGAATAAGAAAATAACTTGAGTCTCATGGCATCTTTAGGAACACCCAGTTGCCTAAATGAATCACAGAGCTCCAAAAAGAGTATTAAATGCAGTCGTGAATCTTCAGTAGGTAATCCACTGAACTGTCTTACTATTTGTAGCATTTGAAACATCACTGGTTTCAACTCAAAATGCTGAGTTTGAATCTGTAGCCTGACAATCTTGGATTCAAATTATCTAAGATAGGCACTAAATGTTCTCTAATGGGTTTTTCTCTATCATCTATCACACGAGGTATATTAGTGTCCCTACCATTCGGATGTAATAGATCTTCTCCATCTGAATCATTTCCAAACCTTGCCATCTCTCGCAATTCCTTTCTCCTTCTCTTCAAGGTTCTCTCAATTTTAGGATCAAAATAATACTCTTTGTTTTCAGGAATACCTTTACTCATAAACTAGAAATAGACCTGAAAAATAAAAAAAAAACAACTAAGTAAGCTAAAACTAACAAAACTAAATCGATAATAACAAACCAAAATTCACCAATTTACCGATCCCTGGCAATGATGCCCAAAAATTGTCGCGTGTTAATATGTAATGTGAATGTGCAAGTATACACGCCGAATCAAGTAATAAAGTGATAAGTAAGATCATCTCCACAGGGATCGAAGTGGGTAAAAATATGGTAGAGTTCTTACTATAAACTATACTAATTAGGCTTGTGGCAAAGTAAACAGAATAATAATTTGAAGTGAGGTATTAATGTATGAAATTTTTTAAAAAATCAAATAAAGAATAAAATGTTGTGGCAATTCTTCGAGACAAAGTTGAGAGGATTGATGTTGTTGAATGGAAAGGTTTGAATTACTTGGATTATATCTTAATAACATAATAATGTCATGGCAAAATCTTGACCAAAATTATTGATCAAAGTATAACTACTGCTTTCTGCTTCTTTTGAGAGCTAGAATTTAAGCTATCATTCTAAGTCTTTGTATGTCTACAAGTCTTAAGAATAATACCTAACAATTTTTTTCCTGACTCTGTACATATCATAACTCTATGTCTAGAACGCTACGAGTATTCACTCGAGTACTCGCTCTTATCATTTGATTTTGATCCAACTTATTTAACCTTTTCATAATTAAATCAAGTCTAAGGATATACCATGCATTCATCCATGTCTAGAGCTTCCATGCATATATTTAAAATAATCCAAATCGAATAAAATAGTAGATCTACTCAAAATATCACCATGATCATTAAAAGTATCAAGATAGATCCAGCAATTCCAACCTAAATGAAATTAGCTCATGGGTTGGGATTTAAAATCCAAAATCAAAATAACATTCAACATCATCATTAGCAGTTTAGAAATCACAGAAATCAATTAATAGAATGAAGGTCGAACTGCAGGAAGCTTTTGCCATTCCAACTTTCACTTCAACGCTGGTGAATCATACAGAGCCTAAGGCTGATTGCTCGTCCCTTTTCTTGCGTTTCTAATTTTTCTCTTAAGTTGCTACCTTCTCCTTATTTTATGAAACTTTCACACGAGTTTTTTTAGAGCAAAAATTTCTCTCTCAAATCCCCTCCAAAATTCTCATGTAAAAATCCCTCATTCGGTTCTTTTCTCTTTCCTCTTTTATAGGGTAGGTCCCCTCTCTCAGCAACACTTTTCCCCCTCTTTTTCAGGTGGATTCATCTAGTATACGTCTAGCTGGCTGAAAGTGACAAGGACTGAGTGCTGCGTCAACATTTTTCTGAAATTGCTTGGCATTTGTATTGGTAATCCATCTAACCTTTTGCCATGGCAATATCTCACTTCCTTCATTCTCTTCCTGCTTTTTCATCATTCCTGCAGCTGCTACATACAACAACCAATTCCCTTCTCCCAACAGTAAAAGTAACATGAAATAAGATTTAAGGCACAATCCAAACATTATTATGAAATGTTCTAAAAATAACCTAAAAATAAAAATATATCTACTTAAGTACAGGCATTTAATCAAGCTTAGAGGTTTGAAAGATAACTCTTTTCAAGAGTTATAAGCGATGCTAAAAGATATGGGCCCAACCAATGCGTCTAGAGAGGATGGTTTTCCTGCTTTATTTTTCGAAAGATGTTGGCACATAGTAGGGAGGGATGTTGTGGCTTTTTGCTTGGCTATCTTGAATGAAGGTATGGATTTCAACTCTTTGAACATTACCAATATAGTTCCAATTCCTAAAATCCTCCACCCAATGAATTTAGGGAATTTTAGACCTATTAGTTAGTGTAATGTCCTTTATAAATTGGTAGCAAAGATGATTGACAATCGTTTAAAAGATGTCTTGGAGTCGTGTATACATAGTTACCAAAGTGCTTTTGTTCTAAGGAGATTGATTTCGAATAATGTGTTGTTAGCTTATGAGATTTTGCATACTTTTTGACAAAAGAGAGTGGGGAAAAAGAGATATGGTGGTGAAGTTGGATATGTGTAAAGCTTATGATAGAGTCGAATGGCAATTTCTTCGGGAGATGATGTTATGTAAAGGGTTTGATTCAGCATAGGTTAGGGTAGTAATAAAACGTGTCACTTCTGTTTCATATTCGGTTATAGTTAATGGGAAAGATAGGGAGTTGTTTAGACCTTTTAGAGGACTTTGACAAGGCAACCCCTTGAGTCCGTTTCTTTTCTGGATATGTAGCGAAGGCCTATCAAATCTTATGAGGTTAGCAATAAGGGATTGGTTGATGAGAGGGGCAAAGGCAAGCAGAAGTGGCCCTCAAATCTCCCATATGCTATTTGTCGATGATTGCATTCTCTTTGGAGAAGCAAATGCTAATGGGGCGCGAGTTTTGAAATCGATGCTAAGGGAATATGAAAGATGTTCAGGGCAATGTGTTAACTATGATAAATCGATGGTATTTTATAGTTCCAATACTTCAAAAGGTGATAGACAACTTGTTTCCAACATTTTAGGTGTAAAATATTCAAATGATCTAGAAAGGTATCTCAATCTGCCTAATATGGTTGAAAGAAAAAAATCTTTTGAAAACCTAAAAGTCCATTTTAAAAAGAGAATTGAGAGTTAGAGTGTGCAGTTTTTATCTTAAGGTGGAAAGAAGGTCTTTATAAAGGCTATTTTGTAGACTATTTGAACGTACTCTACGGCATGTTTTTTTGCTTTCGAAGACCCTTTGTGGTGAATTGGAAGGCATCATGGCTAAATTTTGGTGGCAAAAAAGACACGGTAGGAAGGGTATACATTAGTGTGGGTGGGATCATTTTTGTGAATTAAAAGAAGATATGGGCTTAAGGTTTCAAAATCTGTCAAAATTTAACATTACATTATTAGCGAAGCAAGGTTGGCGTATTTGAAATTATCCAAATTCACTTTTAGCACGTGTTTTAAATGCTAAATATTTATCGAACTCTGATTTCTTAAATACAAGGTTAGGGAGTCTACCTTTTCATACCTAGAAGAGCGTTTGGGCAGCGAGGGGACTTTTGCAGAATGGGCTATGTTGGAGGGTCGAGACTAGGGAGAGGATCTCAGTACGGGAAGATGTATGGATTCCAGAGCCTGTTAGGTACAGATTAAATAGCAGCATTTGTATTGATGAGATAAATCTTGTTTCAGATTTAATTGATGCACAAACTAGAGAATGGAAGGGAGATCTTGTTGTCAATACCTTCTAAGAGGATATTGTGAAGAGAATTTTGCATATCTTTTTGGAAAAAGAAGCTCACGAAGACATGATAGTATGGAGTGGCGAGCCCTTAGGGGAGTTTTCTGTGAGGAGTGCTTATAAACTATTACAAAAAGGTACCTCTTATCATAATGATACTCAAATATAGAATGACCTTACAGATTTCTATAAAAAATTATGGACATTACAAATACCCTTGAGAATTAAAATTAAAATATGGAAACTTTCATGGAATTTTATCCCTCACTTTCGTAAATCTAAGCTATAAATGAGTCCTTATCGAAATATTATGCCCCAGATGTCTCGAAGCAGCAGAAAACACCAATCATATTTTTAGGGATTGCTTTACATTAATCAAGGCATGGGTAAATTTAAATCTTTCTTGGATACTTTCTAACCCAGTTCAAAATAGCTGGGAGTGGCTTACCTGGAGTTTTAAAAACAATACCAGTGAGCATTGTAGGTTGTTCTATTGTGGAGTGTACGCAATCTGGAAAAACAGGAATCAATTAGTGCATGAGGAGAAAAAGTCTTCGAGTAAGGAAATCACAGATTGGGTATTAAGCTTCATTAGTGAGATGGATGGGGTGGAGGAACAGAAGCATACCAGATCTCAGGTTCAAGCAAAATGGAGACCTTCACTAGGAGCTAATGTGAAGATAAATTTTGACGCAGCCTTTGACATCAAGCAAGCCAGATCTGGTTCGGGGGTTGTGACCAGTAACACCTCGGGGGAGATCGTAGCCTTAAAATTGACCCTACATAGAGCAGTTCTAACACCGTTTGCAAGAGAGGTGTATACATGCCTTCAACCAGTATTATTAGGGGTTCATTTGGGGCTCGAATCTGTGACAATAGTAAAGAAAAGTCAGTTAAATACTCCAGAGAAATCAGTTATCGGGGCTATTAAAAGAGATATTCAATAGTGTAAAGGGTATTTTCAAAGGATAGACTTTCAATATGTCCTTAAAACAGTAAATTATCTCATGCATGTCCTTGCAACAGAAAGCATGAAGAAGGGGGAGGAAACTTACCTTGAAGGAGAGGTTCCAAGCTTCATTAGACAAGAAATGAGGCGGAGATAAACAAGGGAACCCGATTGAAGAAGACCCATATGAGAGCTGATATGGGAGAGGAAAAGGCAAGAGAGAACGACTAATGTAAGGGAAATGCTGCTTTAGGAAACTATAACTGACAAAAAAAGGGGATAAGGACGATTAATTATTTTGGAAGTTGTCAGCTACATATCTAACTAAATTTTTGGTTTTTTTTAAAATTTTTTAGTTTTTTAAGGCTTTTTGGTTAGTATTTTTTTTATCTAAAGGACAATTTTCAATTCTGGTTTGGGTCGGTTTCTTTTTCGTTTTGGGTTGGTCTCATTTTTGGTTGAGGCTAGTTTTTTTTGGAACTTTATTTCTTTTTGTTTTTCTCTTGAATAATCAATGTCCAGTTTGATATTTTTCAAAAAAAAATTTTATTGAAACCCCTTGAAAGAAACGATACCAAATTGACATTATGGCTTTCACAAATAGCTAAGTATCGGTCCGATATCAATACCTTTTTATAAGGTATCGATAAAATATGCATGGTATCGATATTTCAGCTCCAACAGTCACTGAATTTAGCATTTCTTACAAAAATATCGATACCTTTTTGTTTGGTAGCAATACTTGTTGAAGCATTTCCAACAACTCCAATAGTGTATTAAATGCTTTGGTTTTCACATCCCTAACGGCTCTATTAACTACCACAACAACCTCAATGGTTGAAAATCAATTAGGGGGTATAAACACCAGCTTCTAAAGATCCTACAATAGCAAGAAAGCATATCCAAGTAAAAACCATCAATCAAACAACCTTTGTACTCAATACTTCCATAATTCTCTTGTACACACTTGTGAGCTCTTATTGTCTTTCTTTTGCTCAAGTGTATTATTTTCTACTTGTGTTTAACTGACAAATATTCTAATCTTGTTAGGATTATCTATTTGTTTGCTTATTTGTAATTCTTTGAGAGAGTTTATCTTAAAATTTTGGGTATAAATCTTAATGGGGTTATAAGGTTAAACCTTGTCCTCAAAGATTGAACAAATTAGTGAATTTGAGAAAATCCTTAGTTGTGAAATGCTAAGGTAATGGAGTAGGCAATTGAGGCTGAACCACTCTAAATCTTTGTGTTCATTGTTTCATTTTCTTTCCTTACTTCCACCAAAATTTTTAAAGGCCAATTCACCCCTCCTCTTGGCAATTTCGGTTTGATTAATCGAGCTAATAGGTTGATTTTGGTAAAGATTGAATCGTGAATTGGTATGCATTTTAAAGTGCTTGTGTAGGTTTTGATGTGTGCTAAAGGCACCTTTTGAACACTTTTTTAAGTTAAGCATGAAATGGGCACCAAAATGAAAGTTTTTTGATATTTTGGCACTAAGGTATCGATACCATGTAAATGTATTGATACTTAGCTTTTTTTCATTTAGTTTTTCAAACAAAAAAAAATGCCAAAACAATATCGATAGCGGTCTAAAGTATCGATACCCTACATTTGTGTATTGATACATTTTTCACTCTAATTAGTTTTTACAAAAGAAACAGAATCATAAAACGGTATCAATTCTAGAACATGACATCGATACTTGTAAGCGAGTATCGGTACCATAAGTAAAGTATCGATACTTATTGTTTTAAGGATGAATTTGTCAAACATTAAACTTAAATTTGGTATCAGTACTTTTTAGGGGTATCGATACCTATTCAAGAATTTTGTAATTTTTGTAATTTGACCCTATTTCATGTTCAGTTTAACAATTAAGTTTTCGTACATTAGATTGAGTCTCAGGAAAGTTTATTTATCATACAATGATTTATTTTAATGTTTTTGTCGGTAGTTGCTCCGGCAATGGATGTGGCATCCCAAAGCTCAGACCTAGTGATCGGGTCGAGTAAGGGGTGTCACATCTTCATTTGATTTTGATTGTTCATTGTTGGAATACACCTTAAAAGACAAAAAAATAAAAGTTAAATGAAGATTTGCTTTTTTGAAAATAATACTTCAAAAATTCCCCTTTAAAAATAGAGAAAGATAAAGGGACGAGGGACGAGGGACGAGGGACGAGAAAGAGGAGGGGATGAAGGTAGGAAATTGGGAAAGGACAAATTTCCTTCTTAGTTAAAGATATATGCTTCGAGAAGGGTTAAACACCAAAAAAATGTTTTGCACGTTGAAAGAGAATAAATTAGTGGGAGAACTTGCTCCACTTTTCACGTAAAAACATGACCAATGATTACCTACCTTGATGAGAGATATATTTTATTAATTTAAATTTAAATCCTAATTAAGGGTATTTTAATCATAATAATACTCGAAATTCAAGTTCTATACATTTTGTACAATATTTTTCTATACAAAAACCATTTCCCTTTTATCAATTTAAAGTTTAAATTCTAATCAAGGATACTTTGGTCACAAAAATACCCAAAAATCCGGTTTTGTAATTCTATCCAATATTTTTTTTGTACAAAAATCATTTCCCTTAAATTTTAGATTCAATCTTAAAAACTTCCCCTCGTATAAGAAAACCTGATTTTATATTAGTCTTTTCCTTCTTTGAAAGAATTCTAATGCTGTAGTTTTATATGGGGTAAATTACTATTTGGGGCTTAGACTTAGTAATTTTTTTTCACATTGGGGTTTGAACTTTTTTTTGGCCAAGTTAAGTCCTGAGCTTGACAATTATTCTCATATTGGGGCTTAAAATTTTTTGGTCCAAGTTAAACCCTTAATTTAGTAATTATTCTCACATTGGGGCCTAAACTTAGTAATTATTTCTTAATTGAAACTTGAATTTTAGGGTTTTCAAGTACTATATAGTTAAAAAGAAGTTCAAGTCCCAACTTGGGAACATTTGTCAAGATCAAGGCTTAACTTGAAAAAAAAAGGTTTAGGCCTTAATGGGAGAATAATTACAAAATTTAAACCCTAACTTAGACAAAAAAAATCAAATCCCAATATTGAAAGAGTTGTCAAGTTCGAGCCCTAAAATATGATTTAACTCTTTTATATTTTGATTTTATTTTTCAATTGAATTTTTATAAAAAAAATAGTTTTAACACAATTTCTTTTAAAACTACGATTTTTTAATAAAAGCATCGCAAGGAGTAGGATTCTTTGTGCTAAAAATGTCATACCTAATCTAACCGATCCTAATTCAATTCAAGCACGTAACCACACTATCACACGTGTCATCAACTCCCCTGCGTCCAAATCAATTGTGTTTTTGTTTTTTTTTCTTAAAGCCACACTTTGTAAAAAACATTTGTTATAAGTGTAATTAATTACTAAAAATTAATTAAATTTCAGGCCTTCCCTTCCACCTCGGATTGATTAATGTCTGCCCTTCCGTTTACTTACAAGTCCTCAAAATGCTACTGCGCTCTCTTCACCTTTACCTATTTTTTTTTCTTTTCTTTGTTATTCCCGTAAATTAGTTTCTGCTTAATGAATCAATAACTAAAACAAAGATAATCATAGTAGGTATATATTCTTGGTCAATTTCATCCTTCTTTGTTTCCTTTTCTCTTTTTTTTCTTCCAAATGAATATCAGATCTCTTGGGTTTTGCTGTCCTTACACTCTCTAAAGCTCCCGCCCCCTTCTTTTCTTTTTCTTTTTTTTTTTTTCTGTTATACTTCTTCAAACTCTTTCCTCTATGGCAATCAGAGGTGTCGATTTCAAGTGGTTTGTTTTTCATCTCTTTAATTTTTCTTATTTATGCAGATAAAAATTGGGATTTTATTATTTGCTTTTTGTTTTTGGTTTTTGCAGGTATGATGGGTTCTTCTTGTCTATGCTGGCTACAAGTGTGTATCCTTTTTCTCTTTCGATTTTTCAATATTTTTAATTTGGGTTTAGGATTTTCTTGCTAGTTCTGTACATCTATGGATTTCTTTTTTTAAAGTTATTTTTGTTTTGGTAAAGTTTGATTGTTGGGAAAATTGGAGGAAAGGGGATGGGAAATGAATCTTTTGTTATCTTCTTTTGTGTTTGTTTGAGAAGTACTTGTTTGTTCTTTTAACAATTCTTTTCCTTTAGAATCATTGTTGCTATCAATTGGAAGCGTTATCATCATTGTGCATACCCGTTGCATATATGGATCGTGGTGAGTGTTCTTTTATTCGTTTTGGTTTTGGAGAATTTTGTATGGATTGAAAAGTTGGTTCCTTCTGGATTTTGCTGATGCAGGAAAAGTTTCTTATGAATTCGGAACTTAATGTTTCAGGTTGACTACTCTACTGTCTTCATTTTTCGTCTTTTGATGTTTGTAGATAATGGACTTGCCGCTGGAATGGGTTTGTAAGTACTTGTCTTTTACTTGTAGCTATTAAGTAGTTTAAGCAACGGAGCTTGAACATGGGCTTAAGAGTTTTTCATCATGAAGTCTGAACCGTTGCTTTTTAATTTCATGCTTGAGCTGTCGTGCTGCTCAACTTGGATACTAGAATGCCAATTAGCCATTACAGTTAAAAAATCTATGTCTACCTTTGTCCTGTTTGATTCTCAGTTGCATTTACCTGCAACTCTTTCTTCTGTAAAAGGTGGTGTTCTGTTAGTAGCTAACATTTTACTTTACAGGTACTTATCTTATGCTTGACTTGATTTACTTCTAGGGATTTTGGGTGGCAGCAGAGGTATGCTCGATTTTGTGGAAGAATAGTGGTCCTTTCAATTCTGTCTATGCTACTTTATCCGTTTCTTTGGGCCTGGACTGTAATTGGCACTCTATGGTTCACTAGTGCTAGGAACTGTGTAAGTGTTTAATGCTTTCACAGTAGTCAGGATCATTCTCTTGTAAATGCTATCTTATCACTGGACTGGAGGTAATATAGCAAACATATGCAGTTGCCAAAAGAAGGTCAGAAATATGGTTTCCTGATTTGGCTGCTTTTCAGTTACTGTGGACTGCTTTGCATTGCTTGTATGTCTGTTGGAAAGGTTAGTCATGCCTACACTACAGTAGAGTGCCTTTTAATTCATCAATGACCTTGCCGTAATCTGTATTTTACATACCCATGATGACAGCTGTCTTTTGTTTCTGTTTCTTTCTTTTTATGTCATGTTCTCATGGCCTGGATGCATGCATGGCACATCTAAATTGTTCGTTATGTTAATTTTCTATTACTATTTTCTTATCTTTCTTCATGAAATTCATCTTCTGTAGTGGATGACACGGAGACAAGCACACTTATTACGTGCTCAGCAGGGTATTCCTATTTCAGAATATGGGGTGAGTTCTTAATCTCTTACTACATATATCTTTAATATGGGAGCTTTATCATTAATATTTTATTATTTCAGTTTTATTTTATATTATTTATTTTAAGTTTTAGATATCTTTTGCATGGCTAGGATTATTAGTTTTCCTTGGGGTTTAAATCTAAGGTTAAGAATAGAACTTTATTTGCAAGAAAACCTAGTAAATTTACTTGCAAGGAAGGCTATTATAAATATGCTGTAACTTTATTACAGCCACAACATTATTATTATGTTCTTTGAATTAATAGAAGAAACTAGAGGTTTTTCTATAACCTTATGATTTTTAGAGTTTCACTTTCTTTCTAACTCATTTTTCTGCCTTTCTTTCGATTGCTGCTGTTTTTCTGTCTAAACAACATCAATTTTGGTATCAAAGCCTAGTTAAAACGTAGGATCTAGATTAGGGTTTGCTTTTAAGCCATGGTTGGACGTGTTAGAGATTGAGGAGGAACTCAGTGTCAAGAAACAGAATTGGTTGCATTATGACATGCGATTTAAGAATTGGTTGTGATAAGAAAAAGTGGAAACCTGGATGGAAATTTTGGAAGGTGTCCACAATCAGAGTGACATTTCAAAAGATAGTCTCGTTGATAAATATGAATTTGGTGAGGAAGAAAACCCCCTCCATGATGCTAGACCCACAAATCATATGGTAAGAGGTGGATTGGAAGAGCGGCTGGCGCATGCCCTTGAATTAAACAAAGGTGGAATTATTGTTGAATTTATTGATTTTCTTTGCAAGATACATTGGAAAGAGCAAGAATATGATCTATCAACACCTATTTATGATGAGCATACAAAAAAATAATTAAAGGTGAAGGGGGGTCCAACATTGTGATAGATGCACTTAGTCGACAAATTTCACTACTTAAAGTGTTGAGTGCTCTAGTGAAGGGATTTTGAGAAGTTAAAGATCAGGATGAAATTGACCCATATTTCACCCCAAACATAGTTGAGAGTCCCAATATGTTTGGCATGAACCATGAGATCTCTAATGAGGAAGAGTAGAGACAATGATGATGAAGACCAAGACATGTAAAATCGATACTTCCTTAAAATGGTGATTAGAGTCCTAGCCAACTTTCCAAGAGTAAGCATTACCATTGCTTACAAAGCATGGACACGACAAGAAGACCCTCATACCGTTGTTGTATCAGTGTTTGACATTGTTATGCTGTTAACACGTTGAAATACATATTAGATGCAACAAAAATATAATACAAGATTTGGACATGGTCAAACTTGTTGAAGTGACTTGGACATGGGATTTCAGTGGCTGAAAATTCGGAATGGGTAAAAAAAAAACTTTTAAACTTAGATCTACACTTTCCGTGAAGGGTTTCAAGAATCTAAACTTGTAAATTGTGATTAGGAGGTTCAGAGGGATAAAATTAGGTATTTATTTTCTAGTTATTCAAACACCGATCAACGGGAACTGGCAATTGCCATTGACGGTGATAATGGTGATGCTTTGTTCGGTTTTGGGTTGAAGAAGGGAGGGAGAGAGAAGATATTTCCAGAGAAAATGAAAGACTAAAATGGTATAAAACATTTTTTTAATTGTTCAAGAAGTGATAAAAAGTTTCACTTGAAAAGAAAAACCCAATTTTCAAAGGCTCTCTTTCCATTAGTCTCTTTTATCACACCATTAGCTTAAATAATAATTTTAATTGTTTTTTTACTTTTACTATGCAGTCAATCCTCTCTATGACAACTACCTTCTATAACAACATTTTATTATAACAACCAAGTTTATGTAGAATCAATTTTTTATATTTTATTTTTATACTTCATAACAACTTTTTATCTATAACAATCATAAAGTATGAAGTAAACTCTTTACTAAATTTGTTTTTTTATAATAGTCTCTTCATCAAAATTTTGTAAAATTAGTGCTATTTCTAAGCTAAATAAAAATAATACATTTTAATTAAGATATTATTTCAATAAAATGTTTAAATTTTGTATAAAAAATATATTAATCATATTTTATTAAATGGAAATAATTTTTAATAAATGAAATTACAACTGTAGATGGTACTCTATATGTCTCAATAAAAAATGGCACAAATGACATTTTTGAGGTCAAACTACTTAAAATTTGGCCTCAATTATTTTAAATATTTTAACTAGTTAGATTCTATAAAAATATATTTAAAAACTACTTTATCCAAAGTTTTTATAGTATGTTTTTCAAATTTTATGTATAATAAAATCTAAAGATTAAGTTGTCAAAGTTGAAAAACTTTTACCACTAAAAGTCAAAATGTGACAAATTTAGTTTGACAGGGGGTATATTAAAGATAGGATCTAAATCTCACTAATTAATATTATTATAATATATTATAGTTTTTTAATATAAAATTTAAAAAAATATTCAAATATGATTTCAACCTCAATTATTGTTTTAGGTTTCTCAAATGTTGTTATAGGTATTTTAAATGTAGTTATAGGTGTGTAATAACCACTTCTGTATAACATCAAAAAGTTTTGTTAGACAAATGGAGTTGTTCTAGAGGGGGTTGATTATTTTTGAATTAGGGTATAAATTGAATTTAAAAATTGAATTAATATGTATATTAAATATTAGTACATATAAAAATATAAAAAAATATTTTCTTGTCATGTCTTACCCATGTTATGTGTCTGTGCATGTGCTTTATAGACCATCTCTGTATCCAACATTAAAATCCAAGAGATGGAAACATTCTTTAAAGAGTGTCATCATCTAGATGATCATTCCTTGGGAATATACCTTGGTTGAATGATTTTCTTGATCAATTAGCTGGTTCTATGGAATTCTTAATAATTGATTTATCTGAAGACTACTTTTAAGACTATTGACAGCCTTTATGACTGGTTAGAAATGCCAAGTGCATCTATGCGGATCATGAGTGTGGTGGGCAGACAACTAGACATTGTAAAACCACATGCAGCTACTATAAGAACTACTTTAAATGCTGTAGTTTTCTCTGAAACCTGCTCAACAAAACCTAAAGTTGGCGAACCTTCTAGCATTGAGAGCAGGAATAGTCCTATACTGCTCATATATCAAACAAGACAATGGTTGAGGTAGATGAAAAAAATTTAGATCGTAAATCAGCTGTCAGCACACCAGCTCTTGAAAAAATTGCTCCAGCTTGTGATGCTCCAAAAGAAGAGAGAAAGAAAAAGTATATATCACTGAAGCTTTTGCTAAGGACCTAGAAAACAGTGTGGATAACAATGGATCTCTTGTGGTTATGGCCTTTGTTCGAGAGCTAATTCCTTGAAACCTAAGTGCAAAACCCATATTGGCTTAGAGAATGTTGCAAGTTCAAAACGGATTCGATATGACAATTTAATTACATAGAGTAAAATGGAGGTTGATAGTACATGCCCTCGAAATGCTGGTGATAGGAAAGATGTTTCTCAAGAATTCTTGCTTATGGTTGTGATCAAACAGATTCTAGTGTTCAACTTCTCCCAGTCCTATGAAACTACATCAACTTCTCACCTGTGAACTTTTCCTTGGTTCACTATTACCTACATGAAGTTTTGTTCAAATAAAATATTCACAATGAGTTTTGTTTAATGTTGAAGTATGGATAAAATATACTTCTGTTTTGATAAATGCATAAGGAAAGTTTAATGAATTTAGATAAACAAAAGAGATTAACTAGTATTTATTTGAGTATAAAATGTTTACTGTGGTGTTTATGATGTAAATATTTGCACAATTTATTTGTTAAACGGTTATTTTTCATTTTGCTTTCTATCCAATCTTAATGGAGATTGCTGTAGTAAGCTTGATTGGAATTTCTAGTTTGGTGTTTTCAGAGAACTATATTTATCTTTATTGAGTCGGAATCTAATTCAGTTATGTGAATACAAAAGAATGTTGATCATGGAAAGGTGCTGCTGCTTAGTTCTGCTGAGTCACTTCAGTTTCTCCAGTGCATGATATCCTTTATAGCTTCTTCATTAAGACTTCTTTTTTACTTGACCACCCCTTTGAATTCAAACAAGTACCTAGAGACGTTTCAATCATTCACATCTTTAACCTTATTGATGCTGACTTTATCTTTCATTTGATTTAGTCACTTTTGTTTTAGTTTTGTCAAGTTTCTAATTGTTAAAAAGTACTTATCTAAGCATTTGTGTGCAAGTTTTGGTAGTTTCAGAGAAGTTCTATTTCTGTATTTGGTATCACTTTAGTTTGATGGCTTCTGAACTGAACACCTAGTTTAATCTAGGTTTTGGTAGACATGATTCGAGTACCAGATTGGGCATTTGAGGCTGCTGGTCAAGAGATGAGAGGCATGGGCCAAGATACTGCACCATACCATCCTGGACTTTATTTGACTCCTGCTCAGGTTGGTGCTTAGTTATTATGAGCCACATTAATAATTTCCTTTATTTATTTTTTTAAATACCTAGAACGAGTCTTGTAGAACAATTAGGGAGAAGAAATAGAATTTATAAATTTAGAGAGGAACTTTGAAATTAACAAGAACAATTAGGGGAGAACAGAGTACTATCTGAGGGGAACATAATTAAGGGAGAAAACCTAACGG
This sequence comes from Gossypium turneri, assembly GCA_008044935.1. Taxonomy (NCBI): domain Eukaryota; kingdom Viridiplantae; phylum Streptophyta; class Magnoliopsida; order Malvales; family Malvaceae; genus Gossypium; species Gossypium turneri. Next base: position 29,422,849 of record CP032573.1, read on the forward strand.
GATTAATAGATGGAAAAATCTCAATAATTAAAAATTCAATGCTTAAAAGCCAGTTGAAATTAAAATAGCATTGGTTTATAGCTAGATGCAATTCCTGATTAAAAAGCGCAAAATGACCGAATCCCTAAAAACCCAGTATTTGAAAATAAAAGTAAAATGCTAATTAGTTTGAAATATCCTGAATATATGTAAAAGTTATGGTAAACGTGTAAAAATATAAAGTAAAGCCCTAGATAATTTGGTCCTCCATTAAAGGTGAGGCTGAAGCCCCTCTCTTAGATTTTCAATCATGATCTCTCCTTAATATTTATTTATCTTTTATGGTTTTTGCTCAGAGAGAAGCAGTGGAAGCACTCATTCAGGAGCTTCCAAAATTCAGGTTGAAGGCTGTTCCAACTGATTGCAGTGAATGTCCAATCTGCTTGGAAGAGTTCCATGTAGGGAATGAGGTAAAACCTTTTAGGTCAACTCAAGCACTTCTCTAAGGTCTTCCATTTATACTCTACAAATGTTCATGGTTAAGCTTAGATAGGGCTACTATTCTCCATTAATTATAAGTGAGTTGGATATGTGGCCTGTGAATTGGCTCTTTAAAGGTAATTACGTCGATATGAAATCTGTTATGTATGTTGGATCTGTTATGAAGTTTATACTTGTAGTCCCCAGTTTGCAGATTCCTGGCTCAAATATATTATTTTCAGAGTCACTGCAACTCACACTGATCATATGGAAAATAAACTACCTAATAAATATTTCTCTATGATGACAACTTTCCCTGTTTTGAAAGCTGAAGGTGCTTGCACAGAGTGCTATTTTATAGTATGAAAACATAGTAAATGATATGTGGTTTAGCTTTAGCTTGAGTATCTAACAAGGAGTGGTGCAGGTTCGTGGATTGCCTTGTGCTCACAATTTTCATGTAGAGTGCATTGACCAGTGGCTTAGACTGAATGTGAAGTGTCCTCGATGCCGATGTTCTGTGTTCCCAAATCTTGACTTAAGTGCCTTATCCAATCTCCGAAGTGCTGATTCGGAACGGTCATCTGCCAGCATAGTCACAACAACCCAATACGTGAGAACTCAGCCTCTCAGCCAGAGCTATTTATTGAGATTGCAAGGTCTACTCCGCCCAGTCCGAACAGGCAATGCTGGGGCACCAAGTGATGCAGATGTTGCTTTAGACACTGCTGAAAATGGAGCCTTTAATGTGGCAACTCAGGATTCTACAGGCAGAGAAGCTGTAGGACATGCGCTTGGTGGTCTCTCCACTCCACCACACCACTGAATCTTTCTTTAACTTTCCCTCACAATTTTTGCTACATTTTTCTAACCTTTAGCCGAAAGAGGCTAGACGATAATGTTTTGCCCATGGCCATTGCTAAACGCCTGTTCTCTGTTGCTCATTGTAACAAACGGTTTATAAGTTGAGCTACCAGTATATCGAGCCCACTGAATCACAGATTACATTGGAGCAAAATGTGTTCCATGTTTATACTGACGTCTGAGGAAACGTTGCGGGCTGTGTTGAATTTTTTACACGTCCTGATTTTTTTATGTTTATACCTGAACTTATCTGCCATGTATGTGATTCGAAGTTTTAGCCCCAAACCTGCCTCGACTTTAGGGGTGAGTATTTTATCGAATCGAATGAAAAAATTTAGAGTAAATCGAGTTGATGAATTTTATTTTATTATCCTAATTTGATTTGAAATTTTCTTGAGTCGAGTGAGATGGAATCGGATTGAATATATTTGTTTGAGTTATATTAAAGAAGTGATTTTGGGTCGTCGTAATCAGTCACCTAACATAATCAAATTTGTCCACTGTAATTAAATTTGTTATTAACTTTTATTCTCTTATAATTTATTTATTAATTTTTTATATACGAGTTAATTTTTTTATTTGTTTAGTTGTTTCAATTATCTTCTGAATTTTGTCATTATGTATTTTGAAAGTAAAAAATATATTAAATGAAAAAAATGCGATTTTTTTAGTAAATGTTATCTTAAAGATACAATGTAAAATTGATACCAACGTAAAATTTTAATATGAATATTTTATAGCATTATCAATAATTCAATTTTAACAAAAAATTATAAAGATTTAATATGATTAAATAATTCAATAATACAAATAGTGCAAAATGTGAAATTTATAAATAAAATTGTTACTATTTAGGTTTAGTGATATTTTTTTGGATGATTTTAATTTTTGATTTGAGATAAAAGGTGAGAAATAAAAGTAAATGGAGGAGTAAAATTTGGGGGGGATATTCAAAAAAAAAAAATTGGGGGGAGGGGAAATGGGTTTGGGGTAGAAGGGGATGGGAGTGAGTAAAAGTTTTGGGGGTTGAGAGGGTAAAATTTTGGGGGAAAGTAAATGGAGAAGTAAAATTTATGGGAAGGGGGGGTATTCAGAAAAAAATTAGGAGGGGTGGGATGGTAGAGGAGTAAAAGTTTTGGAGGGAAAGTGGGAAGGAGTAAAAGTTTTAAGGGAAAATAAAGAGGTTTGAGAGTTTGGGGTAAAAATACAAAATATTATAGTTTGGTATTCGATTTATTTGAATTATTCGAATTCAAAAACTAAATTCGATTCAAACTTGAAATTCGAAAAAAAAATCGAATTGACTCGAATAATTCGATTAATTCGAATAACTCAATTCATTTAACTCGAAATTCAATTTTTTCTTTCAATTTTTTCGAGTCGTTTGCTCACTCCTATTGTTTACTTAATCCTCACCTGTTTCGAAATTTTATAAAATTTAATCAATTATTAGTTTTACATAATATTTTATATATTATTAATTTTTATAAAATTAATGTTATAAAATTAAAATTTTGTAATTAAAATAGATGAATAATGTATAAAACTAAAATATACCGCACTGGGAAGGGTATCAAGTGTGTTTGCATTGAATTTTCTAAATTATTTGATTTTTATGAAATTATTACAAACATTTGAATTTGTAATTTTATTTAATATAATAATATTTTTTATAAATATCTTAATTTATTTATTATATAAAATGATATTTTTTAATTATTTTTTTATAGTTAATTAATTTCTTTATAACAATGCCAAGTATTATTTTCACAAATAATAACACTATACTTGGAAGAGTTTTTAGAGTATCTACTTTGAAATTAGTTTGACCTTAAAAATTATTTTGCACCGTCAAATACCTGTTCGACACGAATTTAGATTGTGTTATCTCCATCTCTCACATCTAATATTGTATTAAAAAAAGTATGAGTATTTTGCCAAAATAAATAAATATTTTTATTTACTTTAGTGTAGTGGAGGAAAGGCTCCAGTTAACTCAAAGTATTGTTATTGAAATTGGAAGTATTTCATTGCATTGTTGAGTTCCATCCTATTAGGCCCGAAAATACTAAGAGGGGTGAATTGATATTTTAAAAAATCTCTACAAGTTTTTCTAAATGATAAGAAAATGAAAGAAAAACTTGTACACTTTGATTTATAGTGGTTGTCTCAATTGCCTATTTCCACTATCTTAGCTTTCCACGATCAATGATTTATAGTGGTTTGCTTCAATTGCCTATTTCCACTATTTTAGCTTTCCACCACCATGGATTTTCCAATTCACTATTAGAATTTAGGATTGATACCTTTCAAGGAGAAGGTATAATTTTTACAACACTATTTTTTTTAAGGCTAAGATAAAACCTTCCCCCCTAGCTTTTATAGCTAAACTAGAACCCTGCTTAATTTTTGTAGCTCAACTAAAACTCTTTCAGTTTACAGTTGGTGATATGAAAGAAAGCAAACTAAGAATAAAAATAATAAGAAATGGAAATGAGAGTGATACAAGATCTAATAATAAGTTCCTACAGATGTACAAGAGAAAATGAAAGAATGAATAATTTGAAGCTTTTCTCTTAACTTTAATGCTTGGATGTCTCTCTCTTTGGTTTTTAAGTGTTTTTGAAGTGTATTTATACCAAGAAACAAGTTTGTAAACGTTTATGGTATCCATTAGAAGCATTAATTTTGAGCTGAAAAAGTGACTTTGCAGTCTAGGTCTCGAGACTTGGTAAGATGTCTTGAGACATTGTTGAAAAATAGTTGTTATATAGCCATTGGCAGACTATGTCTTAAGACAAATAGACATATGTCTTGAGACATTGGGCTATTATCTCTAGACATGCAGTCCTCAAGTAGATTTTTACATTTGAACTTTCATGTGTCAAGACATATAGTTCTATGTCTCAAGACTTGACTACCAAAGTGACTTAAAAATATTTTAAACATCTTAGAACACTTTGGTATTGGCTCCAAAACATTTGAATAAAATACCAACAAGTGTTGAGTGCAATGGCAAGGCATATTGCACTCCCAAGGGAGAATGGGGTTTAAACTTTGGAGACGACATTGTTGGGAAGAGAAACCAGATATCCCGAACATGGATTGTAAAATGGACATGAAAAGTACAAAAAAAAAAAAAAATTGGGTAAAATAAAACACACTTAAAACATGTTTTTAAGTTTATTATAAATATTTAAAAATATTTGATAAAATTTTCAACCATATTTTTACTGAAAGACTTAAAAATATATAAAATATATAATTTATCTTAAATATTATTATATAAAAAAACTTAGGCACATAAAAATTAACTAATCCAAATGAATATGTATTGTGATTGAGATGAAAATTTGGCACTAAACACGCCTCACTGGGAGCCATCATCAAATCAAAGGAGACTTTCATTAAGCGATTCAATCCTTTTCACATTAAGAAAATCGCGTATTTACAAAATACATATTTAGAATAAAAAAATTAGGAACCAATTTTTTGAGAAATTTAATCACACATATTTTGTTGAAACCACGTATTTATGTAAAATCACGTATGTATGTAGGGACCAACATTTTGAGAAATTTATAAAATACATGGTTTTTTAGATACATATTTTGTAACTACGCGACATCTTAATTTAGTTGTTATACTTTTGATTGAGATGGTGTCATGAGTCAATCAAACATCAACTTAATTAGAAAAAAAACTAAAAGCCAATTATATTTACAAAATAAAAAAAATTAATATGAGGGTATTTTTGTTTATATATTTTTTATAAAATAATATTATAATAGGATTTGAACTTATGATATTATTTTTAGAATTTTAACTTAACCATTTCAATTAAAATTCATTTGATTTTATTATAAAATTTCTATAAATATATTTTTTACATAATTTTTTTCACGATTTAATTAGATCATTACATATTAATTAATAGAGTTTGTCAAAAATAAACCAAGAGTTAATATTTGGTACATTGTCAGTGTAATTTTTTAACTCCACAAGTAGAGTTAAAAATTGTCAGTGTCCCATTTATTTTATTTAGTTATTTATTTTAATATTTTACTATACCCTATAAGATGATTGTCATCAAAAGTACTTTATATTAAAAAAAATATAGTTATAAAAGTATTTCAACAAATTATTATTGTTGGAGTGGTAAAAGATTTTCACATGAATTTGTTAGTTATGTGTTCCTGAATTGGTATCAAGTTGACTCGTGACACCAACTTAGTCAGCCATTTTGTGTATAGTATAGATAAAGGATTCGAGCGATCATGATCCTTAACCCTTTTTGTCACACCCAAAAATCGGGTTAGAAGAATCAAATTTGTGAAAACTGAAAGCGGTCATGCCCCAATTTATAAGGTTATCTTTGAGCATTTATAAATCGATGGTTGAAACAGATACCGAAATTAGGTCATAAATAATTAATTAAAGTATTAAAATAATATAATCAGATATTATTATATTATATTAATTAATTTAAAACAAAAATTGGTTACGAGGTTTAATTTAAAAATAGTGTGTTTTAATTGAATTAAGACCTAATTAGAAAATGGGTAAAATGAATTAAAATATTAATAATGAGACTTGACTTTGAGTATTAACTATTGTATATAAACTAAAATAGGAATGTGTTAACAACTATAAAGTTAAATAAGTTAATAAGAAAAAAATTGAGTAAATGTGTAAGCTAATAAAGAATATGTAAGTTGAGCTCAAAATAAATATATACAAAATAAGCAAAAAAATAAGATATAGATTGAGTGGTTAAGTGTTAATTTCCCTCTTTAAAGAGCCTAGATTTTTCTTTTCTTTTAATTTCTAACAACCTAGGATAAAAGCCACACTAAAACAAATATTATTTGAAGTAAAAATTTGAATAAGAAATAGGTTTAGGTTTAATGGTTAGCATGTTAGAACCATTCTTGGAGGTTTTAGGTTCAAGTCTCTCATTCCTTTTTTATTTCATAATTTCACCAAAAATGCCCCCAGAACATATCAATATAATTAAGCATAAAAAATAAATAAGAAATAGGAAAAAGTCCAATGGTTAAACGTTAGTTTCCCCTTGAGAACTTGAGTTTAAGCCTCTCTTCCCTTTTAATTTTAATTTCAAATTTCGGCAAAATTTTGAAAGAATTACAAGTGACGACCCTAGGGTTTATAAACTCTAAGAATTCATAAAATTCATTCCTAATTAGAATTCATATCTTACCCTTAGAATTCTATCCTCTTTGTATCTTCTTTTCCTAATCAGAATTTTGATTTGCCCCTTTTCAAATCCTAATAGAATTTGCCCTCTATCATTTTATTTATTCTCTTTTTTATTTTCTTTACACCATATTTTCATCTTTGTTGCTATTGATTATTTTGCTTTCCTAGATTAAAACATCCTCTATTCAATTGATCTTTCTATCGGATTTGTGATTGATGTCAATAGCATCTCTATTCTTGCCAAGAATCGGTAAGTACATTTTGTTTCTGAGGTTTAGATCTCGAATTTTCGTAATATTACTATCCAAAACTAATCTTACATTTGATTAATGAATCTTTTACGAATCTTGCCAAAATTCCTGGTAATCTTGATAAATATTGAAAACTGTTATTAATTCTAGCGTAAATGTCATTTGAAGGACTCGATTTAGGTGCCTCGGACCAGATCTATGCGCGAGGAATGCCGTTCGAGATCCCAGAGACAAGTGTGTGTTCTTTTACAAGTGAATTGAGGAAAAATTGTGCCTAGGATAGGGCCACACAGGCATGTAGGCCACTCGTGTGGACCACATGGCCCCTCACATGACCATGCCCCCTGAAACCTTAGGTTTTTCAATTCTCACACGGCCTAGGACCCTCCACACGACCTGCCACACGGTCATGTCTCCCCTGTAGGTTGATTTTGCAAATACCACATGGTCACAGTCTGTCACACGGTCCAATCACATAGCCGTGTGTCCCCTGTTTCTCAGATTTTATAGTTCTGCCTAGAAATTTTAGGATTTGATCAGTTTACTCTGAATGATTTCTGAACTATTTTTAGTGCTATAATTTATTCAATAGAGCCCATGATAATATGAATTATGTTAGAATCCATGATTTGATGGATTGATTTAGTATGAAATCTATATATATTTGCACGAATTGTGAACAATACATATGTTTATTATTTCGGAGTTTGTGATTGTATGTATATTATGCCTTATGTTACTGTTAAACCAAACACTTAATAAGCATGACTTTTTCTACTGGGTTGATTTGTTATAAGCATATTATTTGCTATTGTATTGAACTATTATAAGCATATTGATTGCTACTGTATTGTTCTGTTAAAAACATAATTAAATGTTATTGTATTGATCTGTTTGAGCTTGCCATAATGCATTGATAGCACTAGAAAGAACATAGGTTTTCCTCCTTACTTATTGGTTAAATTGTTCCCATTTAGTTATCCTTAGCATATATTTTAGCATTTCTAGTTTAGTAAATTGCATTTCATAACTTAGTGAATCCTAGCATATTTTATCCTTAAATTTGCTATCTTTTTGCATTAATGCCGTTGAATGAGTTAATTCTAGATTGCGTCCAGAATTGTCGCCGCACCTGATAGCTGTCCGAATAAGAACTAAAAATGCGTGAGCTGTCCAGTCTGGTATAACCAACCTGTACGTACAAGGACAGAATAATTCTGAGGAAAGGACACCTGTACTGTTGGAAGAGGACATAGAAGGTTGACGTGAGAAGAAAAATAGAGGAGAGCTTTTTCTTGACCATCATCTTCTTCATCCTACCTTAAAGCTTGCGGTTATGGTGGTTTAAGCTTCTCACGGGTGAGCCAACATGAAAATTGATGCAAATTAGCTTCTGACGAGAAGAGCTAAGTGCGAGACAAGGGGGAATAGAGAGATTTAGTCGAGTTGTCTAGGAATAGTATTATCCACTCGATTCTTTCTTATTTCTTTCTAAATGCTGGTGATTACCCTCTATTTTCTATTTGTATGGAAGTACACACGAATTCTTGGTTAAATGTTATCTTATTCAATCTTGCTTTTAATGTTTAATATTGGGGTTTGATTGTTTCTTAACACGGAAGTGTTATTACAGTCACTGACACTGGAAAGTGCAGTGATAGTTTGAGCCAACAAGCATTACAACGAAAGTTGAGTGATGATTAGAGGAATTTAGTCCACTTGTTCTTAATAGTGCCGTATTGCCATCATCGGAAGGTGGGGTTAATGTGCATGTTTATGTCTTAAATTAAATAGAGGAGTGAAGCTTGGTAAGATATACATTAAAATTTATTGCCTCAACAATCACCTATCCTTTTATACCTTGTGAGCACTTAATATTCTGTTGAAGATTCAGGTTGAGGATCCCAGTTTATCATTATCATATTTTATTTTATTGTTTTCAAGTTGTTGCTTTGACAACTGTCCTCACAATTTATCTCATTTCTATCTAGTTATTGCACTGACATTAATAGACAAAAGACAACCATCCCTGTGGGATCGATATCCGACAGATTTACATCTGTCTACTATACTTGCATCGACAGTGTACGCTTGCACATTATTGCTGTGATGTTAAACAACTGATCATGCATTGCATGGGGTGGGACAATATGTATGGAGGAAGAAGTGACAATTTATCTGCAAATATATTTTCTGTACACCCACAGCCCAGTGGAAATATTTATCCTTTAATTGCAAACATGATGTACATCCATAACCCATCGACAGCTTTTACCTGCAAATATGTTGTGCATCTACAGCCCAACGATAGATTTTATCTGCAATATTTTGTTGTGCACCTATAGCCCAATGACGGGTTTCAGCTACGAATGTTTGTTGTGTATCCATAACCCAGTGGCAAGTTTTATCTGCAAAACCAGTGGTGGTTAAACCACAACCCGATGTGTAGGTGGTTAGAGTTCGGGGGAACTCCAATTATGGTGTGTAGCGGTGGGGTAGGATCTTTTCTGTTAAACCGAAACTGTATGGCATTCATAAAGCGTGTGCATACAAACTGGATTTTTCTGAGATCATAAAGATAAATGTATACATTGATTGAAATGGTCTGAAATATCAGTATTCTAAAATTGCTATTATGTGTTGTTCTATGCATAGTGTTTCTATATACTTAATCGTTTGCACTGGTTTACAGTGTGAGTTCCATCACTGAGCTTCATAGCTCACTCTTTTCATTTTCCATCTTTTCAGATAACCTACCAAGTTAGAATGCGGACACAACATTCGGAGGGTCTCGACTCGGTTTATTTATAAAACTTTTTTGGCCTCATTATTTGATTTATTCTACTATTCGAAGACTGTATTATTTTATTTTGCACTATGGCATGGGACTTAGGGATTGAGTTTTGTTTTTATATAGCATGACATTTAATTTAGATTTTAGGTTGCCTAAATATGATTGTTAAGTAGCTATGCAAGAACCCCAGTTTTTATTAAAAACATAAACAAATATCATTTTTCCGCTGCTAGGTTATAAATTTATTTTGACAAATAAATAAAATAGAAATTAAAAAGCTTTCAATGGTAATTGTAGCACCCCATACCCGGTCCAGACGCCAGACTCGATCTATAGGATGCTAATACAATAAATCAGAACATTCATAAGCAATCTACTCATTATCATTCAATAAATCAATATATTCAAATTAAGTTCATATTAAACATGCATTAAAGTTAAAACCAACTCTCAAATTAACTTACAAAAGCACTTAAACAATTTTGGAATTAAATAAGGACCAATCGAATCATTTACAAAATAATAGGTAAAATGTTAAAATAGGGGTTACATGGCCATGTGGTGCCATCACACAACCGTGTCCCCAGCCCATGCTAGAGATTGATGCCGTGTAAACCAGGATCACACGACCGTGTCACTAGGCTGTGTAACAGTTTGTGATTGTGTGAGCTATCTTGCACCTAAATTAAATGGACCACACGGTCGTGCCATGCACCCATATGTGGCATACGGCCGTGTGGTAGACCGTGTCACAGGCCGTGTGTGCCTAAAATACCTTCCACAACGAGACAAAGTGACCTAAAATCCTTAATCCTCAAGTCTAAGCAATATACCCTTGATCAACCTATTTCAAGACTCCAAAATATGCGAAAACTAAAAATAATTCATTCAACTTAAGTGTATAACCAAAATGCAAAATTTGGCACCAGAATTCAATCATTAAACAACAAGCATTCATTACCATTCTTGTTAAGACACTCAACCCAAACATACATATACAATCATCATTTCTTAAGCAAGGCATCAATAAGCAAAGTTCAACAAGTGACCTAAAACATGAGTACCTATTTTAACAAACAATGCATACCTTAGTTACCAATGCCTTTAGCCATTTCATACCATTCAAGTCAATCATACGAAACATAAACATTTACAACATAACCAACATTTATTACCAAGTTATGCCATTACCTAAACATATACATAATGCTATTCAAATCTTAGCCAACATCATCAATTTACTAGATATCAAATAGGTACCAACCACTTAACACATCAATGTTACATATGCAAGTTTATACACAACCAAAATGCCAAAACAAATTCATTAGTTGGCAAAGTAAACATCCTATATACATGCCACAAGTAACCAACTTCAAAACATCAAAATTATATCGAATCGAGTAACAGTAGGTGTGAGCTTCTCACTGATCCGATTGACATGTTCTAGGCATCCAAAATCTACAAAAGAGTAGAAACACGAGTAAGTATATAAAATACTTAGTAAGCTCATACATTATAACAATTTCTTACCTCAATTCCCTATTACACACAATTAAATTATGAAACAATTAAAGCTAACAAGGTTCAACAACATCATTAAACATGTAAGATTATGAGCTCAAACACAAATATAACTACAATTTGTTCACATATTCATTTCAAGCCAACTTATGCTTGGATCCAAGAACATATACATTATTTAGTTAACCTTTAATGTCATATCATCGTTTTATATTCTCAATATTTCTCGATGAAGCTTTGTAAAAGAACCCCGCATACAAGTTAATGTAGTAGTGCCGGGTTACCCATTAGGGTTAAACCTACACAATGAATAGCCTGGCCAGGGTTTAATATTCCTGTATTCTTGAGTCCACAACATATGCAGGAGCTTGGAACCTAAACCTATATGCTCGAGTCTGCAACATATGTAGGAGCTCGAAATCTATTCCCGTATTCTCGAGTTCGCAACATATGCAGGAGCTTAAAACCTATTCATGTATTCTTGAGTCCATAACATATTCAAAGGCTCAAAACCTGGGCAAAACTCATTACATTGTATACAAGATTTTTACTAATTTCATCGGGATTTATCTCGCATTATAACACAGTTCCAGATCACCAACAATCATTATTAACAATTCTAATATAACACATTAGCATAAATAATTAAATTATATCGTATGAACTTACCTGCCGAAACTGTAGCGGTTTAATTAATAGAGACTAGTCGACAATTTTTTCTTTTTCTCGTGCGTCCTTCGGTCATTGAAATTCTTGATCTAAAGTATAATTTGATTTAATTAACCAATCCAAATAACATATAAAAGTCTATGAACATCATATTATAGTTCAATTTTTCTATTGTACAACAAATCTCCAAATCTTGTATTTATCATGATTTAGTCCCTAACACCAAAACTAATATAACTTTCATATTTGAGCTTTGATTTCAAACTTTGTCTCAATTAAATCCTCCACTAGTCCAATAGAACATAAAAAATCAGAATATTCACACACATTTTGAACTTATTACATTTTAGTCCCTAAGTTCAAAACTAACAACTTTTACCTTACAAACTAGTCCATTAACATATCTAAGCTTCAAAACTAACCAAATAACCAAAAAAACTTCAAGAAAATATTAATGGAAACTTTAACAAACTTTAACAGTTTCGCGAAATAGTCTTTGGGTTATCTAAATCAAGCTCTTGGGATTCCAAAAACATAAAAATTACATGAAACGGGATTGAATTTACTTACCAATTGAAGAAACAAAGTTGAAAATGAAAACCCTAAGCTTTCCCTTAACATACTACCATGGATGAGAATGATAAAGATGATGACAACTTGTTTCTCATCTTTTGTTTCTTTATTTTTAAGATATATACTTAGGTAAAATTGTAATTATTAAGACTTCTTAGATTAAGTTAAACTAATCATACCATTGACCATGTTTAATCTTCCTAATCAAATAAATAATGTCATTATCCACTAACAAATATGAAAACGATGGTCCATTTGCTTAATTGAACCTTCAAACACTAAGAAATTCCATAGCAGCTCACTTTTACTGAGTTTGCGATTTAGCTTTTTTATCCTTAATTAACTAGCCAAATGTAAAAATTACAGGACCAAACCTTAATACAACACTTAATAACTTCGTAAATATTTTAATATTTACAGACTCACATGTCAGAATTGTGGTTTCGAAACCACTATTTTCGACACCATTAAAAACGGGCTATTACAAGTGTCCCCCCTAAAGGAAATTTTATCCTCGAAATTCTTACTAGAAAACAAATTATGGTACTGAGATTTCATAGATTCCTCTTTTTCCCACATTGCTTCTTCGATACCATGACGATGCCACATAACCTTCACTAACGGCCAAGTTTTATTTCGAAGTTCTTTCACTTCCTGAGCCAGAATTCTCATTGGTTCTTCACTATATGACAAATTCAACTGTAACTCAATTTCATCAGTGAACATCACAAGTCATGGATCTAAACTGTAACAACGTAACATCGATATGTGAAAAACATGATGAATCTTTTCTGACTCTAGTGGTAAAGCCAAACGATAAGCTACAGGTCTGATTCTTTCAAGAATTTCATACGACCCTATAAGTCTCGGGCTAAGCTTTGCTTGTCTCCTGAATCGTAATAGCTTTCTCCAAGGTGAAACTTTCAAAAATACTTTATCCTTGACTTGAAATTCAATATCTTTTCGTTTCAAATCAACATATGATTTCTGTCGATCGGAGGCAACCTTCAAACAATCACGGATAACACTCTGACTTTATCTTCTATTTCATGGATCTGACTAGTACCAATAATTTTTCAGTAACTCAACTCAGACCAATACAATGAAGCTATACATGTTCGCCTGTATAAAGCCTCGTGCTATGCCATTTTGATACTCCTTTGATACATGTTGTTATAAGTAAACTTAGATAATAGTAAAAATTTCTCCCAACTGCCTTCAAACTCAATAGCACAAGATCGCAACATATCTTCGAGAATTTGTATTACTCGCTCAGATTGTTCATCTGTTTGGGGATGAATAGTAGTACTAAAATTTAATTTTGTACCCATAGTTCGTGTAGTTTACCCCAAAATCTAGAGGTAAATCTTGGACCATGATTGGAAATAATAGATATTGACACACCATGTAATCGTACGATTTCAAAGATATATAACTCAACTAATCTCTTGAGTGAATAATCCCTTATGATAGGAATACAGTGCATAGATTTTGTTAATCTATCAATAATAACCCAAATGACATATTTCTTTTTTGGAGTTAGCAGTAATCCCGATACAAAAACCATCTTTACTCGTTCCCATCTCCATTCTGGAATCATTATAGGCTGCAATAAACTCGACGGGACTTGATGTTTTACTTTCACTTGTTGACATACCAATCATTTAGTCACAAAATCAAATATTTCTTGCTTCATACCTGGCCACCAATATATTTGCTTCAAACACTATACATTTTCGTACTACCAGGTTGTATAAAAAAGGCACTGCTGTGAACTTCGCTCACAATATCCCGTTTCAATGTTGTATCATTCGAAACACACAAACGACCCCTGAAATACAATTTACTATCATCATCGATAGTGAACTTTGTCGTCTGACCATTTTTAATCAAGTCATGCTTCAATTTCAACTCGAAATTTTTTTTTGTAACTCAAAAATTCGCTAAAGAAGAGTAGATCTAACTCTCAATTCAGTCTGAATAAAACTGCCACGTTCCAAAGTCAATCGAGTATTCAAAGCTTTCAGGGCAAATAAAGACTTCCAGCTCAAAGCATCTACAACCATGTTTGCTTTGCCAGGGTGATAGTCAATAATCAAATCGTAATATTTCAACAATTCGAGCCACTTGCGCAATCTTAGATTCAATTCTTTCTGAGTCATCAAATATTTCAGGCTTTTATGATTAGTTTAAATATGACATTTTTCACCGTATAAGTAGTGCCACCAAAATTTTAAAGCAAACACGATTGCAACTAACTCAAAGTCATGTGTTGGAAATTTCTTTCTGTGTTTTCAGCTGATGAGAGGTATAAGCTATCACTTTGCCATCCTGCATAAGTAGACAACCTGGTCCGTTCAATGAGGCATTATAATAAACTTTAAATTCTTTTTCGGATTCAAGCTGAGTTAACACTAGAGCTTCGGTTAACATCTTTTTCAACTGACCAAAGATTTTTTGACATTTATCAATCTAAAAAAACCAAACATCTTTTTATAGTAGTTTCGTCAACGAAAAAACTATCATAAAAAATCCTTTCACAAAATGTCGATAAAAATCTGCCAAACCTAGAAAGCTACGTATCTTAGTAATATTTCATTGAGGTTTCCAACTCACAATCGCATAAATTTTGTTCAGATCAACTCGAAAACTATTTGCAGAAATGACAAGCTCTAAAAATCAAACCTTGGGTAACCAGAATTCATATTTGCTGAACTTTGTATAAAGCTATTTTTTGCGTAAAGTTTGCAACACCATTTTCAACTGCTGATCGTTCTCAATTTCATTTTTTTGAATAAATCAAAATGTTGTTTGTGAATACAACTACGAATTGATTTAAGTATGGAAAAAACACTCTATTAATCAAATCCATGAATATAGCAGGGGCATTCATCAAACTAAATGACATAACAAGAAATTCATAATGACAGTAATGAGTTCTGAACGCTGTCTTCGGAACCTATGGCTCTTTAACTCGCAACTAGTAATATCTCGATCACATTTCGATTTTCGAAAACATAGTGGCCACTATCAAATTATCAAACAAGTTAATGATTCGAGGTAGTGAGTATTTATTCTATATCGTCACTTTATTCAACTGCTGGTAATCGATACATAATCTCAAAGTGTCGTCTTACAGGAGAACCCCACGGTGATACAATCGGTCTAATGAATCCCTAATTTATTAATTCTTGCAATTGTGCTTTCAATTCTTTTAGTTCTGTACGTGCCATTGTATACGGTGCAATGGATATCGGAGAAGTTCTTCGTACAAGATCAATCACAAACCCGACTTCCCTTTCTGACGGTAACCCAAGTAACTCTTCTGGAAAAATGTTAGCAAATTCTCGCACTGTCGAAACCTAATCTAATTTCAATTAAAATGCTCGAGTACTAAAATTTATGCTAGATAATCTTCAGCACCTTTCCGAATCAACTTTTGAGTAGTAAAATCTGATATAGTGCTAGTGACACAATCAGATTTGTCTATTTCAACACTAATCAAAGCACCGCTCGGATGCTTTAAAACAATTCATTTCTATTTGCAACTGAAACTGCATCATGAACTGTTAGCCAATCCATACCCAGTATAACATCGAATTCATCAAATGGCAATAACATCAAATCAGTAGGAAATTCGTAACCTCAAATTTTTAGTGGATAGTTTTTACAAATTTTATTAACTATCACATTGTACCTATCGAATTTGACACCCTAATATCAAAATTAGTGAAATCTACTAGTAAATTCTTTTCTGTCACTAATGTCGTGCTTATATAAGGATGTGTTGATCCAGAGTCAATCAATGCAATAACAGTAACATCAAAAAGAATAAAAGTACTAGCAATGACGTCAGGTGTTGTAGCCTCCTCTCTAGCATGGATCGCATAGGCTCTAGTTGGTGCTCGAACTTCGGATCTAATGGTCATATTGCATGCTTCACTGTGACTACCCACAGGAGTATTCCTAGGTCTCAGTCTTCTATCTCTTTGAGAAACAGTCGCTGGTTTAGTAGTTTGCTCTGAACCTTACTCAACTTTATTTGGACAATCTCTCAGAAAATGTTCGAGTGAACCACATCGAAAAAGACCTCCTCATTTAAATCTACAAAAGCTGAAATGAGTTTTGCCAACTATTCACAAGTAGGTATGCCTGTATTTTGAAAGCTACCAACATTCGCTACTGAAGTAGCTTGAGTCTTGGAAGGAGTTTGTCTAAATGTACTTTTCTCGTATTTCAAGTAGAAGGAACAAACTGACTTCTGAAATCTCTCAGTTTCTTAGGTAGAGGAGTCGAAAAATTTTTAGACATGCTTATTTTGCTCGAGCTTTCATTCTTAGATTTTGCCCTTTTTTTCATTCTAGATCGCTTCAATTTTTAGAGCACGTCCAGATAACTCAAACGACGGAAATGTGTAAGTGTATACAATCGTAACAAGTAATAAAGTGAAAAGTAAATGTTGAGTTATCGTACCCACAGACACTGTGAAAAGAATTATTTATGAATGCAAATGAAAACAATTTGATGAAGAAAAATATTTTGACTTGAGGAGGTGATTAAAAACTAAGATTTTTAACTAATTAAAATAAATAAAGAGAAAATAAAAGTTCCAATGCACAATTTCAAAAGATGATTTTAATCAAGATGGCATAATTGTGTTAGATTAATTAAATTTCTTAGCTTAGAATTACTAAACTCATGTTCATGTTGTTACGAATAAATTCACTGCAACTTGGTAATTTGCTAACTTATGAACATACTGACCTACCAAAATCCATTTATCTCTTAACTATATCTCTATGTAACACCCCTAACCCGAGTCCGTCACCGGATCAGGGTTACGAGGCATTACCAGAATATCACAGTTCATACAGATATTCATTTCATGTCGCAACTCAGAATTTAATCACATCAAAGCTCGAAACTTAATCAAATGTCAAATTTAAATAAAAATAATCATAAAATTCAAAAGCATTGCATAGTTGAAACATAATCCGGCATCTATCTAAGCATATCATATATCGAGTATATGTCAAATATATATAATACATAAGCAGACATCCTATTTTTATTGCCGAATATTCACATATCAATTATTAATTCTACACTAGCATATAACAAAACCAATCGAAAAATTTTCTTATTATAATAATAATAGTCAATTACATATGAAATCATAATAATATACACATGACCGAACATACCAATAAAGCTTATATAAATATATATATATATATATATGGTGCACATTGTTATCATAAAATCAAGAGCCATATTTTAAAAGTTAAAATACAAACAACATCTCATTGTACACCTAATTCGCATATGTAAATTAGTATGCAAGAACTTCATATCACATTCTTTTAACTAATAATTTATTAGGTCACCCCATTATCAAATCATATAATTATCATAATGGACCAATATAGTAACCGAATTTATAACACACATGTACACTTACCTATTTTAACATTAGCACCAACTTAACCTTTTTAACTATCCATAAAAAAATAACTAGCGAAAACATACTTAAACCATATCCATCATTTACCCTATTTGATTCATATCAAAAAGAATTATGAAACACATTTACTGCTTATTATTTAACAATCAAATGTATATAACCAATATACACTCAAATACATTATTAATACAAGCCGAAACAAAATGACCTATACATTCAAACTTATAATCAACCAACCCAAATAGTTACCAAATCCATACATACCACACATATAATATATATATAAATTCATTCACCACATCATTAACGAAACATAGCAACCATATTCCACATATAAATAGGTCATAACCAAATTGCTAAAACCAAACACATAAAACATTTGAAAAAGAACTCATGAAACCTATCCTAAATCTAATGATCAAAGATAAGCCATTTTCGCATGGCTATATACATATACAAGTCCCAAAATCAAATATTTCATCTATGCTATACATGCCATAAGCCCAAAATTCAACTTAGTAAAATACCGAAAGATATAATTGATAGTGTGATAGACTTTGCTTACGATCCCCAAGCACGTAACGACCTCCAAAATCTAAAAAAAAAACAATGACAAATAAATATACAAAGTAAGCTAACTTAGCTTAGTAAGCCTTAAGCAAATATATATATATATAACATATAATTTCATAAGTAATTTATCAAGGTCGAATATACACATAGATAAACATTACTAATACATTCACAAATCTCAAATCATTTTTGTCATGGCTAATCGTTTATACACAAGCTTCCAATCATATACCTATAATTAACATAAGGCTGAACATACGTTTCATATACACTCATATACTTATAATAGCATTATGTATCATTTTTGTTATATATAAAACAAACTTACTTACCTAATTATCAAATAGGTAATTAAACATCACATACCTGATCATTTTAACTCATTAATCACATTCGATACCACATCGGCATAAAGCCTTCTAGTCACAAAGCCAGATATGATACACCGGCACGAAGCCTGCTACGCATAAAGCCTGATATATGTTAGAGTATGCCTAAAGATCAATCATGAGATGGTTGTAATAACATACTTGATTTATCATGTTTATTAATATAAGGCGTTACCATTATTATTTCAGTTTCTTTTCTGTGTGTATAAATAAACTGTTTTATAATAATGTCCTGAGAATAATATGATTATTCTTAAAAGGTCCTTAGTCAAGTATTATTGTTGGATAGGACAACAATAATGCATTAAGACTAACATGTAGTTGATTGATGATAAAGAGTTGTCATTGATATGGAATGTCAAAATAGATGCATGAATATGTGTGTTAGAGAACAACATATTGGACTGACCCGTTATGAGTATGTTTCTTGGATTATTATGTAATTGTCACAACATTACACATAGTGATTAATAAGTATATGATCCTCAGACTTGAGATCATCATAATCCCAACATCGTGAGTTGTATATTTTGATACAATCAAATGTACACAGTAACTGGTTGTTCTATAAGGGCTGATGTTCGATATACCACGATCTATGTAGAGGGATATGGTTGATCGATATAGGATAAGTCCCTCCTACATAATGGGAGTAATATCTTAGGCCACTTGATTGAGTGAGACTAAAAATGCATGGCCATGCTCAAATAAGCTGATATGAGATGTCATACTTATTTGTATATCATAGTCTACTTAAGATATCAAGGAACATGGAATGGACTATGCAAGTGTGACTATTCCATGACTTGTGTCCAATCCAGAGATAAAGGACTTAAGGATTATTGTATGAAAGGTTAATCATAAAAAAGTTATGTCGAATCATGATTTCTTGTGACTTAGGTAGCAGTGATGCATTGCTAGGTGCCACTTATTGTTTGTAACATTTGAATCGTTCTAGTATTACTGCTAACGTTACAAGAACCTATAGGGTCACACCCTATAGTTGAAATGAACGGAATAAAACATAGTTGGTATTGTGTTTGGTTGTCGCTTGAATTAAATTAATTATATAATTAATTTAATTGGGTAATCAAATATCGAACACATTATGTACAAGGTTGTTTTATGCATAATGAGAACAGGAATTTGGTTAGTATATAATTTCAAATAAATATATAGTTTACCGAAATCATTATTATAATTAATGTAATTATAATTTTTGATTTAAAACATTTTTATATTTATTTTAATTTTTAGAAACCCTAAAAATAGATATAAAAATCTCATTTTTTCTTTGCTTGGGGTCTAGCAGCCGTCAAAGTAAAGTCTTTTCAAAAATAGTTTTAGGGATTCCTTCCGTTCATTGTCAACTGGGTGGATTACGTAGAGATCGGAGTCACGATAGATTGCGGCTTGGTTCGATAGTAGATCAGATTACTCGTTGCTGAGGCGTTGCTGTCTACTCAGAGTAAAGATTCGGTATTTTCGAAACCTTTATTTCACTCCGATTTGTTCCTCACACATGGATCCATGGTTAGGATCGTCGAATATTTTATTTTCCCACTGCGCCATAGGGGTGCTGACGTTCCAAAAATATAATTCACCGGCATAAAGCCTGCTAGGCACAAAGCCCAAATATCACTGATACAAAGTTGGTCTTATACATAATTCATATATAGGAAATCCTAATTATTCTTTAAGGTTAATACTACGCTTTCCAAACGTCGTATCTCAGTTAAATCGAACTTGTACCCAAATCTCACAAGCATTTATACATTCGGCTATTAATATGAAAGTTCATATAATTAAATTCAGCATATAAAATTCATATACACTCTAATTTAATGACGTTTATTTGCTTATAGACTTACCTCGGACGATGAAAATCAGAACAGGACGATTAATCAACAACTTTGGTTTTTCCTCGATCCAACTCTGATTTCTTTGGTTCTTGATCTAAATGTATTCAAAATAAACTAATTTAAATATACCTTCATTCAATTTAGTCCAAAAACACACAGATGGGTAAATTACCATTTTTCCCCTGACATTTTACACTTTATACATTTTAGTCCAAATTTCACCAAACACAAAATACACAAAATCTCACAACAACATAGTTAGGCTGAATCTTCCTTGTATTCATACAAGTCCATGCATTTCATTTATTTCACATTTTAGTCCCTGAATTTATTATTTTTGCAATTTAACCCTAATTACTCAAAATCATCAAAAATTTTGAATACAAAACATATATATCCAAAACATATATTTCATAATTCATCATCAAACATCACAAAACACAATTATTCAACAATGGCATAACTCAAAATATTCATCAAAATAAAAAATTCTAGCATGGATCGGATAGTACTCGAAGCAACGATCTCAAAAACATAAAAATTATCAAAAAAGAACAAAATCCATACCTGAATCAGGCTTTGTAAGTGTCGAATATTCCAAAGCTTTAAACCATTATATTTCTCTCTTAGTTTCGGTCAAAAAGATGAAGAACATGGTTTTAAATTTGTTTGGCCAAACCTTAATACATAACTTCGTAAATATTAAATAAATAATATTTGCGGACTCACACATCGAAATTGTGGTTTCAAAACCACTATTTATGACACCACTAAAAATCAGGCTATTACAGTAATGACCTTTTTGAAGAAAAATATTAGATTAATCGTATTTTTGCTCACTCATAAGTTTTTCTAAAAATAAGTTAATTTTTCTTCTAAGATAAACAAATATTTTAAAATGTCTGTTTTATAAATTCTGATAACAAATATTATTTGGGATTTTCTTCAACAAGTACATAATGTTGTTGCAAATCCGAGATCCCAATGGATAATAAGAAAATATGGTAATCATTCTTACCGAAGGGAGTACTTAAAATTAATGGATAAGGTATGGTTTTACTTTGTTCGATATAGGTTCATGCCTATCTCACATAGTTCCACCATCTCGATAGAATGAATGCTTTTTTTATATGCAATTATAACAGAGAAGTTTATCAATGTTGGGAAAATTATGCTCAAAGAAATCCAAGATTGTGCGAGGAAAAAGGCAGGAAGTGCTTATTTTCCATTATTGACTACTTCACTTTGCTTGAGGGCCCAAGTTAAATTAAAAGCAAACCTAACGGAAGCTTTTGAAAACTCTAATGTTTAAATTTCGTGTCTTGGTAGAAAATAGTAATTATTTTGAAAATTCGTCATCTCCTAAACTAGCAGTTTAAAATAAGTAAGCAAGAGCCCAATTAAAAATTTAAACAAACTTAAAGGCCTTATTGCATAAACAAAACCCAACATAAACATTAAATTTAAATGAAAGAAAATGAAAGCAAATGTAGAACCTCCGAATCCCTCACAGCACCAAATCGCCTAAGACTGAGGATTACTTGCACGGTTAAAAGGAAGAGCAAGTATACGAAACATAGTGTGTAATCCCCTATCAGTCAATCAGTATACAATGAGCAGTGATAGTCTGGGCCTGAGCCCTATTCAGTAACAGTACAGTGTGGGCCTTAGCCCAATACAGTAACAATGTGGGCCTTAGCCCAATATAGTAATAATGTGGGCCTTAGCCCAATACAGTATCGGTACAGTGCAATAATGCAACCCATCCCAATCGAGCCAACACACCACTCTGTACCACCAACACACCATATGGGGATAAAATTGACCCACCCAGCCAACACGCCAATATCGCAGCAAAGCTGCCAGTAAAATAAACGGCATATAGCCATCAGTAGGTCCACAGTCATCTTGGGCGACCCGTGCAACCTTATCGGTACGGTACACTTCCTTCAAATATAACAACCCATCCCCATGCAATATGTCATGACATAATATTGTACGTGTATGCAAAATGTCATGCTCAATCACAGTCACACATATCATAGAGCAAATCAGTCATAACATAAGGCAATAACAATCATTTCATCTCTTAGGGGTATAACAGTCATTTTACCCTATGGGGGTGTTTCGGTTATTTTACCCTATGGGGGTAATTCAGTCATTTTACCCTGTAGGGGTAATTTGGTCATTTTACCCTATGGGGGTAATTCGATCATTTTACCCTGTGGGGGTAATTCTGTCATTTTACCCTGTGAGGGTAATTTGATCATTTTACCTTGTGGGGGTAATTCGGTTATTTTACCCTGTGAGGGTAATTCTGTCATTTTACCCTGTGGGTGTAATTCAGTCATTACCCTTTGGGGGTAATTCGATCATTTTACCCTATGGAGGTAATTCGATAATTTATTGACCTCTAGAAAGGTCTACAGTTGCCTCGAGTGACTCAGGTAACCTAAATGGTCATAACAGTGTAAATGGGCCCAAGGCCCAGTATTCGGCCCAAGTGGGCCCACACGCTCGTGTGGCCCGCTCACCCTAGATTTTGCGACGGCTACGAAATCCACATAGCCCAGTGTACTAATTGCTTTAAATCATGGATTTCGTTCATGTGGGGCCCATAAGCCCACCGAGCCCATACGGCCCATTTTAGCCCAATGTGGCCCATTACAGCCTAAGCCCATGGAAATGCTCATAGAGGCCTCTACAATTTATCGCCCATGATTCGTAGGTTTGGCTTTCTACACGAGCGATCGCACACTTGTGTGGTCTCAACGCCGTATTTTGGCTTTTCGGCTTTTGCCATTCTACAGTTACAGTAGGGTAGTTACACACCTGATGCGATTTGTAGATTCCTTTCATTCAGAACACTCTTATTCCAAAAATCAATGATCATCGCAATGCAGGTTGGAGAAAGCAACGAAAACCTTGAAAACCTCACCGATCTCCCATCGAGAACAAGGAACAAATGAGATGATATATATCTCTCCATAACAACAACCTCCCCAAATCCCAATATTCTCTCCTTAAATCTCTCCAAATATCCCACCACAATTCTCTCTATGACCAGTTCAAACTCCATTTAGCAGTATTTCAATCCAACTCTACCACCCACACGAATTAGGCAGCAAAATAAATACTCCCTTTTTGATGTGCCACCACTCGAACCTTAGATCCTATGTACACTCCACATGCATCTTACCACTAGACCAACAACTCCTTTATATCATATTTTAACAACAATAATTTAAGAACCTACTATCTAGATCCAAGGATTTTATTCACTTAAAATAAAAATTTGCATAAGCCAAGGCTTGAACCCCTGACTTCTCAGACACTTCCAAACACTCCTAAATCACTTAACCACTAAAGCATACATTCATTTATATCACTTCCTTGCACAATTAAATATTTATGTGCAGTCTCCTAACTGTTCCCTTTTCAAAACTTATTTCTTCTAGGCCCAAAATTCAAGGTGTTACAAGTTAAATCAGATCCAGCCGAACGAACTAGAATCTGAGAAGTCGTCAACCAAATCTAAACCAGAAGTTAACTTAGTAAATGTAACAGAAGAAGCAGAATCTGAAGGTAAACCAAATAGCCCTAAATCGAGAGTGGAATCAAATATTGCTGAACCAGTTGAGCCAAGTGTTAATCTTATGTTGACCATTCCAATAACTACTTCTTCAAACACTATGAATAAATTAAAATTTTCAACTATGATGGATATGTGGAAATTTATACATAACCAACAACAGGCTTATTGGAAATATGAAAAAAAAAGAGAAGATTCCATAAGTAATACTTTTAAGAATATCTCTAACAGTTTCATTCTTGAGTTCCTAGATCATATCTTTGAGTCATGGCAAGAAGAGGACATTAATACAAGCGAGAACGAGAAAGCAAAGGAGCAAGACAAAGGGGATGGTTCAACATAATCAAAGGGGGGATTTCTTTTTTTTTTCTTTTTAGTATTGCTTTTAAGAAAATTATTTATTTTAGGAATATTTTATTTTATACACAATAAATTTGAATAATTTGTATTTTATGAATAAACTAAGCCAAATGCTCTTCCATTAATATTTGTTCTTTCGTAAAAAACATATTAGTGTGGCAATGTGAATATACATGTCTGATTGGATTTTTCAAGAAAGACTTGGTACTTAAGCAATCTTTATGACTCACCTCGCTCTTTTGAGTCCTACTTGGTGTACAATTTTCATTCACTACTTTGTTATTTTGCAATGAGGACATTGCTTCTTTTTAAAGGGGGTAAGGGCCAATCTTGTATGATTTTTTTAAATTTTCAATCTTAACACATAAGTATGCTGAAATAAAGTGATGCTCAGAAATAATTTTTGTTAGTATGTTGGCCCATATGCCAGTATAATTTTTTATTTTATTTAAGTTCTTGTTATATGTTAGCTTAGTTATGGTATGCTTGTATTTTTCATTAGTCTTATATATTCGTTGCCATGAAAATTTACTTTCCTTAGAAATAGACATCCATGAAGGTTTAAGTCTTTATAATTGTCTTAGTAACTCTCTTGAGGCGAAATCCTAGGAAGCATAAGAATCTAAATATGATTTTGGCACGTTTTCTTTGGATCGTTTAAGCCTTTCAAGCCTACCATATGAATTTAACCATAGAAACCTTAGTTTGAGCCATATAGCCTATTTTATTATTATTTACTTACATAATAAGCACCATATTATCATCTTTTAAATTTTTACCCTATCTTGCACAACTCTTAACTATATTTGTTTTGGCACGTAAAATTTGGGGGAATAATAAGAAAGATATACATGCTTCAAAAAAAAAGAATAAAAGAAAAATATCTAATCAAATATTGAGATATATTGTCAAGCATAAGTTTCAAATTAAGTTTGGGGGTGTTAAAACCTGTAACGTCCCGTTTTTAATGAAATCAGAATAGTGGTTTTGAAACCACAAGCCTAATGTGAAAATATTTATTTTAATATTATTCTAAAGTCTACGGTATGATAGCAGTGTTGTATAAAAATCTTGTTAAGAAATTTCGACGTTTGCATGTTTAACTTGGTAAAAAGGACTAAATTGTAAAAAATGAAAAATTAGAGTTCTATAAGTTAAAGGTACTAAATGGCTATGAAATTAAATGGTTAAGGGATTTATGTGGTAATTATACCATTATTATCATGAGTGGACAAATATGAACATTAAATGTGTGCTTTTAAAGGTTAAATTACAAGGTTATTTAAGTAAAATGATAAATAAGTTAAGTAAAAAGATAAAAGAAAAATCTATCATCTTCCTTAATGAACTACTCCACCGAAATTGAGAAGAAAAAAATTGCCATGGGAGCTTGATAAGTTCGATTAGACATTCCTCTTGCATGTAAGTGATTTCAGTCCTGTTTTTAATGATTTTTATGTTTTCAGGATAGTTATAGCTTAGTCTAGCTAGCCCAGGGACTAATCTGCTAAAATATTAAAATATTAGGGTTTTTCCATGAATGTGTTCATGTGATTTTTGATGTTTGATGGAAGAAAATGCATCTTTGTTTATAAATGAACAACTTTGGTAAAGTGAATTTTGTTAAAAATGTCAAATAGGGATTTATTTGTAAAATGTGTAAAATACATGGTTAAAATTGTGAAATAATGAATTGTATGACTTGCTATGGATCTATATTAAATTTGGCTAGCTTAGGTTAGGGATGAAATTACATGTATTTCAATTTACGAGCTTAAGGAGTCAATTGTAATGAAATTAAAACAACAGGGGTAAAAATGTAATTTTGCAAAAATACGAAATTAGATTGAATTAAATAGAATGGATATTAAATAGACTGAATTTATTTATTTAGATCAAGATAGACCTTGTACGACTTTAGATCGGGGTAAAGATAAAGCTTCAGATTAGTCGACTCCGTTTCTATGCCTTTATTGTCGAGGTAAGTTCATGTAATTGTATAATGTTTTAATGTTATCTTTTGAGCTATATGTAAATTGTGGATTGTTATGTAAATAATTAATGCAAATCCAATGATGTTACGACAACTATCGAGCCCCGTTTGAACCTTAGAAATTCATAGGATACAAATGACATGTCATTAGGGTTTCCATGTTTCGGGTGCTGGTCTTGAATATCCTACCGATGGTTGAGGTCAGACATGTGTTGCAGATACACCATAGCTCGTGTGAGCAGCATCGTTTTGCTTACATTCCAACGCACAGCTCGTGTGAGCAACGATGTAAAAGAAAGGAAATGTTTGATTATATGTTTAGCACACTTTGTGAGAGCTATCCCGCATATCCGAGGATATTCTAAATGGTTCAACGTGCATGAATTTGAAAGGAAATGGTAAGTGTTCAATATGAACCAAGACATGTATCTATGAAATACATTGAAATGGTGAGCTACATGGAAAACATGTTATGTTATGATGGATGATAAATCTAATTGAATCATGCTCAAGTATAATGGTTATCCATGTTAAATTCATATGAATTATGTTCAAGTATGCTAACATGTTTCTGTGCTGGTGCTAAGGCTTGGGCCAAGCTAAAGGTTGGATTATATCATGTCAAATTTTAATGTTATGTAATGAAATGGTAAGTTATGCTTTATGTTATACGAACTTGCTAAGCATTATATGCTTACATAGTCTCTTTTCCCATGTTTTATAGATAATCGGAAGCTTGTTCGGTTTGGAAGCTCATCAGAGACCTACACACTATCGTACGAACATATCGGTAGCTTTAGATGTTTTGGATTTGGTTATAATGACATGTATAGGTGGACTTTTGTTAATGATTAAATTGTTATGTTTGGTTTGTAAATGTGGTGTTGTGGTTGGTAAATTTTTGGCATTTTGATGACTAATGTTGAAATGGTCAAGTGATGGTATATTTTGAATGAACAATTTGGTATGTTTGAGTGTGGTTTGGCATGTGATTATTGTGGTATGACTTGGTATGGAAATAGGTAGATATGTATGGTTGATTCATGGATAAGTATGTTTATGTTTAGGTTGATTTAATGATTTGTGAATGAGGTGCCTTTTGGCATATTGGTTGTATGGATTGATATCATATTGAATTAATCCTATCATGCATGTTTTAGGTATGTTTTGAAGATTGATGATATGTGCAAATGGCTTGTAGGTGTGAGCTTGATTTGGGTGAAAGAAATTGCTTGAAAATGACCTATTTCTTGTCCACACGGCCAAAGACACGGGCGTATGTCTTTGCTGTGTATGACACAAGGCCATGCGACATGGTCGTGTGTCCCCTTTAGGTTTCAAGGGTTGTAAGTCAGGCAGTAACACGACCTAGCACACGAGCGTGTAAGGCCATTTCGAGAGATACTCGGCTGGCACATGGGCGTGTAGCTTGGCCGTGTGACCCAAGTCAGAGAGTTACACGGGCACTGACACGGGCTGGGACACGGCCGTGTGTCCCTACTTTGAATGTCCACACGGCCTAGCCACACGGCTGTGTGACCTCTACAGTGTGAAATTTTCTATCTTTTTCCATAAAATTCTAAATGTTTCTGATTTAGTCCCGAATCAATTCTTAAGTGTTTCTAAGGCCTCGAGGGCTTAAATAAGGGACAATAAACATCTGTTTGAATAAGTTATGCCATGATTTATGAAATTTTTGTAAATGATTGATTTAAGTTATGTTTTTACGGTAATGCTCTGTAACCCTATTCCGACGAGGGATACGGGTTAGGGGTGTTACAAAACCAATTAGTAGGAAGACTGTACCCTAAAAAAATCCAAGACAAAATTAAGGTTAAGATGATTTTGCCTAAAAATCACTTCTCTTTATACTTACCTTGAGCCTAGCCCCATTGCAACCTTGTAAAAGACCTATTGATTTTGATAATTATGCCGACTACATTAGTGGAGAGAAATTACTAAGTGCAAAATATGAAGACCAATAATTAAACCTTAGGATTGTTTTGTCTAACTAGATAAGGAAATTTTGTTGAATGGTGAATTTTATACATGACTTTGGAATGCATGCAAATTATTATTAATGATAGCATTTTCTTTTACTTAACATAAGATTTTGAAATAATATCTGCATGTGAGTGATTTAGTAGCAAGAAGAGATTGTGAGCATAAATTTGTTCTTGCATGATTATGTGAAAAGTTGATTCTTTGTAAATATTGTGCAAGTTTGCCCTAAATTTTGCTTTGTATAAAACATTACTCGAGACGAGCAACGGATTAAGTTTGGGGGTGTGATACGTCTAAATTATATAGGTTTATTTAGAATCTTTTTACTTATAATCTATGCAAATGTTGAGTACATGGATAGCTAATTGAGTAATTTTAGTTCATATTAAGATATTGGGCATAATTTTAGTAAAGTGTGTAATTTTATGAAATAAAGTATTAATTTTACATAATTTCTATTTTATGTTACATGTTAGTTTTTGCTCAATTTGCTGTAGTTGGACCATTAAGTTAATAAATGTGGGAGCCAATAAAAACACACATGGACATGAGCTAAAATACACTTCATGTGGACGATAAAGACAAAAAATTTGATCCAAAAAAGACTGATTAAACCCAGTTGAAAGTTGTTTGCTGAGAAGGGCCAGTCTGCTAGCTAGTTGGGTTGTCAAAATTGTCCAGCAGGGAGATAAGCCCAAATTCAGCAAGACATCAAAAGCAGCCCAAAATCAGCTTTTGAATGTTTGAATTGAAGGTCCTTGAATGTGTGAAAGAAAAATTGGAAATTAGCCCCCAACTAAACCTTTGAAAACCGTCTAACCCTTTGCATGATCCATGCATCAAATTAAGCATGAATCAAGCAACCACTCAACCCTCACTCCACAATTTATGGCCGACTAAGCAAGGGAGAAATCCAAGGGACCTCCATGATATTTTTAGCAAATTCCCAAGCCATTCCTATAGTATAAATACCAGCCCTTATCTCCCATTAAGCATTTCATCCAACAATCCCTCATCCATCAATCCTTCAACACATTTTTCATTTCTCATCTTTCTCACCTCTCTAAAGCTCTCCATTTTCCTTTATTTAGCAAGAATTTCCTTGAGAAAAACCTCTCTAGGCTGGCCACCTTGAAGAGCAATTTGTGAAGGAGAAATTGCGAGAATTGGAGGAAGCCACCACGATCAGTCTTCGGGAAACCGCTGAACTCAATCAAAGAGTTTCTTCTACATTTATCTTTTCAATTGTTCTTAGTTGTTCAAACATGATTGTAAATTGTTTAATTGTTCATTCAATTCATGTTTATGTTGTTCTGTGCCTCAATCATTCATGCTTCCAATTAAGATAATTCATTTTATTCATGCATTAAAATATGTTTGGATGCATTAGGATTAGTGGCTTAATCCTAATCAGATGGTGCTAATGGACATAATAATTGGAAGGTGCATGCTTAATTTATATCCTAATCAAAATAAACTAAAAACTTGTAATAATCTAAGAGAATTTATTACCTTGCATAACTTTAGGATTTATGTGATTAAATTGTATCAAACCTAATCCGTCCCTATTACTTCACATAAAATCTAAGGAATCCTTAGTTAAATATGAACATAGAAATATACATGTTTTTTTTAAGTGTAAGACTTTGAAAGAACTTATGTTATATTCCAAGTTAATGAAAGATCGAGTTGCCATGGAATTTTTCTAGAACATTATTAACCACGATGAAGAATGAATTGAGTCAACTATTGTAATTGCTTTATTTTATTCATGTTATTGTTGTTAAAACTTGTGAAATTGCTGCTAAAACCATTTCATTGCATTTCATTCATTATATTTAGGTTAATTCATTTGTATTTAGTTAATTATATTAATTTTATCCATCACTTTAAAATATTTTGTTTTCTTAACGAACTTGTAAATTCTTAATTTTATAATTATTGATTAACACATATAGTCCTTGTGGAGACGATTACTTTTTTACTTACTTATTACTTGATAACGACTGTGTACACTTGCACATTCTGTCGCGAACTAGCAAGCTTATTAGATACCATTTTCACAAAATCAACATATCACACATGTATAGCTTCCATTTTGTTTCATAGATAAATCTTTTAACAAAGAAGAAATAAGAATATAAGCATACATGCAACACACAAAAAAGAGTTCGTAGGGTACTCATATGACCCTCACAATATCCTCACATAATCCTCACATTTTTGTAGCTTCAAACATCATATTCGGGTTTCCTTCGAGTAGATCAACAACCCCTAAATGTGAAACCACAAAAAACTCATCAAGATCTTTCCATCTAGTTATTTCCTTTCTCACTTCAACACCATATCGTATAACAAAGCTTTACCATACTTGCTTCATGAAGCTAAACAAAATATACTCTTTAGTAGTATAACATGTAGAGTCACGATTCTTACCTTAACAGGGGCATCTCAGAGCTTAACCCATGTTCCAAGCTCATCCTAAAGGATGAGAGGATTTTTCCCCTTAGTTCATCTTTATATAGATGGAGAATACTTCCTGAGGAAGTAATGAACAATTCCTAGCACTTATCCATTCAACTAGATATTTTTCTTTGTTCTAGTGTATGTTAGACACGTATATTAATCGATGTGATCACTAGATAGTTGCGCGACAGCTGTAAAGAAATGTGTACGGTCATATAGACACATTCATAGGTTATGCCTAGGTCCTAGCCCATTCTTTTTCAGGGTGTAGCTTATAGCTTGACTAATCATGCGTTGGCGCATCACGCCTTCTTAGCAGTGACTCTATTACTTGAGTCCACTACGAGCTTTACCAGGCATACTTTCCTAACATCATCTCGCATCAAATTTTGTTATAGACTACAGGCCTACATACACGTCAAAAGTCTTTGGACTACAAGGCTCACCATTCATCAGGCCTTATACTTAACCTAGACGAGCTTTCTTATTTTCCTTTAGTTCTTCTCTCCCGAGGAGAGAGATAAGATATCTTTCTTGTCTTATACACTTGACTTGTCCCTAGAATTTATTGGGAATCAACAAACATCACATCAGTCAATTAATGGTCTTATCCAAATATTTCCAATTCCAAGAATACTAATCAAGTGCTTTCCTTTGGTTTTTAACTATTTAGTTC
Organism: Gossypium turneri; assembly: GCA_008044935.1. Classification (NCBI taxonomy): domain Eukaryota; kingdom Viridiplantae; phylum Streptophyta; class Magnoliopsida; order Malvales; family Malvaceae; genus Gossypium; species Gossypium turneri. The sequence continues at coordinate 29,454,582 of CP032573.1, forward strand.
AATTCAGTTAAGCTTTAACTATTGTTTCCTTATAACTTAACCAGTTCAAGGTCATTGTTAGGGGGTGTCCTTTATTATTGACATATGTTTCTCGTCACAATGTTCATTTACCTATAATAGACTTCCCCCATCCTATGCATGCCAATCAAAGGCTTTTGGCGCGAACCTTTCCTCATCAGATATAACTTTTAATCTCTATGTGCTATTCCAATGTCCACCAACACTAAGGCATCATAGGCACGCTCAAATGGTTCTTATCTTTATATTGGCTTAAACACCATTCACTTCTAACTCATATTATCTGACCCATTCTGTGAACAGTATTTGGATACTAAGATTCCAATGGGTGGAATGTTACATTAACCCTTTTCAAAACCTAATAGAATTTTCCCTCTATCCTTCTAATTATTCTCTATTTATTTTCTTTCTATTTTATTTACACCATATTTTCATCTTTCTTGCTATTGATTATTTTTCTTTCCTGGATTAAAACATCCTCCATTCATTCGATCTTTCTATCATTTTTGTGATTAACGTCAATAACATCTCTATTCTTGCCCAAAATCAGTAAGTACATCTTATTTCTAAGGTTTAGATCCCAAATTTTTGTATTATTACTATCTGATGCTAATCTTACGTTCGATTAATAAATCTTTTACGAATCTTGCCGAAATTCCCGGTAATCTTATTAAATCCTGAAAACTGTTACTAATTCTAGCATAAATGTCGTTTGAATGACTTTATAACCACCCAAAAGTCAGTGATGTAAAAAATAGTGGTTTTAGAATTCTGCATTTTGATGATAGAGTTAGTAAATATTAATTATGAATATTTACGAGGGTATTACAATATTATACTGAAGTTTATCAATTTTAAAGTCACTGATTTTGGAAATTGAGGTGTCGAGACCTCGTTTTCATAAATCGTACCTATAAATATTTTTATTAAATATTTACAGAGTTATGGTACAAGTGAATTGAATTTTGGTAAAGTAATTTTGTCGAATTAGGTATTAATTTAAGTATAGGGACTAAACCGCATAAATTATAAAACTAAAAATTGCTAAGGATTTTTAATTAGAACATAATGTGAAGGGCTTAAATAGGAAATAAACCTAGAATATATATATGGCCAATTAGTAATGTGTGAATGTATGTTTATATTATAAAATATTAAGGATTAAAATTTATTAAAAAAATGAAAACATAATTAATAAAGAAAAGATAAATGTTTGGTGGAATGAAAGAGAAAATATTCTTTCTCTTTTAACCTTAAAAAATTTGAAGCTAATTAGGGAGAAAGGTAGACAAATGACACATGCTTTCAACCTTGCAAGCTTCAATTTGGTTAGTTCAATTTAATCATTTTATTGTAATTTTTATATTTTTGGAATCTAGGGAACTCAAGCTAGTTGACCCATGTTGTATTTTTTTTGTTACTGTTAAAGTTTGTGGATGTTACCATTGATGAGTAATTGAAGTTTTAAGGACTAATTTGATAAATTTTAAGTTTAGTATTGAAGAAGGACTAAATGGTCAAGTCAATTGATGATTTTGTGCAATAGGGATTAAATTGCAAAAAATGAATTTTGTGATAGAAATGAAAAATAGGAAGTTAAATTGGGCCTAGAGTGAATTCGGTATAAAAATTGGAGGCTTAATTTGAAAGTTATGTTAGTCCTGATTTTAGAGACTAAATTGAATAAAATGAAAAAGTCACATAAATTAGCAATTGAACGTGAAAATGATTGTGTATTGATGATTTGGTGTATTTATGTTATTTTGTAGAAACGTCAACCCGAATCTCTCAAAATGGTAAGAAAAATATAAAGTCATCGATAAATAGCTCAAAGTTTACGGTTTGTATTTCTATAATCTGAACTACTTCAATTGTTGCATTTAAGAACTTTATTGCATGGTAAGATCAAAAGGTGAGTTAAAAATCATAAAAAGAGCTGAATTGATTCGATTCAAATTTGTTATTTGTGATGAGGACTAAAGTGAGTAGTTTTGGAAATATCTTATAATGATATAAATATGAAATTGAATCTTGATGAGAATGATGGATGAAAAAACGATATGGATTTGGGACATTGATTATAAATGAAATTGAATAGAGGATACTGGAGTTAAGTTCGGATATGTGAATCTAATTTTAAAGTGATAAAATTATTTGGATTGTTATTTGGAGAAATGTATATGGTACAACTACGTTAGATTGATTTATTATAAGTAAATCGAATTGTAATATTAAATGGTGCATTATGACAAGTAGCTCTCTAGTATTAAGTTGCATATAATCTTGTTGTTAAGACATACATTACTTAATTTATACTATAATCTAATGTTGGATATAGAAATACCACTAAGTTATATACTCAGCGTACGACTTTGTTTTCTGTGCATAGGTGGAACGACGAAAATGAGCATTTGTACACAATCGCAACAGTAATAAAGTGACAAGTAAATGTCGAGTTATCGTACCCACAGAGACTGTGAAAAGAATTATTTATGAATGCAATTTTAAAAACACTTTGGTGATGAAAAATATTTTGATTTGAGGAGGTGATTAAAAGCTAGGATTTTAACTAAGTAAAATAAATAAATATAAAATAAAAGTTCCAATGCACGATTTCAAAAGATGATTTTAATCAAGATGACATAATTGTGTTAGATTAATTACATTTCTTAACTTAGAATTACTAAACTCATGTTCATATTGTTACAAATAAATTCATGGAAACTCGGTAATTTGCTAACTCATGAACATATTTACCTACCAAAATCCATTTATCTCTTGACACTCTACGTTAATTCAACCAATTAAACAAATTTTAATAAGCAAATGTGTTAATGCACATACATACTTATGAAATGAAAATAATCTCTTGTACATATCTTTATGCCAATTCAAACAATTAATTCAATCTCATAAGCACATAAAAGATTACGTAAGGTAACAATGTATTTCTACCTTGAAATAGTTTAATCACAATAATCTTGCATGTTATGCAAGGCCAATGTAACGTTAGTTACTGTTGCTAATTTAACCCTCAGCTACCTTATACGATTAAGCATACACTGATTAAGTATCGTGTCAATTAATTACAATTTCAATCTATACCTTACAATTGTAATGCAAGAATAACTTAGTCATGGTTTTACTTAATCAAACATCTTACCGATGCCTATAACAACACAAACACAATTTTAATAAATTAAGTAGACAAAATGCAATCAACCTAACACGAATTAAATTTAAGCCATATTAATTAAATTAAACATATCAACATCACAAATATTCATAGACATGTTCATAACAGCAACAATAAAATTAAAAGGGTAAGGAACAATAATCAAATCTGGTGTTTCTCTGAGGCTTGACTAGTTTGCTCCACTCCTCCTTCTCCGCTTGTTCTTATTGAACCGAGGCTTCCATGAACACTTGAATGTTGCTCCAAATGGTGGTTGAATGACTCTTTTTCAAGAGGTGAAATCGACAGAGGAATGGGGAAGAAAATGAAGAACAATGGAAGGGAATGAAGAGAGAAAAGTGAGAGAGAAGTGAAAAAATGAATTGGTTTGAGATGTGTTTGAAGTGAGCAGAAAATGAGGGTATTTATAGGTTGGAATGGCTACTAAAATTGGAAAAAATCAGCAGCCATAGAGTTCCCCCATGGCCGGCCACACATGTGGCAAGTTTGAAGGTTTCAAACTTGCTATTTTAAGGTAGAAGCAAATCTAGAAAGGCATAAATAGTAGAGGGGTTAGAACGCAATTTCAAGGAGTCTTCAAGGGCTATTTTGCAAGCCAAATAATCAGCCAAACAAACTGATTAGGTCAGCATGTGGGACAATTTTGGGCTGCCCAGTGCTCGGTTGGATCGATTTTCCCGGTTTAGCTCAACTAGGCCACTTTTCATAATTAATTAATAATAATTTATTTAACCCAAATTAAATTGGATTATAATTAAAATTAATTATACTATGAATTAATACACATAATTTGGACCATCATAGGCTAAAAAATTAATTTTCCTTGATGCTTCAAAATTACTTCTCGGTTTTGCTCTTTTAGTAGTGTCTGCCGAGCCGTTTTTTGCCCTTTGTGCATATCTGTCGAAAATAATCAAAATAAATCAAAATTTGATAATAAATTAATTAAAATTCAACATGTTAATAATTTAAGTACAAAATAATTATTTTATAATAATTATATATTTTTCGACAATAATTTTACCGAAACTACATGAATTTGAGTTAAAAAGAGCATGAAAAAGTATGTATATTTATTTTCATGTTTCCAATAGGTTTGGTACTTTACAATTCTATCGTCGACTCAACATCCAGAGACAATCCCGAACTCTATCTTCTGGGAGCCATCTGCTCCAATTCCCAAGACAAGGCATCGTCGTAATTAGACTTCATAGATGAAATATTAGTCTTTCAATCGGTTTGCTCATTTTCGATTAGACTAAAAACATGTTTAGGTTCATCTACTAACACAAGCTATCTCTCTGTACTATGAGCCAACCACGTAATACCACTTAGTATTAGTTTAAACAATAGACAACTAATCAGCAACATTTGTTTCTATTTTGCTTTGCGTGCAAAACCATTTGAGGACAATAATACAAACTATATTAATTTAATTCATGAATAATTTTATTAATCAATTTATTTGAAAAAATTACAAGTGTACTTAGATGAAAATACTACACTTAGGACACCAGATCCAACACCAACCCCGTCGCCTTCTCTGTCACCACCACGATTTCTTTTACTACCATTGTCACGATGGTTGATACCCTGATATGACTTTGCTTAATTTTGAACATTTCAGGGGAAAGATGAAGGAAACGAAAAGGATTTAAGAAATTACCTGGGATACGTGTTGATAAATGACGTAGGAAGAAATGATGAGGAACTCAGATGAGGAAACAAAGAAGGTGGAAACACTAGAATATATAGACATTTTCAGCACCTTTTGAACATGAATTCATAAAAATTATAAATAATTTATGTTGAATTTATGCTTTTATTATAAAATAATTAAATTTAGCTTAAATTATACTTCATTTCAAATTTTAGTTATTTTTATACTAAAATTGCATAATTTGGCTAATTTTTGGCAGTTTTGCACAAAGGGTGAAAAATCAGCTCGGAAGTCACCTTGAATGATTAAAGTACCAAGGCACCTTGGGAGCTCAAGATGATGAATTAACAACCATGGAGGACCCAAATTCTTGCTTACGGACTTATTTGAATAAATTGGTCCAAGTGAATTTTTGTCGGGAAAAATTTGACAACTTGAAGCAGACAAAAAGGGCCTAAATTGAGCAACTAAAGAGGGAAAATAGACGAGCCTAAGAGAGCAGCCCAATGTAGACCCAATTTTTTTCCAAAATAAATTAATTAAGATGATTATAATATTTTCAAAAAAGCCATTAACTTTTGCCTAAACCCGTTCTAACCCCTCCACTTTTGGTGCATTTTCACTTCTGGCATTAAGTTAAATTTCGCAAAGCCATCTCAACCCCTCTCCCTACTATCAAGGGCCGGCCATTGGAAGGGCGATTGGCTAAAATTTTGGGATAATTCAAGCTGACATCTCCCACTATAAATACCTTTCCTCACCTCCGTATTTCTCATCAAACCATTCATCATTCACTTGTATTTTCTTTCACTTGTCTACTTCGTTCACCTTTGCCTTTCATTTTCTTTATCCTTCCCTTTGTTTATTTCTTTTATTGGGAAAGAGCTAGAACACCTCTTGGATAAATATCAATCAAGAATTCTTTAAGGCCATTGATTGAGAGAACAAGCCAAGAGGAAGAGGAGTATGCTAGTCTAGCTTTGAAGAATCTCCGGGATTTGCTTTCTAGTTCCCATCTCTTTCTCTTTATCTTTATCTTTTAAGTTTATTTTGTGAACATAAACATGAATGTTTATTATTTTGATGTTTCTATTTTAATTAAAATGATTTAATCTTTTTCATGTTAGATTAATTTTATTCTATCATTTAAATTATTAAAAACATGTTTATGTTGTTATAGGCTTTAGTTATTTGTTCAATTAGATAAAATCATGCTTATGTTATGCTTACATTTTAATTGTAAGATAGAAAATGAAATAATTATTAATTGGATTGAAATTTTAATTAATGGACAAAGTATGTATTGGTGCATGTTTAATCTTCCAAGGTAAATGAGGGTTAAATTAGCAATCATATAAAATAATATTCTTGCCTTACATAACTTGTAAGAATGTTGTGATTAAGTTGTCCAGCATAGAAATATATTTAATTCACTCTATGCTATACTTGCTTATGAATTGATTAAATTGTTCAGTATCGGAATATGTTTGTTTGATCAATTCAATAAGTATGTATGTGCATTAGTTAGCAAAAGACCATGTTGCCATGAAACTAGTTGTAACAACATGAACATAGTATTAATAATTCTAAGTTAAAAAATAAAATTAATCTATCACACTTATTTCATATTGATTACAACCTTTTTTAGAAATTGTGCATTGGAAATATAGTTTAAATTTAATTGATCACTTAAGTAATTCCTAGTTTTTAGATCACCTTATTCAAAACAATTATTTCCCTCTACAAATTTGTTTAATTTTTACATTTCATAAATATTTTCTTGCACAGTCTTTGTGGGTTCAATAACTTGACATACTTGTCACTTTATTACTTGATACGATTGTGTGCACTTGCACATTTCCTTTGTTCCAGAAAGCTAAGAGAGAAACTAGGCATTTTAAAAAAGACTTAGTTAGTAAGAAGTTGAAAAGTAATTTTAAATGAACGGCCTCTCTTCCCAACGTATTGAATTAAGTAGCCAAACATCTAAGGGAATTTTGGGAAATTTAAAGTAAACGATTCAAATTCCTAAATCCATAGATGACACATATTGAGCAGGACAGGGATTTTCTTAAACCCCTCGATAACTGAAAAAGCAGAAATATCTGCCAAAGCTGGTCGATTGTCGAGTATCCGTCATACAACCCATTTTAACCCTGGAAACACTTGTTAGTTTTGTACTGGGACACGTTTGGCTGATGGTGCAAATAAGAATCCGCTAGTATAGGTGCAAAATGGTCTTTATGCCACTAATCTCCCAATATAAAGTTGTGGTAGAGCTGCAAGTGAGTGGGATAAATTCTGGATGGAATTTTAAGTCTTGGGGCAGCAATATGTGCACGAGAAAGATGGAAGTGACTACCTCTAAGACAACAGAGAATTTTTTGAAACCAGAAAAATTAAAATGGACGTTGCCTTGAGAAGTTTAGGTAAGAAAAGAAATTTCATGGATGAAATTTTCTTTAAGCGTAGGGGAGTCGTAACACCCAGTTACCCTAATTAACCTGAAATTGAGGAAAGCTGGGATTAAATTGAAAGGATTAGTTGTCAGACTCCATGGGGGAATTCAAAAAATTTAGTGGCTGGATTATGAAGAGTTGGATTCCAATTTTAGTTCAGTTAGATTGAAACCAACTGGTTCCAAAGTGTGAGACAAAATGATTAAGAATGGATGGTGGGAAGGGCAGGTGAGGACTGTGCCTAAGGACTATATATATGGGCGTGAGTGGAGAGAGAATTTTCTCAATTCAATATATAAATCTTATCCTTCCCATAGAATAATCTTCTTCTACCATTCAAAAGAAGAAGGGGATGCAAATAAAGAAAGTTCTAGATGTTGCAACAGAGGTGTGAATTTAAATCTGGTGGTAGAGAAATTGAGGAACTGGTTCCTTACCTCTCTATGTTTATGGATTAAAGAAATGAGTAGAGTAAGACTCTCAAAGCTTCTACATAATTTATGGTTTTGGGTTTCTAAGAATTAACTAGCATTTGATTAACCAATGAATGGTTGACATGGTTAGTTGTCAAGACGAAGAAAGCTCTGGTGTTGGACAAGCTAAGCTATTGAGGACAAGGAAGCAAGGTGAGTTTCTGAACCCTACCTCATAGTTGATAAATGTTGTTGTAAGAACTTGTAAATTATTTTCAAATTATTTGCATAATAATAATTTGTGTTGTATGCATGATGAGGGGAAAATATTAAAGGGATAGATGAAGTTAGGATGGGAAAAAGGGTGATTCTGTTAGATCCTGCTATACAGTATTGCTGAGTGCACCCTGGTGTACAAAGCTTTGGGCCTTGCAAAGGGAACACTACGATGTTCAAGCATCAAGGTATAGGACGAAAAAAAGTGGAATGGACGGAGGAATAGGGAAAAAGGAAATCGAAATTCCGTTAAAATTCTGCCATCCGAGATTGTTAAAAGCAAACTGTGATGTACGAAGCTCTAGTCCTATTTAGGTGTTCGATCATCAATGAGGACAAAGGATAAGACGATATTGATGGTATTTAGGTTTCATAGAGCATCACCCAACAGAGGTCAGTAAGCTCTATGGGCGACACCGTGATGACAGTAAGGTCCTTCAGGGTAACACCTCCAAGGGGTTAAGTTGTAAGACCATATCTTGGCTATGGAAACATATGAAGTCAAGGACAGTAAACACGAGGTAGTCCGTCGGGAAAGTAAAAATAGGGTAGTCCATCAGGACAGTAAACATAGGGTAGTTCGCTGGGACAATAAACACGAGGAAGACTACTAGGGTGTAAAGACATGAAGATCATAATTGGAAAGTCTACGGTTCATGAAGAATGCCAAGGGTGAAAGTGGAGTTTGTGGTGTGACAGAAGTGATAAGTCTAAAGAAGATATGAGTTGATGTAGCTAAAAATATAGATCACCAAAATAATGAGTGATGCCAAGGTTATGTCTCAACCCCAAGTAGGGTTAAAGGAAAAAGAGGCTCCTTAGATTAGGAGGTAAACATGGTACACATAAATATTACTCCGCTAAGAAGTTGGAATTTGACACATTTTAAACAAGCATGGATTATGTTGCAATAGGACGCAATCACATTCTGGTAAGCTGACAAAGGGTCTGCTAAAATATTGAATAGATGTACAAGGGTTTTCTTTGGGGGGAGAACATATGTCCAAGGAGGCCAAAGGATAGTTGAAAGTAGAGATCAAATGTAACCATGAAAAATTTGCAAGGATCTCATTGACCTACCAAAGGTAGACACTGCATGTCAAAACAAGTCTCTTAGAGAAATAGACTTTATGGGCAAGTACAATGGTGTTGTGTGGTAGGCACCATTACTCCCAATCAGTGAAGACATTGGAACCTAGTAAAAATCGTAGATGTAGCAATATCCTGGGTCGTCGCCAAGTGCCGCTATCAGAAATAAAGAATACGAATTATCAGAGAGATTAACCCAGAGCTGGATATCTCCCATTTTTCTTCGAACTTATAAGATTATGCTTGAATGTCGGTTAGTTTAAGATACAATAAGTGGAAGAGACCAAGCCAGACTCAACCAAGAACTAGGTGAGAGACAACTGTTGTGCAAGTGTATAGAGGAGCATTCGTAGAGGTTCCACCTCAGGGACAAGTGTCATTTTATATTAAAGAGTTTGTCAAAAATTTGTAACTGACCGAAGGAACAAAGCCTTAATGTTTTATTTCTACTTTAATACAAGTTTTTAAAGTATGTTTTTAAGCTAGAACAAAAATTTCGTTAAGTTATTCGGGTTTGTGTAGCATTCAATGCCCGAATTTAGTACCAAATTTGTTATTGATGAATCATATCCCTCAAGAATACAAAGCTTTCAATTAGATCTCCATTTCTTTCTCACCTTTAGTACCAAATTATAAAAAATTTATAAATTCAAACTAATATTAAAGATTTATTCATAATTCAACCAAAATCAATTCATAACAGAATAAAATATATCTTATGAACTTACCTAAATATTCAACTAACGAGTTGATTCGTAGGGATTGTTTTGCAATTTTCTATTTTCCTTGATTTTCCTACGTAAGATTCAATCCTTGACCTATATCATAACTAAATTCAATTTATCAATCTCAAATGCATTGCCATACTAATATTCATGCATATGACTTATTAATTTCGTTTTAAAACTTTTCGTTGAAGTTTTACATTTTGTTCAATTTTGTCCTTAAAACAAGAACAATTATAACTTTTACATTTAAGCCCCAAACTTAAAATTGGTTACATATTCATCTCTATCCAGCCTTCAAGCACTAAAAGTTATAGAAATTTATGCTTAAATCAACATATTTTCATATTAGTCCCCAAACTCGAAACTAACAAAAATCCCTTTACAAATTAGTATTATTTAACAACCAACCTTACAACTCTATCATTTAACATCAAGAACTTCTATAAATCAATTATGGTAACATTTTAAAACTTGTAACAGTTTTACGAAATAGTCCTTGGGTTAGATAGATTAAGCTACAACGATCTCAAAAACATAAAATTTACTAAAAATGGACTTGAATTGGACTTACATGCACAGTTGGAAAGCTTAGTATGGTTCGGCCATTGCTTCCTTAACTTTCTTAAACTCTCATGGTTGAAAAAGAAGAAATAAAGAATGGATGTTAACTTTTGTTTATTTTAAGTATAACCTTTAACTTAATTTTTAATATATTTGATCTTAAATCGAAGCACTAACCATCCTACTAACTAATAGTGGTTAATTTACCAAATGAATCCTTTAATAAAACTTAATTAATCCTTTTTCAACAAGAATTTAATAATGATCAAGTGTTACAGTTTTTACAATGTAGTCATTGTACCTTAATTACGTGCCATTCACTAAAATTATCGGGCAAAAACTCAATATAATACTATAATAAATTCATAAACATTAATATTTAATACTTACTGACTCAACCATCAGAATATGGGGTTCTAAAACCATCGTTTCAGGTACCACTAAAAAATGGGATGTTACAACTCTCCCCTTAGAAAATTTTGTCCTCGAAATTTCTTACCTAAAAATAGGTTTGGGTACTATTATTTCATAGATTTTTCCATTTCCCACATAACTTCCTCAACTCTGTGCGATGCCACAATACTTTAACCAACGGTACATGTTTATTCTATAATTCTTTCACTTCTTGAGCCAAAATTTTAACTGGTTCCTCATTGTAAGGCAAGTGAGGCTGTAACTCAATTTCATCTGGAGATATCATGCATGACGAATCAGAATGATAACGGCGAAGCATTGAAATGTGGAAAACACTATGAATTTTGTCAAGTTCAAGAGGTAACACTAGTCGATAAACTACGGGCTCAATTTTCTCCAAAATTTAATATGGCCCAATGAACCTCGAGCTGAGTTTCCTTTTCGTACTGAAACGTAGGACTTTTCTCCAAGGTAAGACTTTCAAAAACACTTTCTCTATAACATCTCATTTTTAGTGAAATCAGAATAGTGGTTTTGGGACCACAAATCTGAAGTTAAAAAATTTATTTTATTATTATTTTATGGTCTACAGTATGATAGTATTACTGTATAAAAGTTTTGTTGAGAAATTTTACCGTTTACATGTTCAATTTGATAAAAGGACTAAATCGCATAAAGTGCAAAAGTTGAGTTCTAATAGATAAAGGTATTAAATAGCTATAGAACTTTAAAGTGGAAGTCCTTATACAGTAGTTAGACCATTTATGAGTTAGTGGAAGATATTGGCTTGGCAAATTTGTAATTATTAAAGTTAATAAAGGTTAATTAGTAAATAAGTAATTATATGTTAATATTAAATAAAACCAAATTAATTATCACTTGTATCATCTCTTTCAACTAATTTTCACAAGTGAAGAAGCCATTTCTGGAGACCTAGATTGTAGCTTAATCTAGCTATCCCAGGGACTAATTTATGAAATTGTTAAACTATTAGGGTTTTACCATTGATGAGTATTGATAGCACTAGAAAGAACATAGGTTTTCCCCTTACTTATTGGTTAAATTGTTCCCATTTAGTTATCCTTAGCATACATTTTAGTATTTTCATTTTAGTAAATTACATTTTATAATTTAGTGAATCCTAGCCTATTTTATCCTCAATTTTGCTATCTTATTGTATTAATGTCTCTGCATGAGTTAATTCCAGATTGTGTCCAGAATTGTCGCTACACCTGACAGCCGTCTGGATAAGAACCAAAACTGCGTAAGCTGTCCAGTCTAGTATAGCCAAACCTGTACGTACAAGGACAAAATAATTTTGAAGAAAAGGCACCTGTCCTATTGGAGGAGGACATAAAAGGTGGACGTAAGAAGAAAAAGATAGTTTTTTTTCTCCATCATCATATTCATCATCCTACCTTGAAGCTTGCGGCCATGGTAACTTAAACCTCTCACAGGTGAGCTAACGTGAAAACCAGATGCAGACTAGCTTCTGACGAGGAGACCTAAGTGCGAATAAGAAGGAGTAGAGAGATTCAGTCTAGTTGTCCAGGAATAGAATTCTCCACTCAATTCTTTCTCAATGCTGGTCATTACTCTATGATTTCTGATTGTATGGAAGTGCTGATGAATTCTTGGTGAAATGTTATCTTATTCAATCTTGCTTTTATTACTTAATCTTGGGGTTTGAATGATTTTTAACACGGAAATGTTATTGCAGTCACTGACACTGGAAAGTGTAGTGAAAATTCAAGCCAACAAGCATTTCAATGGATGTTGAGTGAGGATTAGAGGAATTTATTCCACTTGTTCTTAATAGTGCCATGTTGCCATCATCGGAAGGTGAGGTAAATGTGCATGTTTAAGTCTCAGATTAAATAGAGGAGTGAAGCTGGGTAAGATATACATCGAATTTTATTGCCTCGACAATCACCTATCTTTTTATACCTTGTGAGCACTTAGTATTCTGCTGAAGATTCATGTTGGGGATCCCAGTTTATCCTCATCATCTTTTATTTTATTGTTTTCAAGTTATTGCATTGACAACTATCCTCACAATTTATCTTGTTTATATCTAGTTATTGCAACGACATTAATAGACAATAGACTACCATCCCTGTGGGATCGATACCCAGCAGACTCACATCTATCTACTATACTTGCACCGATAGTGTAAGCTTGCACATTATTATTGCGATGTTAAACAACCGATCAAGTTTTTGGTGCCTTTGCCAGGGATGGCATTTGTTTGATTTTTTTTTGTTTTTGTGTGTTCTTACACTTTATTTTCCTTCTATAATATTTAGTATTCACTAACTGGTTTGTCTTTCTTGCTATTTCTTTAACTTCAATTTAGGTGTTTTGTGATCCGAAAAAATTTGGATTCTCTTATTAATTTTTATGCAGAAATTGAAAGGACTATTCAGAGTAGACTTCGAGAATAAAGAAATATGACTCTACCAGGGAACAATGCATCCATACCTCCGATGCAACATCAAAATGTTAATAATCCATTGTTGTCGCAAGATGCTTGCATACAAAATAGGACTATACGAGATTTTGTAGTACCTATCTTGGATGATTTACAACCAGGAGTTGTTAAGCTAGCAATCCAAGCTGGGAATTCTGAACTTAAGCCAGTAATGTTTCAAATGTTGAATTGTAAACACCAAAATCTGATGCCACCACAATACTCTTCAATACCAAATCAGCATGTTTAAGGACATCGAGAGCAACCGTACACTTAAGCTTCTACCTTTGACCCATTAGCAACTCTTGAGGCGTTAATGCGAGAGCATATTACTCGCACAAAAGTTATCGTACATGGGAATTCATCTTCCATTTGAGCATTGGAAATAGAATTAGGACAACTTGCTTCAAATCTAAATACTCGACCATTCGGTTCATTACCTAGTGACACAGAAAATCCTAGTCCGAAGGGGAAAGAACATTGTAAGGCTATCACTCTTAGGAGTGGTAAACAAACTAGTGAACCGATTATCGACTCTACTGTAGCACCTCTAGATACAGATGGAGTGATCACTGGTAAGAAGGTTGAATCTGAAGAATTTTTCGATGCATTAGACAAAGAAGTTTGATAAATTGTCACTCATATGCCTAGTGTCCGACCTTCGAAACTATTGACGCAATCAAAGGTGTCGGCACAAGTAGATATATCTCTACCTTTACCCTTCCTACAAAGATTTAGGAAAAATGACCATGAAAAGCAGTATCAGCAGTTCCCGGACACACTAAAGCAATTGCAAATCAACATTCCTTTAGTGGATGCTCTAGTACAAATTTCGAGTTATGTGAGATTTATGAAAGACCTCTTGTCCAAGAAGAAGAAGCTCACTGGTATTGAAACTATTGCACTCACAGAAAGCTGTAGTGTTGTTTTGACAAAAAAGTTGCCCCCTAAATTGAAAGATCCTGGGAGATTTACCATCCATGTTCAGTTGGCAATCATTATTTGGGTAAGGCTTTATGCGACTTGGGAGCTAGCGTTAACCTAATGCCACTATATACTTTCAAAAAGTTTAGAATTGGTCACGTGAAATCTACTGCAATGACATTAAAACTAGTTGATTGATCCGTGGCTTAACCTGAAGGGTAAATAAAAGACATCTTACTTCATATGGATAATTGGTTTTTCAGCTGATTTTATCATACTTGACTGCGAGGCAGACAAGGAGGTTCTCATAATCTTGGGACAACCATTTTTAACCACCAGCCGAACTCTAATTGATGTTTATAAAGGTGAACTAAGCATGCAACTTAATGATGAGCAAGTCACCTTCAGTGTTATTGAATCTATTCAATGCAAGGACAAAGCAGAATGCTATACTGTTGATGTGCTAGATGATCTAATTGAGGAAGAATTTAATGACCAAAGCATAGTACTTTCTGAAGAGTTTGCAGTGACATCTGATGCCATGCTTAGATAATTGTGATAGCATGGTTGAAGCTAATAATCTTGAACTCAAGCATAGATGGTAGATTGAATCCTTAGACCTAGCCAACATAATAACCCCAATTTTCAAACCGTCTATTGAAGAAGCTCCTACTCTAGATTGAAACCACTACCTCCTTATCTTAAATGCCTTTCTAGGTGACCACAATATTCTCTCAGTTATTATCTCTGCAACACTGGATGTACCTAAAGAAGAGAAATTGGTCCATATTCTCAAGTAACATAAATAAGCTATTGCTTGGAGTATTACCGATTTTCAAGGTACTAGTCCTTCTTTTTGTATGCACAAGATCAAGTTGGAAGATGAAGGCAAACAATCGACTAAATATCAAAGAAGATTAAACGAGAAGATGAAGGAAGTTGTCAAGAAGGAAATCATAAAATGGATTGATGCGAGAATTATTTACCCGATTTCTGATAGCAATTCGGTAAGTCCAGTGCAATGCATACCTAAAAAGAGTGGCATCACTGTGGTTCAAAACGATGAGGATGAATTAATTCCTACACACATTCCCACGGGATGGCGAGTTTGTATGGATTATCACAAATTGAATGTGGACACAAAGAAGGATCACTTCCCGCTTCCTTTCATCAACCAAATACTGGATAAGCTTGTTGGAAAGGCCTATTATTGCTTTTTAGACAGTTATTCTGGGTACAATCAAATTACTATTGCACCGGAGGACTAGGAGAAAACAACTTCACCTGCCCTTTTGGTACTTACACTTTTCGCCGTATGCCTTTTGGTCTTTGCAATGCACTAGCCAAATTTTAAAGGTGCATGATAGCAATATTCTCAGATATGATCGAAGACTTTTTAGAAGTGTTTATGGATAAGTTCTTGGTCTATGGGAATGATTTTATCATTGTGCTGACAATTTGGATAAAGTACTGAAGCGTTGTGAGGACACACATTTGGTCCTGAATTGGGAAAAATGTCATTTCATGTCAACTGAAGGCATTCTGTTAGGACATCGTATCTCTAGTCAAGGCATTCAAGTAGACAAAGCTAAGGTGGAAATCATTGAGAAATTACCTACACCAACAAACGTGAAAGGTATTCGCAGTTTTTTGAACCATGCGGGGTTTTACCAAAGGTTTATTGGAGATTCTTTCAAAATTGTAAAGCCCTTATGCTCATTGCTGGAACAAAATTGAAAATTCTTCCTTAACGATGCAAGTCTGGATGCCTTTATTTAGTTAAAAAAGAAGCTAGTAAATGCACTCATTGTTGTTGCACCAGATTGGTCTTAACCTTCTAATGTTATGTGCGATGCAAGCGACTTTGCTATGGGTGCAGTGCTAGGACAACAGAAGGGAAAAATATTTCATGCCATCTATTATACTAGCAAAACTCTTACAGAGGCTCAACTCAATTATACCACCACCCAGAAAGAAATGTTGGTTGTAGTCTTTGCTTTCGACAAGTTTTGTTTCTATCTTGTCAGGCAAAGGTTACGGTATTCACTGATCACTCGGTATTGAGATATCTCTTTGTGAAAAAGAATGCAAAACCAAGACTGATACACTGAATATTACTGTTCCAAGAATTTGACATCGAGATAAAAGACTGTAAGGGTTCAGAGAATCAAGTTGCAAACCATCTGTCTCGATTGGAAGTTGGTAGTGAAGACGAAAACATACTTCAAATTGTCGACACATTATCGGATGAGAAGTTATTTGTTGTAGATGCAACTCCTTCGTATGTGGATTTTGTTAATTATCTAGTGTGTAGAAAACCCCCATTAGGTGTCATAGGCCATTAAAAAGAAAGATTTCTTCGTGACGTAATGAAGTATCATTTGAACAAGCCGTATTTATTCAAGGTATGCAATGACAACATCAGTCGACATTGTGTTCCGGAAGAAGAGATACTTTCAATCCTGAAGCATTGTTATGATGCTCCTTATGGAGATCATTTTAGTGGTATGAAAACTACTGCTAAAGTTCTCCAATCAAGATTCTACTGGTCGACACTATTCGAAGACGCCCACAATTTCGTGAATCAATGCGATAGGTGTTAACGCATCGGTTCTATATCTCGATGCAATGAAATGTTGCAACAGCCAATTATGGAGGTTGAATTATTTGATGTTTGAGGTATGGATTTTATGGGACTGTTTCTGAGCTCATTTGGAAATATTTATATATTAGTAGTTGTTGACTATGTCTTGAAGTGGGTTGAAGCTGTTGCAGTCCCAAAGGATGATGCAAAGACAGTGCTAAAATTTTTTCACAAGCATATACTCACCCGCTTTGGCACACCAAAGACATTGATTAGTGATTAGGGTACACAATTTCATTGCAACTGATTGGCGACCGCATTGAAGAGATATGGAGTTAATCACAGAATGGCTACTACTTATCATCCGCAAACCAATGAACAAGCTGAAGTTTTGAATCGACAAATTAAGAACATTCTTGAGAAGGTTGGAAACGCTTCGAGGAAAGATTGGTATTTCCAATTAGATGACGCTTTATGGGCATTGCAAACAACATACAAAACTCCATTAGGGATGTCGCCGTATCAGCTGGTTTTTGGGAAAGCATGTCACTTGCCAGTCGAACTAGAGCACAAAGCAATGTGGGCAATTAAGCAAGTGAACATGGACTGTGAAGCAGCTGGAAAGGAAAGATTGTTGGATATCATTGAACTAGAGGTGATTAAGAAAAATGATTATGACAATGCTACAATTTACAAGGAAAAGAACAAATAATGGCATGACCAGATTATTTTACTGTGACAATTTATCACGGGTCAACAGGTTTTATTATTCCATTCTTGACTCAAGTTGCACCCAAGTAAATTGCGTTCATGTTGGTCTGGACCTTTTGAAGTTGTTGCCGTATTTCCTCATGGTGCAGTCACAATTCGAGATTTATGTGATGGACACCAGTTCAAAGTAAATGGATAAAGGCTGAAACAATATTTTGGCAACAATGATCAAAAGCAGACAGAGACCATTAAATTGGTCGAAAAGTTTTAATTTTTTTGTTAGTACTCCTTGATTTTAGTTTATTTTATTTATGTTTTATTAAAGTTTGTTTTCCTATGTTTTTGCAGAATAATTAGGTACCATTGTTGACGCATTGAATCTTACTGTTAGTACATTCCATAAGTCTGTATTACCATTTATAGCTTATTAGACTTCAGATAAATTCAGATTCCACCGTTGGACCAAAACTCACTTAGCCGTTTGATCCTTCTAAGTGAGCATAATTTTTATTGGACACAATACTTGCCACCAGCCTTATATCTATCCACAAAACAACACACCTCTCTATCTTCCTCTTTCACCCACTATAAATTCTCTCCCACTGTGCCGACTGTAATGCATTCAAGCAACCATTTTTATTTCTTTTCTCTTCTCAAAATCATATCTTTTTACCCTTAAACCGTTCTCCTTCAACAAAAGATGGCCAAAACAAGAGGCTCGGTGAAGAAAAACACCAAATCTACTAGAGAACATGCGTCCTTTGCTACCATAGTCTATGAATCAAAATCCCCCAGGCCAGTGCAGCCAAAAGAGCTAGTAGTCTTTTTGAATAAAGCGACAAAGGAACGATTTCATGACAACATATTGAAGCAAAACTTCCATCCTGAGTAGAGAGCAGTGTGGACTGGCTCCCATCAAAAGAATTAGACGATACACTGTTGCTTTATGACGCTGTAAGGTAAAATTTGGTTTCATTTTGTCAACTACAGGCTGAAGCCCTCCACTTATAGCACCACAGTCACCGTAGACAGAATGTGTCTGATACATTCTATTTTCAAGGGTAGAAAAATTGATGTAAACGCAATACTTCACCAAGAAATAGTTGACTGCGCCGCAAGGCAGACTGAGATATTAGATTTCCTATCACTGGTGATGTTATTTGTGCCAACAAAGAGGAATTGTGCCCCGTGCTGGTGAGGAAGTCTTGGAAAATAAGGGCCTAATAAATGAAGCCCTTGTAGAAAGAATCACTCCAGCAAGGACACACCAATACTGAAGGAGGCAGAGACTAGTAAGACAAGAAAGGGCAAAGCCAAAGCCGACAGTAAAGGAACAAACTTAAATACAGAGACATCATTATGGCGCAAACTGAAGGATGTCAAAAAATGGTAGGTTCCATCAACAGCTGGCAGATCAGGCTTGTAACTACAGTAGAAGATATGGAGAAATCCTAGAATTTGTTTTATGCTTATACCAGAGCCTGGAACAATTCTATTGTAGCCACATTAGGCCAACTGAGCCTTTCCCCATTACTGAAATTTCTTGTGTTTTAGCCAATCATTCAAAATTTTGACCTCTCTTCCTCGGATGACAACTTAGAAGACCGAGATAGATCGGTGGCATCCCCACCATTGTGCAGGTCTCTGATAATGAGAAAGATGAGGAATCCAAGGAAATTGAAGAATGCATGCGAAAGATTGATAGTTTTTTTGAGGATGATATTTTTGCTGATCAAGAGGACATTGTTGTTGAGAAGGGAGTTGCTGTTGCAAAAGAGAAAGTTGTTGCTCAAGAAGAAGTTGCTGAAAATGAGAAAGAAAAAGAAGAAGAAGATTCTATTGAGGAGATTATCATCGCACCGAGTCTGTGGGTGCAAATATTGATAATTTGGAGTGAACTGGAGTGAGGCCGGTGGAAGTTACTGAGGTAACCAGTGAGGAGCAATGTAATTCATTGGCAATAGTGGTCTACACTGGACCACTCCAAGTGGGCTCTCCTACACGAACAATAGCTGATGATGCGGGGGTAGAGTCGGGAACTGAGGAGCAATTCGAAGACCATGCAAAGCCCAAAGAAAAGAAAAAGAAACGCTCCAAGGATAAAAAAACGAAAGAAGGTTGAGAAAGAAACATCATGGAGCCACATCAACTGCTGCGGATAACTAGGTTAGTTTATTTTAAGCTTTAGTTATAGTATTCATGCATTTCATATAGCTATAGGTTTTGTTTTGATAAGTATATATTGTCATTTCATTTTTATTGTCATTACATTTTCATGTTAGTGCACTAGAGACAATGCAAGCTTTAAGTTTGGGGGAATGCACGTGGGGCTTTAAAATGCACCCACATTTTAAATTGTTTTTCAAAAATTAAGCATGCACGGTTTAATTATAGTTAATAAAAATTGTTCGAAATTTTTGTTACATTCGATGCTTAATTCTTGAATCATGAAAATTATCAATGAATGAGTTGGATAAATTTGACAGAAGGTTGTAGGTTCAATTCATTGATGAGTGGATTAGGTTGCATTAGTAATGGATGACTACTATTATTCCTTAAATCTTGAATGAATCTGCTTTTTATAGCTGCTTATATATGTATATATAGTTATAAACTAGAGACACTCCAAAGTGGGTGTATTATGGAATGTTAAAGAAGGAACACTCCAATACAAGCGTTAGAAAAATCAATCCAGCCAAAGGTTGTTACTGCATGAGTGTGTGTCAGTGCAATTACGTGCTCCCTGGGGGTTTGTTGCACCCCATCGTTACTTTTCAGGAACAAGATTACAGTAATACAACGATATCCCTTATTCTGAATATATAAATACTTTGTATTGTACAATAAATGTTGTAATGGTAGATAGAACTTAGGGTTTGAAGTATGATACTAGCATTGGTGAATTTGCAGCCTTTTTCATTCATACTTATGAATTGTTGGTGCAATATTCTTTCATTTGAATGTGATTCATCCATTGGGAATTTAGAGGGTTCAAGTTACTAAAATGATCATTTGCCTTAGTAAAATTTTTTGTAGCCTTGCTAGTTTTTGTTTTACTTGAGGACAAGTAAAAACTCAAGTTTGGGGGTGTGATAGCACTAGATTGAACATAGGTTTTACCCTTACTTATTGGTTAAATTGTTCCCATTTAGTGTAACAACCCGAATTTGGGGCTAGCCAGAATAGTGGTTTCGAGACCACAAATTCAACGAGAAAAAAATTTATTTTCATTATATTTTTATGGTCTACGATTTCACAAGATGATTTCGTGAAAATTTCGTTCGAAAATTTTGACGTTTGGGCACTCAATTTAGTCAAAAGGACTAAATTGTAAAAAGTTCAAAAGTTGAGTTCTATATGTTAGAGGTGTCCAATTGTTATGAAATTTTAAATTGGAGGTCTTTATATGGTAATTAGACCATTGGTTAAGTTGGTGGATAAAAATGGGTATGGTTAGGCATGTTTCCAAAGTTTTTCATTAAGGGCATTTTGGTCATTTAGTTATTAAAATGAATTAAAAGCAAAATTAAAAGCCAATTTTTGTCCATCTTCAACCCCTAGGCCGAAAATTGCATGGAGAAACCATGGCTAGGGCTTTTCAAGCTTCCAAGCTCGATTGTAAGTCTGTTCTATCCCTGTTTTTAATGATTTTTACGTTTTTGAAATCCTCGTAACAAGATTTACCTATTTTTACCATTGTTTTGAACTAGAGTTTGTGTTTAAAAATTTACCCATGAATGATATGCATGTATTTTGATGTTTTATGGAAGAATATGAATGTTTGGAGTGTGATAAACGATTTGTACTAAGTAATTTTCGATTAAAATGCCTAAAAGGATTAATTTGTAAAAGTTATAAAATATGTCACAAGTGTGTGAATAAGTGAGTATTGTGGACTGCTATAGTTATGAAAATGGTTCAGCTAGGCCTAAAATGCAAGGAAATTGAATAAAAATTATTTTACAAGCCTAGGGGTAAAATTGTAATTTTGTGAAACTTTAGGGCTAAAAATGTAATTTTTCCAAAGTATGAGTTTTGGACTGGAATGAATAGTGTGAAGGTTATATAGGTTAAATGTATTGTTATAAATCAAGAAAGACGAGAAATTGAAATTGATCGATAAAAAGAAAAGTGAGAAAAAGTGAAAAATTCTCGAATGAACCTTTGGAATAAAAAGGGATACGAATGAAGTGACAGAAATGATCACATGTGTGGCACAGATTGTGTGTAGGCCACTATGTAAAAGTGAAAATGATGGTCACGTGTGTAGTACTATGTGCAGGCTACTACGTGTACCGGAATGTTATGCCACTATGTGCAGGCTACTATGCGTACCAGATAGTTTTGATCACGTGTGTAGTACTGTCTGCAGGCTACTACGTGTATCGGATGGTAATGGTCACATGTGTAGTACTATGTGCAGGCTACTATGTGAACCGAACATCATTGATTAGTAAGGTGGTTGCTATGTGCTGATTCCACCGGACATCATTAATTAATAAGGTGGTTGCTATGTGTTGAATCCACCGAGTATCGGTTATTATTCTAAAGTGTTCATCAGGAAACTGACTAAGTGTAATTGAATAATGAATATAGGTGTGGAATTGAATTGAATATCGACTTAGAAATGGAAAATTGAATTTTGAATTGAATTGTGATTGAAAGTGAAAAAGTGAAATTATGAAAGAGTACAATTTAGCAATAAAACAGTTTAGACAGCAACAGTTGTGTGATTTTGAAAAATCACCAAAAATGGTGGAGATTGAATTAGAGGCTGAATAATATATGAAATTGAATCTGAATGAGTCTATTTTCATAGCAAAAGAGTTATATATTTTGAGATATTTGAAGTTTAGTTAGATAGAGTCAGAATGAGTTCGGAATCCCCTGTTCTGACTTTGGAAAATTGTCAAAAATTGTACAAAAATAATTATGGGATAAAGTTTATATGTTTAGAATCCTCAGTGAATCTATTTTCAAGAGAAACAAATGAAAACAATATTCAAATTCTTTAAAATGAGATAATTAATTTTTAGTGAAGAGAGGTCAGAACTGTCGAGCAGTGAAATAGAGGAAACTTTAAAGAATAAACTGTACTATTTGGATAAACAAAAAATTCTAAAAATTTTATGGTAAGAGGATATGTGAATCTAGTTTTGGGGAAAATGGATATTAATTTGGAGTTCTGTAGCTTCAGGTAAAAATAATTTAGTGACTCTAACTCGAATAGACAGCTTTGAATATACATGTGAGTGAATAGTGAAATTTTAGTTAATGTTGTTTAAGTGTGTCATACACATTAAGGATGTGGAATGGAGAGGAGGAGGAGAAAATTGGAAGAACATATGAATGATTTGTGTATACTTGGTCATATACTCGATTATAATCGATAAACGATTAAAAAGAAATGATATTTATAATTGTGCATTATTAGTTATAGTTAAAGTTCATGTGAGAAAAGAAAGTTTCATAGTATGTGTATGTGGTATACTTGGTATATGATTTGGTATGTAGCAATGTCAGGAATGGTTTATGAATTAACTCATGTTGATAAGTTTGATACATAAATAAATGTGGTGCTTATCCATGCTCATAATGCTTATACTATATGTTTATTTGGCTAGCATGTTTGGTGTGTATGCTTAGGCTTTGGCCAAGTTGTGGCTAGATTATGCCACATTAAATTTATAAAATTATGCATTGAGATGGTAAATGTCTAGATGCAAATATGCTTGTGATCATAAAAGGGAGGTAAGGTTTAAAGTTTGTAATCTTTATTAAAATGGTTTATCAAGTGGTTAGTCTTCAAAAAGGCTAGCTTGCGACTACGGTTTAGTGTAATGTTTATATATTGTGTGATACGAATAGGAAATGAGAGTGGAAAAGAAATGAAATACTAGGTTCATGCTTGAAATGTAAAATGATGCAAAAAGGGGACGTTAAGTTAAACGATAAATATGTATTAGTATTGAACTTATTGAAATTGAATTGTACGTGAATTAAATGGAAATTGCAAATGATATGATTTGAATTAAATGAATTATTGTGGTATTGAAATGTATATTGGATTGGGAAATTGAATTGAATCGTGAAAATGAGAATCGTGAATTAAATGAAATGGAAATGAAGTATTGAATTGCATGAGTATGTATTGGGTCTCAGAAGCCCTATTTGTTACAAATATAGTATTTTGAAGTTATAACGTGAATATTTATAAAAGCATGTTAAAAATTTGAAGAGTTTAAATTTGAATGAAATTTTATAACTCGGTTTAACATGTTTATAAGTGTATGTGTTCTGGTAATGTCTCGTACCCTATTCTGGCGTCGAATACGAGTAAGGGGTGTTACAATGTGACATCGCCAGATTCAGTCATAACGTTTAGATCGGATTTGGGGTGTTACATTTTGTTATCCTTAGCATACATTTTAGCATTTTCAATTTAGTAAATTGCATTTTATAACTCAGTAAATCCTAGCCTATTTTATCCTTAATTTTGCTACTTTATTACATTAATGTCACTGCATGAGTTAATTCCAGATTGCGTCCAGAATTGTTGCCACATCTGACAGCTGTCCTGATAAGAACCAGAATTGCGTGAGCTGTCCAATTTGGTATAACCAACCTGTATGTACAAGGACAGAATAATTTTGAGGAAATGACACTTGTACTGTTGGAGGAGCACATAAAAGGTGGACATGAAAAGAAAAAGAGAGCTTTTTTTCTCCATCATCATCTTCATCATCCTACCTGGAAGCTAGCGGCCATGGTAGCTTAAACCTCTCACGGGTGAGCCAACATGAAAACTAGATGCAGACTAGCTTTTGTCGATGAGACCTAAGTGTGAGACAAGAGGGAGTAGAGAGATTCAGTCAAGTTGTCTAGGAATAGAATTCTCCACTTAATTCTTTCTTATTTCTTTCTAAATGCTGGTGATTACTCTATGATTTCTAATTGTCTGGAAGAACTAATGAATTCTTGGTGAAGTTTTATCTTTTTCAATCTTGCTTTTATTGCTTAATCTTAGGGTTTGAATTTTTTTAACACGGAAGTGTTATTGGAGTCACTGACACTGGAAAGTGCAGTAACAGTTCGAGCCAACAAGCATTTCAACAGACGTTGAGTGAGGATTGAGGGATTTAGTCCACTTGTTCTTAATAGTGCCATGTTGCCATCATCGGAAGGTGAGGTTAACGTGCATGTTTAGGTCTCAGATTAAATTGAGGAGTCGCACTAGGTAAGATATACATTGAATTTTATTGCCTCGACAATCAGCTATCTTTTTATACCTTGTGAGCACTTAGTATTCTACTGAAGATTCATGTTGGGGATCCCGGTTTATCATCATCATCTTTTATTTTATTGTTTTCAAGTTATTGCATCAAAAATTATCCTCACAATTTATCTTGTTTATATCTAGTTATTGCACCGACATTAATAGACAAAAGACTACCATCCCTGTGGGATCGATATCCGACAGACTCACATTTATCTACTATACTTGCATCGACAGTGTACACATGCACATTATTGCTGTGACATTAAACAATCGGTCAAGTATATATGAGTTTTGAAGTTTGATGTTAGAAAATGAATGGTTGTTGTTAGATAAACAATTTCGGTAAAGGAATTTTTGATGAAATTGTCAATTAGAGGCTAAATTGAAAAATAGGAAATATTTCATGGTAAAATTTATGAATTTGTGAAATATGTGGGTTGTTCTAAGCATGTATAAAAATCGGCTAGGCTTGGGTAGGGGTAAAATTGCATCAATTTCATTTTCCGAGCCTAAAGACTAAATTGCAAATAAATTAGAAGTATAGGGGAAAAATGGTAATTTTTCCAAAAATATGTGTTGGACTAAATTGAATGAGAAATATTTTAAATTTAGTTAAATTTATCTGTATAGATCAAGACAGACCTTGTACAGAGTTAGATCGGGGCAAAGGGAAAATCTTGGATTAATCCCCTTTGTATCTACGTATAATCGTCGAAGTAAGTTCGTGTAATTAAATTGAGTATTTATATGTTTTATTGGAATTATATGTATGTGATTTGCATAATTGCCATGTATAAATACCGATTGCATATCTGATGATGTATGACGATTACTGAGCCCCGTTTGAACCTTATGAATTCGTAGGATATGAATGAAATGTCATTAGGGTTACCGATTTGGTTGAGGTCCTACATTTGTTACGGACACACCACAGCTCCTATGAGCTTAGTGATTTCAGCTCATGAGAGCTTATCAATTCTCAGCTCATATGAGCTTATCGATTTACAGCTCATGAGAGCATACCAATTCATAGCTCGTATGAGCATACATGTACAGGAATTGACGAATTACTATTTAGCACACTATGTGTAAGCTATCTCGAGTATCCAATGATATTCTAAATGGTTCAACGGGTAATGTTCTATCACGAGATAATATGAGTTCGATACGAACTATTACAGGTATTTACATGAAATACATGGAAATGATTGTACATGATATATAGATACATGATATGGATGTTACATGTATATGAAAACTTGATTAATTGTTGAGCTCATCCATGATTATTGATTCATATATGAATTTACATGACTAATGTGGTTGGTGTATATGTGCTTAGGCTTTTGGCCAACTTGTGTTGAGATATGCTTTGTTACTTACCTATTATTTGATCAAATGGTAATTTAAATTTTATGTTATACAAACTTACTAAGCTTAAATGCTTACTCTGCGTTATTTAGTTTTTAGTGAATTGGAAGCTCGTTCGGGTTGGAAGCTTGTTGGAGCTATATCACACTATCCACCGGATCTTTTGGTACTTACGGTTGGTTTAATTTTGGTTATAATGGCATGTATAGGTTATTTTGGCTAATGTTGGCCTATATGCTTTGTTGATAATTTGGCCATTTTTTGGCTAGTGTTTTGGCACTTTGATGATAGTATAAGTCTAGTATATGGTATGTAAATATTTTCTCTCTAATGGTTTATGAATAAATTGGTATGGATGAATTATAGAAGATGAAAATGGTGGTATGAATATGCATATTGAATATGTGCTTTGTGATAGGATGTAATTGTGGTATATTGGTGTTTTGGTAAGTAAGGTGGCATAAAATGATGCAAATTGCTTGGAAGGTTGTTGGCTCATTTGGTTAAATTATGTACATAATTATACATGATATGAATTGTCATTTGAGGTGCCTAAGGGCATATTGGTTGTATGTGAATATACCATATGTTTAAGTCTTGATTATACTTGTTTTGGATGCCTTAATATGGCTTATTTATATGCACAGTGTTGGATATAGGTTGATGCCAAATTGGGTGAGACAAATGGCTTGTAAAATGGCCTACTTTCATCTATACGGGTAGAGACAAGGGCTGGCACACGAGCGTGTGAGGTTACTTCGAAGGGTACACGGCCCAGCACATGGACGTGTGGCTTGGCCATGAGACCAAGTCAGTGAGTTACATGGGCATAGACATTGGCTGGGACACGGTCGTGTCTCCCTAATTCGAATGCCCACACGACCTAAGACACGGGCGTGTCTCTTGGCCATGTGAGTCACACAGCCGTGTGACCCCTGCAGCTTTGAAATTGTTCAATGTTTTCCAAAAAATTCTCTGAGTTCCTGATTTAGCCCCGATTTGTTTCCAACGCTTTTTAGGGCCCCAAGGGCTTGACAATATGAATGATTTTGGTTGGTTTTTATATGAATATTGTTATGTTATGAAATGTTTGAAATTCTATTTGTTCGTACTGTAAACTCTGGTAATACTCTGTAACCCTATTTTGGCGACGAATACGGGTTAAAGGTGTCACATTCTCACCAATAGAAAACTCTTTCTCTTTTCTTTTTAGATAGACATAAGATTTTTGACAATCGGAGGCAACTTTCAGATTATCTCGAATAATTCTAATTTTATCTACTGCTTCTTAGACCAGATCAACCCCGACTAGCTTTCTTTCATTCAACTCTGACCAATATAACGGAATTCTACATTTGCACATGTATAAATCCTAGTAGAGTGCCATCTTTATGCCGGATTGATAGTTGTTATTGTAAGCAAACTCGACTAACAACAAATATTTTTCTCATCTTCTTTCAAACTGGATTACACAACACCATAAGATATCTTCTAGAATCTAAATCGCTCGTTTAAAATGACCATCTATTTTCATATGAAAAGTGGCACTGAAATTCAATCTAGAACTCAAAGCCTCGTGTAACTTACCCCAAAACCTAGGAGTAAATCTCAAGTCATGATCGAAAATAATGGATATCAAAATGCCATGCAATCTAACAATTTTTGAGACGTACAAGTCAACTAACTTTTTGAGCAAACAGTCAGTTTAGACAGGTATAAAATGAGCAGACTTCGTCAATTTCTCTAGATAATGCAGATTAAGTCTTTTCTTTTCGGAGTCAATGGAAATCCTGAAACAAAATCCATCATAACACGTTCCAATTTCACTTAGGAATCATCACAGGTTGTAACAAACCTAATAGAACCTGATGTTCAACTTTTACTTGTTGGCATATCAAACATTTAGGTACAAATTCAGATATCTCACGTTTCATCCCCGGCCACCAGTAAAGTTACTTCAGATCATTATACATTTTATGCTTCCAAGATGAATTGAGTAAACACTATTGTAAGCTTCGTTCAACAAATCTTTTTTCAACCCTAAATCATCTGGTACACACATACGATCATGAAAATAAAAGCAATCATTAACACCTATATTGAAATCAGTGTTTGACTACTTTTCTGCAATTTTTGGATTCTCACTAAGAACACTGACTTAAGCCTTAAATCAACAAGAATAAAACCATCGCGTTCTAAAGTCAAGCTTGCATCATAGATCTTAAAGCAAATAGTGACGTTTGACTCAAAACATCAGCTACTACGTTAGCCTTTCCAGGATGATAATCAATTACCAAATCATAATCTTTTAATAGTTTGAGCCATCTACGCTGTTGTAAATTCAAATATTTCTGTGTCATTAAGTACTTTAGGCTTTTATGATCGATAAAAATATGACATTTTTCACTATACAAAAAATGTCGTTAGATTTTTAGGACAAAAACAACCATTGCTAACTCCAAATCATGTGTTGAGTAGTTTTTCTCGTGAGGTTTCAACTAACGCGAGCCATAAGCTATTATTCTGCATCAAAACAGAACCTAAACCATTAAGCGAGGCATCACTATAAACAATAAACTCTTTCCCGGTTTTAGATTGAGTTAGAACTGGAGCTTCAGTTAACATGGTTTTCAATTGTTCAAAACTTTTCTAAGTTAACATGGTTTTCAATTGTTCAAAACTTTTCTAACATCTTTCAATCCAATTGAATTTAACATCTTTCTGTAGTATTTTTTCCATCGATGATGTTATTATTGAAAAGTTCTTAACAAAAAGTCAGTAATACTTGACTAAGCCTAAAAACCTATGTGCCGTAGAAACATTTCTTGAAACTTTAAAATCTACAGTTGTCGATATTTTACCAAGATCCACTTAGATGCCATTTATGGAAATTACATCTCCTAGAAATCCAACTTCCCGAAGCTAGAACTCGCATTTGCTAAACATAACATATAACTGTTTTTCACGCAAAGTCTGTAACACGGTTCTGAAATGTTTGGCATGATCTGACTCGTTCAACGAATATATCAGAATATCGTTAATGAACACTATTACAAATTAGTCTAAATACGACTGAAATATTTGATTCATCAAGTCCATAAATGCAGCAGGGGCATTGGTCACACCAAATGACATTACAAGAAACTCATAGTGGCTGTAACGAGTTTTGAATGTAGTTTTAGGTGCATCTGGCTTCTTAACTCATAACTAATTCTACCTAGACTGGAGATCGATTTTAGAAAATATTGTAGCTCCTTTTAACTGATCAAAATAATTGTCGACCCTTCTTTCTTTTCCACGAATAACACTGGAGCACCCTAAGGTGACATGCTTAGCCGAATAAAACCATGATTCAGCAACTCCTGTAACTTTGCTTTCAACTCTTTCAACTCAGTAGGAGCTATTCTGTATGGGGCAATCAGAATCAAATTTGTTCCATGTAACACCCCTCTCCTGTCTCCGTCATCAGATTAGGGTCAGGAAATGCCAAAAACAGGCTTATATCAAACTTTAAGATACAAAGGGTTAGACTTGAGCATAAAAAAGGACCAAATTATAAAATTTTCAAAAATTGAAAAAATTATCGATACCTTTGAAATAGGTATTGATAATTTTAAAAATTTATCGATACTTAATAAAAAGCTTTGATACCAAATTGGCATTCTGTCAAATTTTAAGACTATTTAATTCGTCTGGTATCGATACCCTGATCCAAAATATTGATATTTTTCTCAATGTAGTAAAAAATCATATGTTTAAAAGTTCAATTCTTGCTCAAATCACTTACCATCAATTCTTGCTCAAATCACTTACCATCTTTAAAGCTACATGCATACACATATCTCACTTTAAAACACAAGATTATAAACATTATACTCTCTTATGCAACAAGTATACCATTAACCATTCAAAAAATTACTAAAACATACCAAACCATATCAAAACATACCATTACTTAGATCTAACCAATATGCCATAGGGAACCATCACAAACAACAATCCAAACTAGCATCCAATGACATTTTCTAACTAATTCAAGCTTGCCTAACCATGATATACAAAATGACAAATACCACCGTTTTAATACCATCTAACATTCAATTATCAAGCATGTTCACTAACCTACTTACCATCAAAAGAAACAAAGTTTATATCATTCCATCACATGACAAGTTCAATACCATATTTGAATTTCCATACCAAGCAATGATTAACTACATTATTAGCCATAAACATACAACCTTTAAACAAGCAGAAATCATACCACTTGTAGTGAATACTTAATAAAATATATAAAAGATACTCCTATTACATGCCACATATCCCAAAATAATTTTTTTTCAAAATAAAAACTTTCAAAATCTATCGAAAGATAAATGGATAGTATGATCTTCAAGTTGATCCGATCGCCCATTTTTGCAAAATGAAATCTACAAGAAAATAGGATAATGAGACTAGTAAGCTTCAATAGAGCTTAGTAAATTCACAGGTTGAAACGATAAACTTACTGTGTAAACATAGCATAACAATTAATAGCATCATTAATAAACATTTACAATAGGTGAGTGAGTTGCATAATCTATTCAACCATACAAGATCATTCAGTACCAAGTCACGATATAATATTAAAAATCATGTAAACATTTATATAAAATATTCTCAAGTCATTACACTTGAATACCAAATACATATCAAAATTATCATGTCATTTAACCATTGCGAATCTGGCTAATGAACGATATAAATGGATACGGATACAGGGTAATCCACCCAAGACATGCCAAAATGCTTAACAGAGCTAGTCCAACCAAGAACACACCTGGGCACCAAACCTAGCCCATAGGCTAACATCCCTCTAGAAACACACCTGGGCACCAAGTGCCAAGCTCGTAGGCTTTACATTTGCCCCCAAAAACATGCCAAAATCATTGTACCTATAACTCAAAAATCTGCATCAAATGTTGGATTCTAGTATACAAAGTGTATAATATATCAAGTCATGTATCATCATCTCACCACATATCAATCTCGTAGTAGCACACAATAGAACCTATTGGCATGCTAATTGTATCCTATCCTATGTTCATCCGGGCTTAATACAAGTAATCATGTAACACTTTTCAATTCAATCCACTTTCTCATCCTGTACTAAATTTGTAACAATTCAAATATATATATACATACCATAATTTAGAAACCAATATAACATTAAAATTTATACCAAATTAAACTATATGAGCTTACCAGGGCCAAACTGCAAAGACAGTAATATCAGGGACTATTTAGCAATTCTTTTTTCCTTAATTTTGTAGCGATTTTTTTATCTATACAGTATTTATTTCAATTAATCAGCCTCAATATTGTTATAAAATTCCATTTGATGAATATGACTTCTTTATTTTCATGTTTCACAATTGTCCTTAACTTTTACATTTTATTGAATTTAATCCTCAAAACTGAAACAAGCTTATTTTTCACAATTAGGCTCAAAACCATTGTGCCAAATTCATTAACATCCCTAAACAACCTTCAAGTTCAAAAATTTATAGAATTATTTTAGTCAATTTCAACAATTTCACAATTTAGTCCCTAACCTCAAATTATTCAAAATTACTTAACAAAATAGTCCAATTTCATCATTAAGATTTAAACTCAAACATAAACATCAAGAAATATAAAATTTACAAGAAACAGATTAAATTTCATACCATGCAAGATTTCGATTAAGCTTGAAGTAAATAGCTATGGATTTCTATGGACTTCGGAATTTGGTTGAAGAAGAAAGAGAACAACAAAAATTATGGATAGTGGCTTGTTTTATTTTTATAATATTAACTTAAATTCAACTAATTTTTTTTTATAAAAAACTCAAAAATCCACTTACCAATTGGCCAAAAATCATAAAAATGGCTTAATTGCTAATTAAATCCAACCAATAATACTTTTAGACCATTTAGCCATAATAACTAATAGACATTGACTTTTATATTTTTTACGATTTAGTCCTTTTTCTTTACTTAACTATCAAATCACAACATTTTCGGATCAAAATTTAATATACCTATATAGTAACTCCATAAATATTTAATAAATATATTTATGAGCTTAGATTATGGAAATAAGGTCTCAATACCTCATTTTCCAAAACCACTTGACTTTAGGGATAACCCATTTGTATTTAACTATTTGTTCAAATAGCAAAAATTATCAGATCAAAATTCTATATAATACTATATTTGACTTGTAATTATTAAATAATAATATTTACAGTCTCACTTGTCAAATTTATGGTCTTAAAACCACTATTTTTGACACTATTGAAAAACGAGTTGTTACATTCTAGGTGCAACTTCTATAACAAATTCAACTTCTCTATTCAGTGGTAACTGCAGTTATTCTTTAGGGAATACATCAGCAAGTTCTTTAACTATCGGTATCTGGTCGATTTTAGATTTTGTTACCCATGAATCAAGGATATAAGTAAGATACACTCCATAGCCTTTTCAAATTAATTTTTGAGCCAGCAATGTTGATATTATATTCGTTGTACAATATATTCCACTAGCTTCAACACAAATCGATTCGTTGTTCTAACATTTTAGCATAATCCATTTCTTTTGATAATTCCGTAACGCATCATGCTCGGTCAACTAGTCCATACCCATAATGAGATCAAATTCATTAAACGGCAATAACATCAAATCAAGTGGCCCAGTGTATTTGTTACTCTGAATGTATAATCAGTTGACTTTACAGGTATATTATTATTTTTTTACTAATGTAGTGCATATATAAGAATAAGTTGATCCAGGGTCAATCAATGCATATACATTAACATAAAAAAGAGAGAATGTTTTGACAACAACATCTGGTGCAAAAGCTTCCTCACAAGCTCTAATGGCATAAGCCTTGGAAGGTGCTCTAGCCTCTGATCGCTCAGTTGTATCAATAGCTTTTCCCCAACTAGCAGTAACACTTCTACTCCCAATTTTCTACCTCTTGGTACAGTAGTCTCAGGTCTGATAGTTTGATTACCAAGATCATTATATCGCTTCAAGAAATCTTTTAGAAAGTGTTCAGTGGAACCGCATTGGTAACAAGCTCCCATTTTGGATTGACACTAGCGGAAGTGACTAACCGCCTCCAGACGTACTAATGTCTAAAGTGTGAATACTGCAATAAGATATAAAATTATGAGGCGGTAACTGCAAGTATACGTGTCAAGTTGTAATATAGTTTTTACAATAGAGTAGGTGAGTACTCTGAGGATCGTACCCAAGGGACGTGAGTGCTAGGTCAATTCTAATCTAAACACTAAAAATATCTAATTAGTACTGTAATTCAGTTATAGTACGAAAACATAAAAAGGGTGGTTTAAGGGTTTTTATAAAATAACAGAAAATAACATAAAAGAAATAAAAGTTCAAGAGAAAGAAAGGTAGAATAAATCAAATCTAGATTATGGGTGATTAGCTCACTTCAGTAATCTGCATCAACTGTTGCTTTTGGTTCCTCATCAATCCACTAGTTGCAACCCTAGTAGGATCTTCAAATCTTCCACTAACATAACGAGTCAGTAGGAACTACTTATCTTCTGACCTCACAGTCTAGACTAGCTTGGGGTAAAGGCGTTCACAATTGGGCCATACCAATTTTGAGTTAATTCCAACCTTGATGACTTTTCGGGATTGTCAGGCCTAGGGTTTGTTTCATATTATTCCTTTCCCAAATAGCAGATTCGTTGAGTAACCCTACAAAACTGTCAATAGATCATACCTCCACTATCTAATCCTCCATAAAGGGATTAGTTCCTCATGGTTTTTACAATATAAAATCAATATAAAGAGAAAGCATGTTATTTAAATTGATAGTATAGAGTATATAAAAGAGCCTGATTGTATTGAGATTTAATCACAAATCTATAAAGTTTGAATGATTTCTGCAATTCAGAACTCTTGAGAAAAATAAATAACAAATGAAATAAATTCTAAAACGAAAGAGAAAACTAAACTAAATTTGCCAAAGAAAATCTAGGCTAAGTGAATGGTGTCCATAACAAGTAACAATTGAGTCTATTTATAGCCTTCAGATGGTCATCGTCCTTAACCCTAGGTTAGTTGACATTTCTGAGCTTTAAGTTTGATTCTGTAGACTAAAACCCCCTACTTCGTGTTTAATTTTTGTCACAAAGTTGATGTTGCGACACACCAGGACCTGTGCTGCGACATAACAATCAATATACTTCTCTTCGGCTATTTTCAGGGGTATGTCGCGACACCCTCAGTCTATGTCACGACATTGAAGGCAGTCTTGAGCCTTCTCTATTCTACTCACTATGTTGCGACATCGAGTCACCATGTAACGACATATGGACCAATATCTGTTTAGTACATCTTCTAATGGTTTCTTGCACACTCACAAAGTGCGTTAGCTCACTCTTAGGCCTTATTTGGTGCCTATGGTCAATAAAATACTTAATTTGCACATTTTATTGAATGTAAATAAAACAAAGGAAATTGAACTAAAACATAACGAAAATGCTTGTATTCAAGCTCCTTAAATGCGAAAACTAGTTTAATCTACTACACTGAATTATGGTAGAACAAACTCTCCCACATTAAGTCATTGCTTGTCCTCAAGCAACATAAACAAAAATGACAAACAAAAATTGCGACCTTTGTGCAAATATGATACATGTATTAACTTCAGAGCATGTAACTTGGGCACTTCATGCTTACTAACAATTTTAACATGATGAATAATTGACTTACCACTTTTGATCATAAACATCCAAGTTTGGTATGTTAGAAAATATACAATCATTGAGGGTCTCACCCGTAAGGGTCCATCAACAAATCATACAAGTACTTTGATTGTCTGAGCAGAATACAAATAGTCGTTTATGCGTATGTTTAGTATGATGTCCATTCATGTATAAGGATATTTAGGTCACATAAGACTTTTCGACTTGAAGCATTTTAAGGCTTAGGACTAGTATGGAATTCAAAAATAGTAAGAATCAAAAGGGTTACAAACATGAAAATAGTTTGGCACATTGAATTGATCCCTATTCTTCTGCCCTTAGTGATCCTTACTCGCTTATCACCTTATTTTTCCTTCTCTCACCTTTGTCTCTTCATATGTAGGAAATCATAGCATGACATAGTACCTACGGCTAGCCTTACAAGTTTTTGTACACTAATGAACAAGGTTTTCTTTCTTTTGTGACTTTGTGACTTTTCTCCTTTTTGATACATCTCACTCATGATTGCTTTCTTGCTCGTTTAAGACTTTTCTACTCGTACTAATTTTCTTTTTGGATTTTTCATTTTGTTTTGCACCTTAGGCTCACTTATAGTTCTTATATCACACTAATCTTTCCTATTTCACTCTATTCTTACAAACTTCATCATGATGTATCTACTTAACCCTCAATACGTGTAGCCAGACGTCTATATTCATGTAGTGCAGGACAAAAGAGAAAGGGAAAATACAAATTAATGTTTTCAAGTTTGAGGTTCGTAATGAGGTTCATCAAGAACTGTCAATAGGCTTAAAAATCGGTACTAAAGGTGAACATTAATAGGTTTGCTTTTGGCTCTAAATGTGTTCCAAAAAATGCTTTAGGTCATCCCTAATATCTCAATATCCGCAAATTGTTAACCAAACAAACTCAAATTCAACCATTTATCTTTCATACTAGCATGCTCGTTTCCCTGTATTTTCTATATCATTTGGTACAATTGATTGCTTAATACCTATTTAGAGTGTAACATATAGAACTTAGTAGTCTAATAATAAAAAATTTAAAATCACCTACCATCATGCTAAATTTATTTGTAAACACAAGCATCCTATGTACATACTCCTAACCAATCACTTGTATTTCGACAAGCTCAAGCACACCAAAGACAAGAAAAAATCAAAGAAAAATTGTAGAAATAGAAAAAAAAAGTTTTCTATGTTATCCCAAACATTTTATTGAGACATTGTCCTCAATGTGTAGCCCATAAATCGATAAGGAAAGAAGGTACCCTATTCATCATGGTCGCTCCAACTGCTAATAGTGGGTGCTTCCTCCTTTGATCGTGTTAAGCCCGAATTGTTTGTGTCTTTTTCGTGTTGGGTTCCTAT
Organism: Gossypium turneri; assembly: GCA_008044935.1. Classification (NCBI taxonomy): domain Eukaryota; kingdom Viridiplantae; phylum Streptophyta; class Magnoliopsida; order Malvales; family Malvaceae; genus Gossypium; species Gossypium turneri. Next base: position 29,490,869 of record CP032573.1, read on the forward strand.
AGAGAAAACTTAAACAAAATTCAATATGAAAACCTGCTACTAGTCCTACTCTTACAAAGTTAAAATTAAAAGTATCCAAAAATTAATACAAGTTTTGCCAAAAATAAAAATTTTCAATCATCCTCTACGAAATCCATCTCCTCACTTCCGTCATCCTCCTCTCTTTCTTGCCCTTCTTCTTCTTTTTCCATATTTGTTTGCCTAAACATGTCAGGTGTATAATTGGGGACCCAAATGTCATTCTGCTTAGCAAATTCTTAAAAAGTTAGTCCCGATTCTTGCATCCACTGAATCATCCAATCTAGCTTTGAATGACTACTCTCACCAAATTCCTTTTAAGCTTATGTCAACCTCTGGCATGAAGCTGGTGTAGCTATCGCTTCTTGCTTTCGCTTGTTTCAATCTTTTATCTGTTTGGCTCACAGCTCAATGTATTGTTGGAACAAGGTGTCCCCAATGATACTTCAGGAATGTTTCAGCAACTACTCAATGGATGTCATAAGTACACCCACCTTTTTGCATAAGGCCATCACTAGGTGGGGAAAGAAAACTCCTACCTTCTGGTTGCTAATGCATCTCCTCATGTTCTGGTGGATCTATTTACCAATATAAACCTATTTTTTCTACAAAATAGCATAGAGTAAAACTACTCTAAAAGTATTAACGTTAGAAACATTTAAAGTAGGTACTATTCGTGTGCATATAAATTGATTACACATCTTAGCCTCTAGAAACATAATAGCTTGATGAAAGGGCACGAGAATATTGGTACCTGAGTGATATTTCCATTCACCCCTTCCTACAGTTAAAAAGTTTATAATGTTATCCATATCTATGTACCAAAAATATTCTAAATTAGTTTCATTAATAAAATCATTCTCATATTATGGAGCATTATAAAAGTCGTAAATAATTCAAGAGGTTACATGCACCTCTTTCCCTCGCACAAGTGCTAATTCCCACATATGACCTTTAGTGCTATTCCTCTCTTGGTCCCGTAATGATGCATAAAATTCTTGAACAATGGGGACCATAACACTATCTTTAGGGATCGTTTAGAAATGTTCCAATTTATGATATCTGACTAAAGGCTATACTTCCTTACACAAAATCATGGATGGATCAAATCCCCTCTCTTGAATGAATGTTTTTCCTTTAAGTTCATTAAAATATTTTTCAACATTCAGATTTGGGAAAATTGAGAGATTTTGAGCCATTGATGGCTCTGTTTTCATAGTTCGCTTAAATTTTCTTAGAGGTATGATGTTTTAATTCAACAAACTAATGAAGTACTAAGTAAATAAAATTAATGAAAGAGTAAAAGTTGAGTTTAGGAACCCTTAACCTCAGATGTATCGTTGGATTCCTCGTCACACTCTGTTTACCTGTTGTTCCTTGGATTGGTTTCATTCTTGCCCTTCACAAGTAATACCTCAAAAAAAACTCAAAAAGTAAAAGAAAAGGATGAGTTGTTAGGGTTTTAAGGGTTTTGGGATATTTAAAGGATTAAATGGGGTAAAGTATGTTTAAATATGGGTTAAGTATATATTTTTAGGTTAAGAAATAGGTGTTTTGGATGTTAAAAGTAAGGTGAATGAAGGGTTAGTTTCTCAAGTTATGCCAATGAGTTGGATCAACCCTACAAAAAAAAATATAGCGATGTCGCGACATTGGGGTTCCATGTCGCGACATCACTGGAAGCTTAACGTTATCGTGACACAGGGGTTCTGTGTCACGACACATCTTTCAGTTTAGAAATTTTTGAGACTGTCTTCCTTGTAGTGACATAGGAGTGTGGTGTCGTGATTTCGAGTTGGTTCCTTCAGTTCCTGGATTCTACACAAAATGTCGTGACACGAGGTTGCCCTGTCGTGACAATGACTCTGTATCAGCCTAACTTTCCATCTTCGAGGATGTCTCGTTCTTGAATGAAAACCTAAAAGTTAACATCTAAAGTCTACGGTTAGTTAAATATACAATAATTTACAACAGTTAGGCAATTCAAATGTTTTTTAAGTTTTACTGCCAGATTCATTCGACAGTATCATCAGTTCACCGATGGATGATTCTTTTGTTCTATCAGTATTAGTCCATCGTGTCATTCCACCTGTGTGCACTTGTCCCTTTCTTTAAATATGTTTATTCTTTCTACATGCATAAAAGGAAACATGTCCCTTAACTCAGGAATGTTAGAGATAAATATTTTTTTGCATTGCTTCCTTAACTTTCTCTTATCTTCCTCGTTTGGTTGATGGCCGCATTTAAAAGTTTCAGTCTCACCATTGATTTTATAGTCAATTCATTTTTCTCTAAACAAATGGTGGATCTAGAAGGGGCCAAGAAAGGTCTACCTAATAAGATCGGTATGCTCACAATCTTCCTCAAAATCAAGTACCATAAAATCTGTCGAAATAATGAAACTGTGCAATTTGACTAACACATCCTGTAGTACACCTTTTGGATAGGCTGTAGATCTGTCGGCCAACTATAGTGTTATATGCATATTTTGACGATCCACTAACTTGAGTTTTTCAAAGATAGATAAAGGCATCAAATTAATATTAGCTTCTAAGTTACATAAAACTCTATTAAAAGAAATGCTCCCTATCTCTATGGGAAAAGTAAAACTTCCCGGGTCTTTTAATTTTTGGGGAACCCGTATTGATATAATAGCACTACAGGAAGCGTTTATACTAACTTGTTCACCTACCTTAATCTTCCTACGCCTAAACATAACTTGGCGTACTTAGGAACTTTCTCTATTAACTCGATTAAAGGCAGGTTAACATTTAATGTTTTGAACAAGTTCAGGAAACTTACGAATTCATCCTTCTCCCTTTTTTGTTTTTCCTCTAGTCTTGAAGAGATTGGGATCTTTGCACCGGAAAAATCTTTAGCTATTTCTTTCTCTGGTTCCGTTGTCGGTGTGGTTACCCCTTCTTGTAACAACCTATTTTTAGTGATATCAAAAAAGTGGTTTTGATGAGTAAATTATTATTTTTTATTATTTTAATGTATATGGGATTATATTAAGGTCGTATTAAAATTTTGTTATGGAATTTTGATGTTTGTTTGATTACTTAAGTGAAAAAGACTAAATCGTAAAAAGTGTAAAAGTGGAGTTCTATTAGTTAAAAGGACTAAAAGACTATGGAAAGGAAATCTAATGGACTTAAATGGTAATTAGACCATTTATATGAGATAATGGATGTGCATGGCAAGGTATTAATGAAATTTTGATAATAATTAAAGGTTAAAAAGGTAAATGTGTAATTAATAGTTAAATTAAATAAAACAGAAGTTAACTTCATCTTCCTCAATCTCTTCTCCACTGAAATTTTAAAGGAAGGATAGCTATATAGGGTTCTAAAGTTTCGATTGACTTATATACTTACATGGTAAGTGTTTTTCATCTTGTTTTTAATGATTTCTATGTTTTTGATATTATTTTAGCTTAATCTATCTAGCTCGGGGGTTAATTTGTAAAACTGTTAAAGGTTAAGGGACTTGCCATGGATGTTTTTAGTAGGTTTTGTTGTTAAATGATAGATTATGAATGTTGGTTGAAAAATTAACAAGTTTTGTTAAATAATTTTTGCTGAAATTGTATTTAGGGTTTGATTTGTGAAAATAATAAAATTTCATCTTAAAATTATGAAATGTTGGTTTAAATGAGTTGATACGGGTCCCTATGAAATTTGGCTTGCTTGAATGGAGGATGAAAATGGTTAGATTTCAAATTACAAGCTTAAAGACAAATTGCGAAAAGTTAAACTATTAGGGGCAAATTAATAATTTTGCATAAATATGAAATGTGGATTGAATGAAATACTAGAAGTATTGAAATTGTCTATTTAGATCAAGATAAACCACGTACAGACCTAGATCGAGGTAAAACAAAAGCTTCAAATTAGTTCGACCTAATTACTACGACCACAGTCGTCGAGGTAAGTTCATATGAACGGTTATCGTGTTTATGTTATTTATAATGTAAATGGATCGATATATATAAACATATCAATACTATGACGAATTGATAGATATCGAGTCCTAGTTGAACCTTAGGATTTCTTAGGATACAAATGACATGTCATTAGGGATTTCATGTTTTGGGTGCTGGTCTTGAATATCCTACCGATGGCTGAGGTCTAGAATTTGTTGTGGATACTCCACCGCTCATGTGAGCAGTATTGTGTAGCTTACATTCTGACCCACAACTCGTGTGAGAAGGCCCATTTCACAGCTCGTGTGAGCCATGATGTTACGAAAAGGTTACAATTTTATGTATAGGCACACTTTGTTTGAGCTTTCCTGAGTATCTGATGTAATTTTAGATGGTTCAACGGGAAAGAAAAGGGAAAGGAAACAGTAAGTATGTAAGTACAATGAATCATGACATTATGGAATATTGAAGGTGTGAAATGTTATGTTTATACATGATGAATCACATAACCTATGGATGATTTCATTTATATATGTACAAGCGTACTAACTTGTGAACTTGATGTTGTTGTTTAGGCTTATGACAAGCTTATGGTTATGGTTGATTTTATGCTTATGTTTTACATTATGCGAATGATATGATAAGTTAAGTTTGGTTTATATGAGCTTACTAAGCATTCATTGCTTACATAGTTGTTTTTCCTTTGTTTATAGATTATCGAAACCTCGATCGGTTTGGAAGCTTATTGAAGATTTATCACACTATCTAGAAGTCAATTCGGTAGATTTTGTGTATTTTGGCTAGGGTTTACAACGGCATGTATAGGGTTATTAGTAATGATATTTTGATGAATGTGATGTTGGTGCTTTGGCATGTATAAACCCTTTAATCTTATGTTAGTTGGTGCCATTTGATGTTTTGACAAATTGGGTCACTTTTGCCACCTTATTCTGCATGTTTATAAGGTCCTTTTGTGGTATGTATTGCATGGATTATGAGTGGCATGTTTTGGTAAGTTTTGAACTAGGATATGATGCTTGAAATGTGGTAGCATTAACATGTTTAGGTAGGTGTTGTTTGTATGCATTTAAGGTGCCTTTGAATGGCACATTGGTTGATTGAATTAGGGTATTGAAAATGGCTTATATATGGGTGTTTAGGTAAGGTTTTGCTGCTTTGGAGGTTTCCATTATTAGTCCAATTGTTTATGTATGACATGATTTTGAAATGGCTTGATATTAGATAAATTTGGGTCCACACAGTCATGTGTCATCAGAGAGTTACACGGCCTGGCACACTGGTGTATGACACAGCCGTGTGGCCCTACTCAGAGAGTTACACTGGTGAGGAAATGAGCTGGGACATGTTTGTGTGTCCCTAATTCGAAGGTTACATGGCCTGAGACACGAGCGTGTGTCTCAACTGTGTGAGGCACACAGCCTGGCCACACAGCCGTGTGACCCCTATTTTGCAGATTTTGCATCTATTTCTTAACATTTTCAAATTGTTTTCAATTGGTCCTGATTTGCTTCAGAGATATTTTTAGGGTCTTAAGGGCTCCATTAGGAACAATATGCATGTATATGAATGGTTTATGATATGATTAAATTATTAAATGGTATTAATTTTAAATGTTTTCGTTTGTAAAGTAATACTTCGTAACCCTAATCTAGCAATGGATACGTGTTAGGGGTGTTACACATCTGGCTCTAGCTCATTTTCAGCCTCTAAGGATTCGTTTTGAGGATCGTCATTAGTTCCATAATTTTCTCTGGAGTAGTGGTTTTTGGGCTACTCAGCACTTTGCCCGATCGAAGTGCAATCACTTTTACGTGCTCCTTACCTTTTCTGCATGGATTATCTTCCGTGTTGCAGGGAATACCTGTGCCAATTTTTCTTTGATGTCACCTACAATGGTCATTAATTGGCTCATTTGATCCTCGAGTTTAGTCAATGTTCTTGTTTAATTGGTGCACTCGGACTGCACCTGCTTGACATCTGTTCTCAATGACTGCATCTCTATCTCAATTCTATCCAGATGTTGACCACATGCAATATGGTGACTGTAACAACCGAAACTAGGCCTGGACATCCAGACTGAGTGTAGAGAATTACATCATCGATCTTAAAATCTCACAGTTATAACACAATAACACTAAACCATTCATCATATATTATCCAACACACGATTAATTAAGTATGCAGTTTCCCAAAACATCATATTATCATAAAATACTGAAAGCCATAATAGTAATTATTAAACGAAAGGCTAAAGCTTGATAGAGCTCCCCGCAGCGCCGACCAATTCATGTTTGTGAACCACCTGCAATTCAATCAGAAAACAAATGAGTTGTGAACTCAGAGCATAAAAGAAAAAGGGCTCATACAAGTGCAATACAATTGAGAGATCATTCTTGAATCCCGAGATCCAATTAAGCAATAGAAGTCGTTCCATTTCAGATACAGAACAATTCAGTTATAGAAACAGAAGTAGTTCCGGTTTCATTTACAGAACAGATCAGTTTTATACGCAAGTTTTCCTACCCCCAGTATCTACACACCATCTTCGGCCAACCCAACACACCAATAAGGACATTCAACGCCCGTCCAACCCTACACATCATAGAGTGTCTGTCTAACATGTTTACAGAGTCGCAGCTTAGCTGCTAAATCAGTATGCGTTTAAGTGCTAGATTCAAAGCTATCTGCGTTGTGGCTTAGCCACTAGTTCGGATCAAAGTACTTCCTTCTTCATAGTATCCTAGCCCATGAATACGCATTGTACACATATCCACATTTACAAAGTACAGTTCAATATCAAAAATAGTTATCACATTACATATACAGTTATGCTATACATATGTCAATCATAAAGCATCAGAGCACCATCATACAATTGAAATCAGATCATTCATACATTGAAGAGGTCAAGGTCGTGTAACCACACACATGACCTCAGAAAATCAAGATTCAGACTCGATTAATATGCCACACGGCTTGGACACATGCCCATGTCCTTGCCCGTGTGGTTAACACGGCCTAGACACATGCCCATGTCATTTGCCCATGTGGTTCCAACACATAAACCGTGAGTTACACGACTTGGACACACACCCGTGTCCTTGCTCGTGTACCTTACATGGCCTGAGCACACGACCATGTCCCTGGCCGTGTGGTCCTAACTCACAAACAAAGAGTTACACAGCCTAGACCGACACACGTGTCCTTTCCTGCGTGGCAGCAAGACAATGAATAGTGAGTTCCACGGCCTAGACACACGCCTGTGTCCTTTGCTTGTGTGAACCATGTACTACTATGGCCACACAAGGCCTGGACACATGCCCATGTGCCTTGCTCGTGTGGCTCTAAATCGATGAACAGTAAATTACATGGCCGACCACAAGGCCTGGCACACGACTGTGTGGCTTACACGGCCTGGACACACACCCGTGTGCCTCGCTGTGTGGCGTTGACAGCTACCATTTCTGGCGACCAAAACTCGTGAAATTAAAGTTTTTGGCATGTACCTCGTCTAATTTTGATGGAGAAACAATGCAGAGACTACCCGAAACCTAATTAACCATTCAACAATCAATCCATTGACTGAAATGACTAGACAACACAAACGTTAATACTCAATCAATTATGTCGAATAAATCGACACCAAGAAACTATCAACAATGAACGCTTACTGACGATCTGTCAAACTAATTTGTAACAACACGCGAAGGAATACCCTCTATCGAATTCCCAATTTAATTACATAAACAGAAACTAAAAACTTCGCAGAACTTACATAGAAATATTCTAACAACGCTCTGAATCACTTAGGACTCTTAATAATTTAACAATCACCTCTCGAATGCAATCAAAGAACTCACTTGAAAAAGGAAAAAGAAGAAAAAGAAAGGAGGAAAACGAAAGAAAAAAATAACAAAAGAGGAAAGGGAAATGAAGAAATTGACGTTAAAAATATTTATTAACTAACCACCATCCTCAGACCAGCATTTAGCAAAATTTTTCTAACGCATACAATTGGACTCGAACTCAAAACCAGACAGAATACAGACAGATGCTTAACTAGTGAACCAGTAGGCTCATTCTTGATACAGATTTACACAAAATTGCACTTAACTATATAACACATGGATAATGGTTGTTTTAAAAATAACAAAACTTTTAATAATGTAACACGAACTCTAGACCTTAAACACAATAGAAAACCACAGAGCCACAGATGCAAAATTTTAATTATTGCAGATTCTCACAATTAAATTCCAAAATTTTAGGCTGTTACAGTCACTTGGGTTGGCCCTATCCTGTGGTTTCTGCAAATAAGGAGGTTGGTAATTAATGCTTTTAGCTTGATTTGAATTATTACCTACTCCTTGGTTCTCTCCCCATTTCAAATTTGGGTGATCTCTCTAGCCAGGATTATATGTATTCAAATAAGAGTTTCACCCCTATCCCGATGTAATTTACATCCTCGACAGGATTTTTGATATAGTGGAAGAGCGGTTTGTCTCCCCCATGCATAGACTGCGTAGAAGCAAATTTGATACGGTTGAGTCTATCCACTTACTATTGATACTTTTTCATCCTCTTGGATAACTTTTACCATGGTGTGTTTCTGGCCATATGTGAATCATTTAATTGGCCACTGACAGGATTTTAGTGTCATGTTCTCAATGATTTCGTACGCATCCTAGTACGTTCTATTTATAAGGGCTCCTCCTGTTGCTCCGTCAAATCCAAATCGTGTGTTCGCATCCAACCCATTATAAAATACCTGCAGTCACATCCACTCAGGAAATCTGTGGTGTGGCCATTTTTTAATGAACATTTTAAAACATTCCCATGCCTCACAGAAAACTTCTCCCTCTATCTTTCTAAAGACAACAATCTCTCTTCTTTGTTGAACTACTTTGCTAATCGGGAATAACTTCTGTAAGAAATTTCCAGCGAGTTCATCCCATGTCATGATAGATCCTAGTGCCTGCAAGTCTAACCAAGAAAAAGCATTATCAATCAAGGAGAAAAGGAACAATCGAAGACGAATAGTGTAATCAGTGACCCCGTTATACTTAAAAGTATCACAAAGTTGGAGAAATCATTTTAAATGCTGGTTAGGGTCCTCTATCATCGTGCCCTGAACTACAGATTATTCTGGATGATCTGAATCACCGTCAGTTTTATCTCAAAATTATTAGCTATAATTGTCGGCCTTACTATATGTTCCTGAACCATGTCCAAACTTGGTATGGCATAATTCCTTAGGGTTCTCTTATTCCGAGCCATATGTACTTTTGAGGGTAGTTGTGGTGCTAGTGGGTTTCCTACGTTGTTATCGTCAGCGTCACTAAGTAGTGGATTTTCACGTGGTACGCTACCTGCAGCAAGTGGTGGTGGATCTTGCATCTGTTGTTGCTACTGCTATTGTTGTCGGTGATTTCTTCAAATTATTCTCTTTGGATTTGTGGTTGCTACAATAGGCATGCCCCTACTGCAAGTCATACATTAAACCTAAAAAGAAAGGATTAGTAAATAAAATACAATAAAATCGTATCTATTATCTAAAAATTTCCAAATTATTATTTTAAATGTAAAAATTAAAATCAAACTAGTGATGTTGTCTCCCCGGCAATGACGCCAACAACTTGACTGCCTCTAGACGTACTAACGTCAAGAGTGTGAATACTATAATAAGATATAGAAATATGAAGTAATATCCACAAGTATACAGGTCGAGTTATAATATAGTTTTTACTATAGAGTAAGTGAGTACTCCGAGGATCATACCCAAGGGACGCGAATGCTAGGTCAATTCTACTCTAAACACTAAAAATATCTAATTAGTACTTTAAATCAATTATAGTACAAAAACATAAAAAGGGTGGTTAATCAAATCTGAATTATGGGTGATTAGCTAACTTCAATAATCTCCATCAACTGTTGTTTCTGGTTCCTCGTCAATCAACTAGTTACTACCTTAGCAAGATCCTTCGATCTTCCACTAACATAATAAGTCAGCAAGGACTACTTATCTTCTGACCTCATATCCAGACTGGCTAGCGGTGAAGGTGTTCACGGATGGGCCATACCAATTTTGGGTTAATTCCCACCTTGATGACTTCTTAGGGTTGTCAGGCATAGGGTTTGTTTCACATTCTTCCTTTCCCAAATAGGTGACCCGTTGAGTAACCTTACAAAATAGTCAATAGATCATACCTCGACTCGCTAATCCCCCATAGAGGGATTAGTTCCTCATGGTTTTCATAGATAATATAGAATCAATATAAAAAGAAAGCATGCTAATTAAATCGATAGTATAGAGTATATGAAAGAGCCTGATTGTATTGGTATTTAATTGTGAAGCCACAAAGTTTGAATGCTTTCCACAATCCACAAACCACAATGCTTTCCACACCTTCTAATGGTTTCTATCACACTCACAAAGTGCGCTAGCTCACCCTTAGGCCTTATTCATCCCCTAAGGTCAAGAAAAGACTCAATTTGCACATTTTATTAAATGTAAATAAAACTAAGATAACTTAACTAAAATATAATGAAAATTCTTGTATTCAAGCTCCTTAAATGCGAAAACTAGTTTAATATGTTACACCGAATTACGACAGCTTAGTGATTTTTACCACAGTAATCACAAACTAGTTTACTCTTTTTTCTAACTCTTCGTACACTAGCAGCTGGTGAATTCACTGATCTCAGATTACTCAGTCTTGATTTGTCTCTCCCTGCAGATCCCGAAGGTGAAGTAAAATGACTAACATCATTTTTTAATTTGATTGTCGTAGAAGTCTGAATCGGTCTAGCTTGTCCTCGTTTGCTGAATTCTTGGAACTTTAATTTTCATTACTTATTATTGTTACAAATTTCCTCCATTTTCTACTCACGTTTGGATAATTCCACAAATTCCCATAAATTCAAGGCTCCGATTAACATTTTGATATCATTATTGAAACCATCCTCAAACTGAATACACATTTCAATTTCGGTCAAAACAATACCTCAGGCATATTTACTTAAAAGGACAAATTCCTGTTCATACTTTGCTTAGACCTGTTTCCTTATTTTAACTCGAAAAACTCTTTCTTATTCTTCTCTACATTCAATTAAATCGAGTTTACGAAAGCTTTGAAATCATTTCAAATACAATCAAGGATTGAATTGAAACATTTCAGAAAAGATAGGCAAAATGCAAAACAGGGATCACATAACTGTGTGGTCAAGCCGTATAGTGTTGTATCACACAGCCATGTACTCAAACCGTGCCAAAGACTAAAGCCATGTAAAATTGAGTCACATGACCGTGTCGTCAGGTCATGCAACAAATTGAGGCTGTGAGGACCTCAATGTAAAATCTTACGAACATTCACACGGCTATATGGTTGGGTCATGTGAGAGACTAAGATTGTGTTAATAATTAGGCATTATAGTTACCAATGGCACACGTTCGCGTTACCAAACCGTGTGACACACAGTCGTATGGTAAAATGTATGACCTAAATCCATACCATTTAACCATGATTCAATCGATTCAAATAGGTAATTCCAAAGGCAAAAAATGGTACTATAAAAACATGCTCAATTCACATCCAAAACCAAACATAAACATGAAATAATTCAACTTAAAAGTGTCTAACCAATATGTCATTTATGCACCATCACACTCAAATTCTAGAACATTACCTAGATATCCAAAAATACCACACCAAAATGTTCCAATTATAAATCTCAACCATACATACAAGAATATATTACAATTGTGCATTCTACCATGAATACTTTCCAAATCTTACCTTTTAACAAACCTTTAACGTTCCTTAACACATACCAATCTTGACCATACATGTCTTAACCTCCTATTCAAGTATCACCAAGAATCAACATCAAACGCATACATGTTTCAATATTATCCAGACATCAACCACGTATAACCACCATTTATGCTAACCAAGGATACATATAACTTTCAACTTAACATTATATAATAACCAAATCCAAATTTTACAACTTCAATACTTAAACTTCAAAACACATGATCTCATGACACAACTTATACACATGCCTCAAAACTGGAATAAAAGTAATTTAAAATCTACCAAAACTGAAACTTAATAGTGTGAGCCTTGAAGTCGATCCGACAACCTAGTTCCTCAAAACGTCAACTACAAAAAATAGAAAATGAAACAAAGTAAGCTTTTAATAGCTTAATAAGTTCATAGATAACTATATACCAACTTACCTCAATCTTGCATATATAAGTACATGATTAACATAATAATAACCTGATGTAACCATACACAAGAAACAAGTGAGTTCATCATAGTGTCAAATCGCCAAGTAATTTAATATTTAACAAGTTATACAATCTAGTCCTTCCACATTTATTCAACATGTACCAAGGAGTCATATTACAATTATTCACAAATTTAATTAACCCGATGAACTATAGCAAAAGTAATTCAGATACTCGAGTAACTACACCACACTATGGAGCACCGTAATGCAAAAAAGGGCACGATTATGCAATCAGGGGAACCAGAGCACAAATAGGGACAACAAAGTGTGAACAGAGGCACTAAAGTTCAGAATGGGGCACCGAAGTGCAATGTATAAGCACCAAAGTGCAAACTCGTACAAGTGCGCATTCTAACCCTATTGGAATGTCAATCGTATCCTAATTGTTTACTACGTTTAAACGGGCGTTTAAACAGGATTCATAACATTTATAAATCTATCATTTAACATTAAGAACTTCTATAAATCAATAATGGTAACACTTAAAACTTTTAACAGTTTTACGAAATAGTCCCTGAGTTAGCTAGATTGAGCTACAACAATCTCAAAAACATAAAATTTACTAAAAACAAACTTGAATTGGACTTACATGCACAGTTGGAAAGTTTAATATGGTTCGACTATGGCTTCCCTAACTTTCTTAGACTCTCACTGTTGAAGAAGAAGAAATAAAGAATGGATGTTAACTTTTGTTTATTTTAGTTATAACGTTTAACTTAATTTTTAATATATTATAACTTAAATCAAAGCACTAACCATCCCACTAACTAATAATGCTTAATTTACTAAATGATTCCCTTAATAAAACTTAATTAAGCTTTTTTATCAACTAAAATTTAATAGTGATCAAGTTTTACAGTTTTTACAATTTAGTCCTCATACTTTAATTACTAGCCATTCACTAAAATTAACGGGCCAAAAATGAATATAATAATATAATATATTTGTAAATATTAATATTTAATGCTTATCGACTCAATCATCTAAATACGGGTTCTAAAATTGCCATTTCTGTTACCACTAAAAAATGAACTATTATAGGATATATAGGAAATGTGCATAAAGTTTGCAAAATTCTTAAATCTATATATGGACTTAAGGAAGCATCCCACTCATGGAATCAAGCGATCAAAACTTTTGTATTTGAGCAAAACGTAGATGAACCTTATGTTTATAAATGTATTGGGGATAAAAAGGTGGTCTTCCTTGTTTTATATGTCGATGACATTCTACTCATTGGAAATGATGTAGGGACATTGTCATCATTTAAACTGTGGTTAACTCAAAAGTTTAGCATGAAATATTTTGGAGAATCTAATTTTGTTCTAGATATTTGGGTGCTAAGGAATTGAAAAAGCAAAGTGATAGCATTATCACAAGCTTTATACATAGTTAAGATATTGGAATGTTATGCAATGGTCGATTCAAATAAGACTCAACCTTCTGTATTAGGATTTCATCTTTCTTTGAAGCATTCTCCAAAGACAATAGAAAAAAGAGACAACATGAGAAAGGTTTATTATGCTTCTGCAGTAAGAAGTCTCATGTATGTTATTTTATGCACAACTTCATATACCATTTTCACAGTAGGGTTGGTGAGTCAATATTAAGCAAATCCCGATCCAAGACACTTGCAAGCAGTTAAGCATATACTCAATATATACGAAGAGTAATTGTACTAGAAAGAACATATTTTTTCTCCCTGCTTATTGGTTAATTTGTTCCCATTTAGTTATCTTTAGCATACATTTTAGTATTTTCAGTTTAGTAAATTGCATTTTATAACCCAGTGAATCCTAGCCTATTTTATCCATAATTTTGCTATCTTTCTGCACTAATGTCGCTGCATTAGTTAATTCTAGATTGCATCTAGAATTGTCGCTGTAATTGACAACTGTCTAAATAAAAAACCAAAAATACGTGAGTTGTCTAGTCTGGTGTAACTACCCTGTACGAACAAGGATAGAAGAATCTTGAGGGAAGAACACCTGTACGGTTGAGAAAAACATGAAAGGTTAATGTGAGAAGAATGAAAAGAGGAATTTTTTTTACCACCATTTTTCCTTACCATATTTTTGAAGCTTGTGGCTACGGCAACTTAAACCTTCCTTAGGTGAGCCAATGTGAAGATTGTTGCAGATTTATTCCTGACGAGACGAGGAGTTTTAAATGCGAGATGAGAGAAAATTGAGAGATTCAGTCGAGTTAACTAGGAATAGCCTTCACCACTCGATTCTTTCTTTTTTCTTTGGAAACGGTGGTGATTAATCTATATTTTCTATTGCATGGAAGTACAATTAATTCTTTGGAAACGGTGGTGATTAATCTATCTTTTATACCTTTCGAATACTTAGTATTCTGCTAAAGATTCACATTGGGGATCCCAGTTTATCCATAGCATACTTTATTTTATTCTTTTCGAGTTATTGCTTCAACAATTATCCTCACAATTTATCTATTTTCTATCTAGTTATTGCACCAACATTAATAGACAAAAGACAACCATCCCTGTGGGTCAATATCCGATAGACTCACATTTGTCTACTATACTTGAATCGACAACATACGCTTGTACATTATTGTTGTGACGTTTACACCCGATCAAAGTTTTTGGTGCTATTGCCGAGGATGGCACTTGTTTAATGTTTATTTTGTTTTTGTTTTTTGCATTTTGTTTTCTTTATATAATATTTAGTACTCACTAACTATTTTTTCTTTGTTGTTAATTCTTCAACTTCATTTTAGGTGTTTTATGACCCGAGGAAACTCAGACTTTCTTGCTGACTTTGATTTAGAAATTGAAAAAACTATTCGGAGAAGGCTTCGAGAACAAAGAAATATGGATTTTCCAGGGGACGATGCAGCCATACCCTCGATGCAACAGCAAAATGTTCATAATCCATTGTTGCTGCATAATGCTCACATCCAAAGTAGAACTATACGAGACTTTGTAGTACCTGTCTTGGATGATTTACAATCGGGAGTTGCCAAGCCAGCAATACTAGCTGGGAATTTTGAACTCAAGCCAGTGATGGTTCAAATGTTGAACTCCAATGGCCAATATGCTGGACTGCCACATGAAGATGCAAGAGAACATCTTAAATCCTTTTTATTGATCTATAATTCTTTTAGCCAACAAGGCATTCCTGATGATGCCTTAAAAATGCAATTATTTCTTTGTTCCTTGTAGGGAAGAGCTCGCACTTGGTTTCTTAGGCTACCTGCTGGATCAATTACTTCATGGAATGTTCTAGCCATGCAGTTTGTTTTGTGCTTTAACCCATTGACAATGAATGCTCGTCTTCGAAATGATATTAATACTTGTCATCAACTGGTTGATAAAAATCTTCACACCACATGGGAACGTTATAAGTCTTTGCTTTGACATTGTCCCATGCACGACATTCAACCAGAAATACAAATTGAGATTTTCTATAATGGTCTGAATTCTCATTCAAGAAATCTTGTCGACGTATCAGCTAATGGACCTCTGTTGGATTGTACTTATAATGAGGCTATGAGAAATCTTGAGAGAATTTCTCAGAATGATTGTCAATATCCCATCTTTAAAGATGCACTAGCAAAAACTACTCCAGGAGTTATTGAACTGGATGCAATATTTGGGCTAAGAGCCTAAGTCTCTTCTCTTACAAACATGATTAAAAATATGCAAGGGACGAGTGACATTGCGCCTATATAAGTGGCTCAACAATTGGATGATCCTGTCTTCTGCTGTGAAATTTGTGGTGATAATCATAGTTATGTCAGTAACTATTCTCAACAATTCTCATGGAAATTCTTACAACAACTCTGCACACCACCAAAAGTTTTGGGGAACTTAAAAAGTTGGACAGAATGCTGCGACATTCAGTTATGGGAATACAACTACTCAGGGCAATTATAATCCACGACAAGGGAATTACAATCAACAATAGAACTACAATCAGCATCCTTAGTTGTATCCACAACAAGGTCAGATACAATTACATCAAACTCTGATGCAGCCACAAATGATGAATCTGAATGATCAAGGACAATGACAACATTAGTGCATACAAGCTTCTACTTCTGACCCATTAACTGCTCTTGAGGCTTTAATGCGGGAGCATACTTGCACAGAAGCTATTGTTCAAGGAAATTCATCTTCCATTTGAGCATTGGAGGCACAATTAGGACAGCTTGCTTCAAATCTGAATACTCGACCACAAGGCTCATTACCTAGCGACACTGAAAATCCCAATATGAGAGGGAAAGAGCAGTGTAAAGCCATCACTCTTAGGAGTTGTAAACAAACTGGTGAGCCGGTTATAGATACTATTGTAGCATCCTCATATGTTGATGATGTAAGCCCTGATGGGAAGGGTGCGTCTAAAGAGCTTGTCGATGTATCCAACAACAAAGTACCACAAGTTGTCACTCATATGCCTTATATTCAACCCTCAAAATTGTGGACACAACCAAAAGTGTCGCCGGAACCAAATGTACTTCCACCTGTACCTTTCCCGTAAAGATTCAAGAGGAATGAAAATGATAACCAGTATCAGCAATTTTTCGATATACTGAAACAACTGCAGATCAACATTTCTTTAGTGGATGTTCTGGTACAAATTTTGAGTTATGGGAAATTTATGAAAGACTTCTTGTCCAAGAAGAAAAAACTCATAGATATTGAACCTATTGCACTCACAGAAGGCTATAGTGTTGTTTTGACAAACAAGTTGCCATGTTCGATTGGCAACCATTATTTGGGCAAGGCTTTATGTGATTTGGGAGCTATCATCAACCTCATGCCCTTATCTACTTTTTGAAAATTGGGAATTGGTCACATGAAATCTACTGCAGAGACATTGCAACTAGTAGATCGATCTTTAGCTCAACCTGAAGAGCAAAACAAAGATTTTTTAGTTCGCATGGGCAAATTCATTTTTTCAGCTAATTTTATCATGCTTGACTGCGAGGCAGACAAGGACGTTCCTATAATATTGGGAAAACCATTTTTAGCCTCCGGTCGAACTCTTATTAATGTTTATAAAGGAGAACTAACCATGAGACTTAACGATGAGTAAGTTACCTTCAGTGTTTTTAAGTCTGTTCATCACAAGGATAAAGTAGAGTGTCAAACTGACGATGTGCTAGATGATTTAATTGAGGAAGAATTCAACAACCAAAGTACAGTCCTTGTTGAAGAAATTACAGTGAAATCTGAGATGAAATCCTTAAAAAATTATGGTAGCACAGTTGAAGCTAGTAATGTTGAAATCAAGCACAAATGGCAAATTGAATCCTTAGACTTAACCAATAGAACAAATCCAATTTTCAAACCATCGATTGAAGAAGCTTCTACTCTTGAATTGAAACCACTACCTCCTCATCTCAAATACCTTTTTTTAGGTGATCACAATACTCTTCTAATTATTATCTTTGCAACACTGGATGAAACACAAGAAAAGAAATTGACTCACATTCTCAAGCAACACAACGAGCTATTGCCTGGAATATTACAGATATTTAAGGTATTAGTCCTTCTTTTTGCATGCACAAAATCAAGTTAGAAGATGAAGGCAAGCAATTGATTGAACCGCAACGAAAGTTAAATGAGAAGATGAAAGAAGTTGTCAAGAAGGAAACCATAAAATGGCTTGATGCAGGAATTATTTACCCAATTTCTAATAGCAAGTGGATGAGTCCAGTGCAATGTGTCCCAAAAAAGAGTGGCATCATAGTGGTTCGCAATGATAAGAGTGAATTAATACCTACAAGCATCCCCACGGGATAGCGAGTTTGTATGGATTATCGCAAATTGAATACGGCCACAAAGAAGGATCATTTTCCACTTCCCTTCATTGACCAAATGTTAGATCGACTTGCAAGAAAAGCTTATTATTGCTTTTTAGACAACTATTCTGAGTACAACCAAATTGCTATTGCACTAGAGGATCAGGAGAAAACAACTTTCACCTGCCCCTTTGGTACCTTTGCTTGTCGTCGTATGCCTTTCAGTCTTTGCAATGCACCAACCACATTTTAAAAGTGTATGATGGCAATATTCTCAGATATGATTGAAGACTCTTTATAGGTTTTTTATAGATGACTTTTTAGTTTATGGGAATGATTTTGATCATTGTGCTGACAACTTGGATAAAGTACTGAAGCAATATGAGGAAACCGAAGGCATTGTGTTGGGCCATCACATTTCTAATCAGGGTATTCAAGTAGATAAAGCTAAGGTGGAAATCATCGAGAATTACCCCTACCGAAAAATGTGAAAGGCATTCGTAGCTTTCTTAGACATGCGGGATTTTATCGGTAGTTTATAGGGATTTTTCAAAAATTGCAAAACCATTGTGCTTATTGTTGGAACAGAATAAAAAATTTCTCTTTCACGAGGCATGTCTAGATGCCTTTATTCAGTTAAAGAAGCAATTGGTTAGTGCACCCATTGTCATTGCACCGAATTGGTCTCAACCTTTCGAAGTTATGTACGATGTAAGTGACTTCGCCGAGGGTGTAATGCTAGGACAATGCAAGGGAAAAATATTTCATGCCATTTATTATGCTAGGGGAACTCTTATAGAGACTCAATTCAATTACACCACCATAGAGAAAGAATTACTGGCCGTAGTCTTTGCTTTCGACAAGTTTCGCTCTTATCTTGTCGGTACAAAAGTTATGGTATTCACTGATCACTCTGCGTTACGATATCTCTTTACGAAAAAAGATGCTAAACCAAGACTGACACGATAGATATTATTGTTGCAAGGATTTGGCATTGAGATAAAAGACTGAATGGGGTTAGAGAATCAAGTTGCTAATCATTTGTCTAGATTGGAAATTGGCAGCGAAGATGGGAAAATACTTCAAATTGTCGACACGTTCCCAGATGAGATGTTATTCGTTGTTGATGCAACTCTTTGGTGTGTATATTTGGTTAATTACTTGGTGTATGGAAAGCTCCCTGAGTATCAAGGCCTATAAAAAAGAAAGATTTCTTCATGATGTAGTGAAATACCATTGGAACGAGCCGTATTTATTCAAGGTATGTAATGAAAACATTATTCGGTGTTGTGTTCCAGAAGAGGAGATGCTCTCAATTATGAAGCACTGTCATGATGCTCCTTATGGAGGTCATTTTGGTGGTATGAGAACTATTGCTAGGGTTTTCCAATCAAGATTTTACTGGCCATCATTGTTCACGGATACTAATAACTTTGTGAATCAATGTGGTAAATGTCAGCGCACCAGTTCTATTTCCTAACACAATGAAATGTTTCAACAGCTAATTATGGAAGTTGAATTGTTCGATGTTTGTGGAATGGATTTTATGGGACCATTTCCAAATCCATTTGGAAATCTTTATATATTAGTTGTTGTTGACTATGTCTCGAAGTGGGAAGTGGTTGTTGCTGTCCCAAAGGATGATGCAAGGACAATGCTTAAATTTTTTCACAAGCATATACTCACCCATTTTGGTATACCAAGGGCATTTATTAGTGATCAGGGTACACATTTCCATTGCAACCAAGTGGCAGCCACATTAAAGAGATACGGAGTTAATCATAGAATGGCCACTACCTATCATCCATAAACCAATGGACAAACCGAAGTATCAAATCGACAAATTAAGAACATTCTCGAGAAGGTTGTGAACCCTTCGAGCAAAGATTGGTCCTCCTAATTGGATGACACTCTACGGGCTTTATAGACAACATGCAAGACTACATTGGGGAAATCACTGTATCAATTGGTTTTTGGGAAAGCATGTCACTTGCCAGTTGAACTGGAACACAAAGCGATGTGGGCAATTAAGCAAGTGAACAGGGACTATGAAGCTGCTGGAAAGAAAAGGCTGTTGGACATCACCGGGCTAGAAGAGATTCAAAGAAATGCTTATGAAAATATTGCAATTTATAAGGAAAAGACCAAACGATGGCATGGAAAGATTATTTTGCAGCGACAATTTATTGCAGGGCAACAGGTTTTATTATTCAATTCTCGACTTAAATTGCACCCAAGTAAATTACGTTCACGTTGGTCTGGACCGTTCGACGTTGTCGACATATTTCCTCATGGTGCAATCATAGTTTAAAATTTACGTGATGGACACAGGTTCAAAGTCAATGGACAAAGATTGAAACACTATTTTGGAAATAAAAACCAAGAGCAGGCAGAGACCATTAATTTGGTCCAAACATTTTAAATATTTAATTTATTACTCTATGAATTCATCTTATTTTATTCCTGTTTTGTAAAGCTTGTTTTCTTTCCTTTTTGCAGAATAATAAGGTATCAATGCCGGCACAACAAGATTTGGTTTTCAACGCATTCCATACCACTGTGTTACCATTAATCAAAATTAAGGAAATTCAAACTCCACCGTTGGATCAAAACCCACCCAGCCGTTTGATTTGTTTGAGTAGGCACAATTCTTACTGGACACAACTCTTCCCGATAGCTTTGTATCTCTCCACAAAACATCACTACTCTACATCTTACTCTTTCACTCCCTATAAAGTCTATACCACTGTGTCAACTGTAAAGCATCTAAACAACCTTTTTATTCTTTTTCCTTACTCAAGGTCCTACCTTTTTCACTTAAAATCGTCTTCCCTCCACAAAAGATGGAAAGAACAATAGGTTTGACCAAGAAAGCCAACAAATCTATTGAACAACATGCGTCCTTCGCTACCGTAGTTCATGAGTTAAAATCCCCAGGCCTGTGCAAAAAAAGGAACCAGTAATAATTTTGAATAAAGCGACAAGGGAACAATTTGAAGACAACATATTGAGGAAAAATTTTCACCCGAACAAGGCATTTTCCTATCGCAACAACAGAAGTTGGGCAAACAAATTAATCAAACCGTTTGTAAACTAAAATAGGGAAATTTTTGAATACACCTTGGAAGCTATTCCCCTTCTATGGTACATGAGTTCTATGCCAACCTCTATGACCAAGAATTAGAGTTTGTTTTTGTTCGTGAAGGTCTCATTTCATGAGACGCCAAAACAATCAATGAACCGTACAACATTACGGTCGATGTTGACGAACAGTCTAATTTCTTTGTGGAAGTGACGGAAGAAAAAAAGGAACTTGTTGGTACAAGACTTGTGTATTGAAAGAGCAGTGTGGATAAGGTCACATTCAAAGAATTTTACGATGCACCACCGTTTCCTAACACTATACTGTTAAATTTGGTTTCATTTTGTTAACTGCAGGTTACTGCCATCTACCCAGAGCACCACCGTTAACCTTGACAGATTGTGTCTGATACATTCAATTATCAAGGGTAGAAGAATTGATGTCGGCGTAATACTACATCAAGAAATTACTGAATGTATCGCCAAGCAGACTGGCATTTTGGTTTTCCCATCATTGGTCATGTCATTGTGTCAGCAAAAACGAATTGTACCTTGGGGAGATGAAGAAATCATGGATAATAAGGGTCCAATTAATGAAGCCTCTGTAAAGAGAATGACTCATGGCATAGAAACACTAATATTGAAGGAGGCTGGAACCAGCATGATAAGGAAGGGCAAAGCCAAAGCTGACAATAAAGGAACAAACCTGCATACAAAGACATCATTATGGTGCAAGCTGAAGGATGTTGAGAAAATGGTTACTTCCATCAGCAACATGCAGATCAAACTTGTCGTTACAATTGCGAATATGGAGAACTCCCAGAATTTATTTTATTCTTATACTAAAGTTTGGAACAGTTCTATTGTCGCCACATTAAGTCAATTGAGACCCTCCACTCTACCAGAATTCCCAGCCTTCCCACCGATCATTCAAAACTGTGAATGTTCATCTATAAATGACAATTTTAAAGATGGAGAACGATCAGTGGCATCTCCTCCCATCGTGCAAGCCTCTGATAATGGAAAAGACGAAGTATCTAGGGACAGTAAGGAATGTCTACGTAAGATTGATAGTTTGTTTGCGGATGATATTTTTGCTGGTAAGAACACACTATTCTTGAGAAGGAAGCTACTGCTACAGAAGAGGAAATCGTTCCTAAAGAAAAAGAAGTTATTGAATACTAGAAAGAAAGAGAAGAGGAAGACTTTGATGTAAACATTGTCACTGGACTCGAGTCTGTGGGTGCAAATATTGATAATCTGGAGTTAGATGGAGCGAGATCGATGGAAGTTGCTGAAGTCACCAGTGAGGACAGGATAACTCATTGGCAATTGTGGTCTATAATGGACCACTTCAGGTAGCCTCTCCCACACAAGTAGAAACCAATGATGCCGGGGCTACGCCGAACTTTAAAGAGCAATCCGAAGACCATGCAAAGCCCAAATAAAAGAAAAGAAAGTACTCCAAGGACAAGAAGAGTAAGAAAGAGAAGAAAAAGAGAAGGAAGAATCATCATGCAGCTACAGCAATGGCTGCGGATAACTGAGTTAGTTTTATTTTAAAGTTGTAGCTGTAATTTTCATGCATTGCATATAGCTGTAAGTCACATTTTGTTTAGTACACATTGTCACTACATTTTTTTTGTCATTACATATTCATGTCAATGCATTGGGGACAATGCAATCTTTAAGTTTGGGCGAAAGTATATGGGATTTGGAAATAAACCTACATTTCAAAAAAATTTTGAAGCATGCAAGGGTTATGCACAATTGTTCGAAAATTTTTGTTATATTCGATGCTTAATTTTTGGATCATGTGAATTTTCAATGAATGAGTTGGATAAATTTGATTGAATGTGTTATCTTCAATACTTTGATGAATGATTTAGGTTGCATTAGTAATAAATGACTAGTAGAATTCCTTGAATCTTGAATGAAATCGGCTTTTTCAGCTGCTTATATATAGATAGATAGTTACAAATAAAAGACACTTCAAAGTCGATGTATTGTGAAATGTTAAAAAGGAAACACTACAATACAAGCGTTAGAAAAATAAATCTGCCCAAAGGTCGTCACTGCATGAGTGTGTGTTGGCGCAATTACATACTCCTTAGGGGTTTGTTGCACCCCATCGTTACTTCTGAGGAACAAGGGTATAGTAATGTAACGAGATCCCTTATTTCGAAAAAAAAAACAGATATATAAATACTTAGTATTGTATAATAAATGTTGTATTGGTAGATAGAATTTAGGATTTGAAGCAAGATGCTGGCCTTGATGAAAGTGCAATCTTACTCATTCATGCTTATGTATTGTCGATGCAATATTCTTTCATCTAAATATGATTCATTGACTGGGAATTTAGACGGTTCAAGTTGCTAGAATAATCATTTGCCTTACTAAAATTTTTGTAGCCTTGCTAGTTTCTATTTTATTTGAGGACAAGTAAAAACTCAAGTTTGGGGGTGTGATTGTACTAGAAAGAACATATGTTTTCTCCCTACTTATTGGTTAATTTGTTCCCATTTAGTTATCTTTAGCATACATTTTAGCATTTTCAGTTTAGTAAATTGCATTTTATAACCTAGTGAATCCTAGTCTATTTTATCCTTAATTTTGCTATCTTTTTGCACTAATGTTGATGCATTAGTTAATTCCAGATTGCATCCAGAATTGTCATTATAATTAACAACTGTCTAGATAAAAAACCAAAAATACGTGAGTTGTCCAGTCTGGTGTAACTACCCTATACGAACAAGACAGAAGAATCCTGAGGGAAGGACACCTGTACTGTAGAGGAAAACATAAAAGGTTAACGTGAGAAGAATTGAAAGAGGAAATTTTTTTACCACTATTTTTTCTTACCCTATTTTTGAAGCTTGCAGCTATGGCAGCTTAAACCTGCCTTGGGTGAGCAAACGTGAAGATTGATGCAGATCCATTCCTGACGAGGAGTTCTAAGTGCAAGACAAGAGTAAATTGAGAGATTCAGTCTACTTAACTAGGAATAGTCTTCTCCACTCGATTTTTTCTTCTTTCTTTGGAGATGTTGGTGATTAATCTATATTTTCTATTGTACGGAAGTACAATGAATTCCTGGTTAAATGTTATCTTATTAAATCTATTTTATTGTTTAATATTGGGGGCTTGAATGTTTCAAACACGAAAGTGTTATTACAGTAGCTAACACTGGAAGGTGCATTGATAGTTTGAGCTAATAAGCATTACAGCGGAAGTTGAGTAAGGACTAAAGGAATTTAGTCCACTTGTTCTTAATAGTGCTATATTGCCATTATCGGAACGTTAGGTTAATGTGCATGGTTAAGTCCCAAATTAAATAGGGGAGTGGCATTTGGTAAGAAATACATTGAATTTTATAGAGTCGACAATCACCTATCTTTTATACCTTGCGAGTACTTATTATTCTGCTAAACATTCATGGTGGGGATCCCAATTTATCCATAGCATACTTTATCTTATTGTTTTCGAGTTATTGCTTCGACAACTATCCTCACAATTTATCTTGTTTCTATCTAGATATTACATCCACACTAATAGACAAAAGACAACCACCTTTATGGGATCGATATCCGACAATCTCACATCTGTCTATTATACTTGCATCGACAGTGTACGCTTGCACATTATTGCTGTGACATTTACAGTCGATCAGCGAGCGAGGGACTATATTGGAGGAGATATTACTCCTATTGACTATATCAGCTCAGACTTCTAAAAGTTTTGGGACTCGAGGAAATCGACATCTGGTTGTGTCCTTATCCTAGTCGATAGGTCCATAGTATGAATAAATGTCGAGTTACACTGCTAAACTTTATTATAAAGGTCAAATATGAGGTATAGAAAAAGCTATGCCACTATATCAGTTCAAAAATAACTAAACACCAAAGAAACTACATGTGGACAAAACACTTTTCTAACACCCTATACGCGGTCCAATCATCGTACCCAAGCTATAGAATGCTACAACAGTAAATCGAAACATTCATAAGAAATTTATTCAACATTACTCAATAATCAATAAGTACAAGTTAATTCCATGTTAAACATGCATTACAATCAAATCCGAGTCTTAGTTGGCTTACGAAAACCTTTGAACAAGTTCATAACTAAATTAGAACCAATCTGAAACATTTACAAAATAACAGGTAAAATGCAAATCAGGGGTCACCAACCACTCAAACAAAGCCAAAAAGATCAATTTGTAATAATTTACAATCATTTCCATGTTATTCAATCATATCATGACCTAAAATTTCAAAATTTAAATTGACCACACGGTCGTGTTACCAACTGTGTACACAACCATATGGGGCACACAGTCATATGGCAGATATATCTAGAAAACCTTTAAACACAAGCAATGTCATCCATCTTTTCTTAGAAATCAAGCTATACCATTTACATCTATTTATACCAATTCAAAGGTCACTAAAACATGCCAAAAGATGCTAATTAAACATTCAATCTAAACCTTACCAATATGCCCTCAACGGCATCACAATACAACCATGAAACAACAACCATCCAAAACATTAACATTCATGCCAAGATTTTTCATGCCTTTAACTAAGATAACAATAAGAAAAGGTCAATAAGTGACCTAAAATGTAAGAATCTATTTTCACAATTTAAGCATACTTTATTAAACCATGTTTTTAACCATTTTATACTATTCAAGCCATTCACTCCAAACATCAACAATTACCAACATTCAATATCAAGTCGTACTATTACCTAAACTTACACATAATGCCATTCAAATACTGGCTAACATCATCAACCTACAAAATATCAATTAGATACCAAACACTTAATATATCAAGGTTACTTATAATCTTATTCATAACCAAAGTACTAAAATATGATCATTAATTTGCAAAGTAGACACCCTATATACATGCCACAAGTAACCACACTTTCAAACTTCAAAAACCACCAAGTCAAAAGATGGTAAGTGTGAGCTCCTGCTGATCCGATCGAAACATTCAGAGTATCCAAAATCTACAGAACATAATAACAGAAGTAAGTACATAAAATACTTAGTAAGCTCATACAATTCAATTCAATAACATACCCTACTTTTTTAATAGTTAATTGTAAATAGCTATTCAAAATATTATCCCTATCATGACATAGTTCAAAAAATTTCAAGTTAATAAATAACGAACGTATGGGTATTTAGAGTTTGTATTTCATCCACATTCACGATACGTTTTCACATTATATATCTTTTGCTTTTCGATGGAAATTTGTAAAAGAACTCAGTACACTATTGCGGGAAACATATGATGCTCATCCGAGCTAGTCGTATACAAAAATATATGTGTCAGGTTACCCCTCCGAGCTAAACCAGTGACAACACAAAAAAATAGCTTGGCCAAGGTTATAAATACATCTAAGGTTACCAGTCTAGGTTAAAACTTTAAAACGACAACAGGTTACTAGTCTAGGCTAAATTTGTATCACATGTAAATCCGAGTCCGCAACAAATACTGGAGCTCAGTCTAGTCGGGAATGAATCTAAAGCCTCGTATATGAGACTTTTGCTTGGTCCATCTAAATTATCTCATAATTCAAATCATTACCACATAGTTCAATTCCAATTTTAGCATTTTATATATGTATATAACTAACAACAATTTATAACAATTTATAATCACAGAAGTAGTATGAACTTACCTGTCAAAACGATAACGCTTTAGATACCAAGAACTATTCGGTAACTTTCTATTTTCTGCCTAAGTCAACAACTTGATCTATATAATGGTTAAGATTCAGAATACTACTACCAATCTCATAATAGTACTCAAATTCATGCTTATAATCTTTTAATTTCATTTTACATAATTTCCCAAAAATTTTACATTTTATTCAATTTAGTCCCTAAAATTGAAACTATTAAAAATTTCACGTTTAAGCCCCAATACACATAACTGATTCTAATTCCATCCATAATCAGCCTTCAATCACTTAAAATTTTTAGTATTTTCATGCTAAGTTTAATATTTTTACATATTAGTCTTTAAATGCAAAACTAACAAAAGTCACTTAACAAATAGTCCTAAAATATTTCAAAGCTTCAAAATCTTTCATTTAACATCAAGAACATCCAAAAATCATCAATTGTAATTTTAACAAACTTTAACAGTTTTGAAAATGGAGATACAAGTTAGTTGGACCTAGTTGTAACTATCTCAAAAACATAAAAATTACTAAAAACAGATAAAAACTTCATACCACGCAAAGGCAAGGAAGATGGTCGAAGCTTTTTGAGTACTCAACCATGGTGTTTTAGGTTTCACAAGTTGAAGAAGAAAGATTAAGTGTTTTAATTATGCTCTTTGTACTTTATTAATGTTATAATTAATTAATTTAATAAGTAACATATTAAATTGCCTTAACCGTCAACCAATATAACAATATGGCCTAATTACTTCATAATTCCTCATTCATACTCTAATTATGTCATTTAATCAATAAAAGTGAAAAACGATTAAGTTTTATATCTTTTACAACTTAGTCTTTCTTCCTTAATTAACTATCCAAACGTTAAAATTTCCATCCCAAAATTTAATACACCTATATACTCACTCCGTAAATATTTATTGGATCAGTTGATGTGAGCCGACTTGATGATGTAGAGTCGAGTCACTTGATTGTCCGATCGTTAACGAGAAGAGTCGTTCGATTTTGTAAATAGATGGAGTTAGGTTGATTTATAAGCAAAATTAGGAAAAATGGGTTCAAAAGATGGGCTTGGTTTGATGAATGATAGGTTCGGTTTAACAAATAAATAAATTATAAGTTGATAGATAAATGAAAATCAAAAAATGAACTCAAGCGACCTTGACCCATTACCTATATGGAGGTAAGAACAAAGGTATAAAAAGATGGTTGAATGCCACACCGGTTTGGTGATAAGTTCAATTGAGTTCGGATTGATGCCACTAGCAAGCTAGATAAGTCGCTTTGAGACTCGAACGAAAGAAGAGAGGAGGTAACCTCACAAGAACAAAAGTTCTATTAAGTTTAATAATCAAATTCTGTAACCTTTTACAATACACAAATAAACTATTTATAAGCTACTAGGGATAGCCGAATGGGCAATATGTACAAGACTTAACTATTAAGAAATTCAGCTATAATTAAGTTAAATGAACTCTTTAATAACTATGTCTATATTCGGCTGAAAGAAGGTCCCTTTTGGAAACTCGATTGACACCGAAGTCGAGTTTGATGCACTCCCGGCCGTGCTTACATCATTAATTTATAAAAGCAAGGTCCTGATACCTTGTCTTCCAAAACCGCTAAACTTTAGGGATAACATACTTGAACTTAACTATTCATTTAAATAACAAAAATTATCAAACCAAAATTTAATATAATACTATATTTGGCTAGTAAATATTAAACAATAATATTTACAGACTCACTCGTCGAATTTGTGACCTCGAGACCACTATTTTTGACAACACTGAAAAATAGGCTGTTATAACTTTGATAGAAAGTATCATAAGGGAGATAGTAGTGGTTGACAGAATAGTGGATGCAGTCAAAAATCTCATCTAAGGAGAAACCCTTCATATTTTTCTACCAAGAATCTACTATCTAGGAGTTTTGAGAAACATATAGAATATAGAGAGAATAGAAATACGAAACATGACTCATATAGTTCACTAGGGTAAGTGGGAGACTATTGGATCCGGTGCCCTAAGTGTAGTATTTTTTTTTCTATGAACACTTTTATTTTTCCAATTCCCTAGCAAAGTGTTTCGCTGAGCTTCGCCGAGCTTATGGACTCTTATTCTGCAGTTGGCGAGTTCTTTGTTTGGTAGGTCCTCCAGTTAATAAGTTCACCACCCATACTTTGTGCTGCTATAAACGTATTAGTTGTGTTAGAAACCGCAGTAAGTGGGACACGTATAAGTCACGTGGCATCCTAGTGGAGGTAACGTGTCAATAACTAGGACACTTGGAAAACCTCATAGGATGAGATTAATTAGTGGAAACGTGTGTACATGGATATTGATTAGAGAACCTACTTGGAGTGAGATTTGGATTAGAGTTTTGTTATAAATAGGACAACCCGGTAACGGAGAGAAGACTTTTTTTTCATCTTCTCTACTCAACTTCATTATCATCAAGGAAAAACTCATAAGTGTTCTTCACCGTTAACTTTTATTTTCATCTTCTCTACTCACCTTCGTTATCATCGAAGAAAAACTCAGAAGTGTTCTTCATCGTTAACAGAGAAATTGATCATTAAGCTTGTAGAAGCTACCTTCATTATATTGTCTACTAGTAAACTCTTTAAATCCTTCTTTAAGTTTTTACTAAAAAGGAAGAGGTAGTTGTAGGAGTTATTCATTAGGATTTTCATCTAAAATACTGAGCAGGAAGAAAACTTCTTTCTAGAAACTATTTACATGTTTATCGATTCTTACTATTATATTAAATTTTGGTTGTTTTTTATTTAAAAGAGTTATTTAATTTTTATAGCTAAAGAAATAGGAGAAGGTCCTAGTTCAGAGGGAAAAGAACCCGTCAAGTAGGTAAAACCCTATGTGAAGGTTTCTGGTCAGATCATTTGTACTATGTCTATTAATTGTTTCAACATGTTTAAATTGTCCTACTGTTTACTAAGGTGAGTTGTCCTAACTTCTCTATGAAAGTCCTAAAGTTTGGTTTTGGTGTGTTTGTCAAAGAAATGTGGAAGCGAGATGATGCAAGTATTAGTAATGTCAATAAATCATATACATGAGTCTTGCATGTGCATCGATATGAATACTCCTTCCTTGATGCTTAAGCTCCGTATCCATATCAATGAAAAGAGGTATCGGAGTGTTGATACGTATGATGGTGAAAAGAAAGGAGAATCATTACTATATGTTTCGCCTTTGGAATGGCATATTGATACAAACTGTGACTAGTGAATACCCAACCTTGCGGTAGAACACTTAAGTGTTCAAATTAACAAGGAGGATTTGTGGAGGTTTAGTTGGTATAATTGGTTCACTGGCTCCACAGAACGACATGACGGAAATGGAATGTTGGCTCTTCAAACAAGGATCAGAAGTTATCACAAGGATAGGGGTGTATTAGTATAAAGGTGAATAAATGTAACAGCTCATTTTCAATAATCGAAGTCAAAAAATTTATTTTATGATTATTTTATTACCTACAATATGATAGTAATACCATATAAAAATTTCGTTAAGAAATTTTACCGTTTACATGCTTAATTTGATAAAAAGAACTAAATCGCGTACAGTACAAAAGTTGAATTCTAATAGCTAAAGGTATTAAATAGCTATAGAAATTTAAAGTGGAAGTCCTTATATGGTCATTAGACCATAAATATTGATAGTGGATATACATGGTTTGGCATTTGACTAACTTTTAAAGTTTATAAAGGTTAAATAAGTAAATTAATTAATAATGACAAAATAACTTAAGTAAAATTTTATCCATCTTCTTCATTTTTAGTTTTCAATCGATTTTGCTAAGGAAGCCATAGCTAGGGTTTGTCCCAGCTTCATTTTCTCTTATGTAAGTGATTTTTTTCTCGTTTTTAATGATTTCTATGTTTTCGGGATCATTGTAGCTTAATCTAGCTGGCCCGGGGACTAATTTGTGAAACTATTAAACTATTAGGGTTTTAACATTAATGCATGTACATGATTTTTCAAGTTTGATATTAGAAAATGAATGGTTGTTGTTAGATAAACAACTTTTGTAAAGGAATTTTTGGTGAAATTATCAAATAAGGACTAAATTGAAAATTAGAAAATTATACACGGTGAAATTGTGAAATAAATGAAATATAGGGCTTGTTAGGGACCTAATTAATATTCGGCCATAGTGGGTGTTGGTGAAATTTCATAAATTTCCATTTTTATGAGTTAAGGATTAAATTGTAAATAATTAAAAGTATAAGGGTAAAATGGTAATTTTATCAAAATATGATTTTGGGCTAAATTAAATTAATTATATATTAAATTGAGTTAAATTTATCCGTATAGATCAAGACAGACCTCGTACGACTTTAGATCGGGGAAAAGAGAGTCTCGAATTAATCATCTCCGTATCTATGTATACTTGTCGAGGTAAATTCATTGATTAAACTGTGTTTATATGTTTTATATTGAATTATTTATGAATTTTGAATTGCTATAAATATACATGGTTGCATATCCAATGAAGTTTGACAAATATCAAGTCTCATTTAAACCTCAGGAATCCGTAGGATACAAATGACATGTCATTAAGGTTTACATGATTTGAGTACTGGTCCTGAACATCCTACTGATGGCTGAGGTCCTGCACGTGTTGTGGATACTCCATAGCTCGTGTGAGCAGCATCGTGTAACTATGTTTCGACCCACAGCTCGTGTGAACATATCGATTTATAGCTCGTGAGAGTATACCGATATACAGCTCGAGTGAGCATACCGATTCACAGCTCGTATGAGTATACATATACATGAATTGACGGATTATAGTTATATGAGCTAGCACACTATGTGTGAGGTATCCTGGGTATCCAAGGTATTCTAAATGGTTCAACGGGCAATATTCTGATACAAAATGGTAAGAGTTTGATACGAACTATTACAGGAACACATATGATTTTACATGAAAAATGTGGTTACATGATATATGAAAAATTGAAATGGATGCTACATGTATATGGAATTTGATCAATGGTTATGTTCATCTATGTCTATTGGCTTATATATGTATTTACATGGCTAACATGGTTGGTGTATATGAGCTTAGGCATTTGGCCAAATTGTATTGGGATATGCTTGTTTATTTACCTATTATATGACTATATGGTAAGTTAAATTCTATATTATACGAACTTACTGAGCTTAAATACTTACTCTGTGTTATTTTTCTGTGTTTTATAGTGAATCAAAAGCTCATTCGGGTTGGAAGCTTGTCGGATCTATATCACACTATCCATCAGCTCTTTTGGTACATTCAGTTGTTTAATTTTGGTTATAATGGAATGTATAGGTATTTTGGCTAATGTTGGCCTATATGTTTTGTTGTAAATATGGCCATTTGATTTGGCTTGTGTTTGGCATATTTTGGTATGTATATAAGTAGCAATAACATGGTTGATGTGTGGCTTGTTTTGTGTTAAACAATGAAAGGTAAAATGATAGTTAAATGTGCTTTGTGATATGACTTATATGGTGATTTGGTGCTAGTCAATAATGGCATATTTGGTACCAATTGAGAAGTTTAGGTAGGTAACTAAATGGCATGAATTGATGCAAATCTAGTTGAAAGTTAGTTAATCATTTTGACCAATATTTCTATATTGTAATTTGAGGTGCCTAAGGGCATATTGGTTGTATAATATTATATCGTATGTATATGACTTTGTTTATACTTGATTTAGATGCCTTGTTATGGTTTGTAAGTATGTGCAATGTTGTGTGCATGTACATGCCAAATTAGGTGAGAAAAATGGCTTGTAAAATAGCCTATTTTTGTCCATACAGACAAACACATGGGCATGTGTCTCAGTCGTGTGTGACACACGGTCAGGTGACACAGCCGTGTGTCCCTGTAACGCTCAAGTTTGTGCAAGTGCACACAGTCGTTATCAAGTAATAAGTAAGTATCGAGTTATCGTCTCCACAGGGATTGTATTTTTGCTAAGTTACTTAATTTGTAAAATTATATTAACAATTTTGTAAATAAAAATCACAATATAGTTGAGAAGTGGTGATTAAAATATATTAAACTAAATGCAATGATCCATAATGCAAATTATCCTAAGTATGCAAACTATATGAGTGAAATAGATTTTAGTAAAATTAAGCACAATTTGCAAAAATTATAACATAAATAAACTAGGACAATTACTTTAATTAAACTCAATTTATTATCACCATGCTTAATAACATTCGGAAAATCATTCCATGGCAACTCGATCTTTCATGAGTTTGGAAACCACATTAAGTCCTTTTGAAATCCTTTAATTAGTAAATACACATTTTACTAATCCTTATTTACTAAGGGTTTCTTAGCATTAGTGTGAGGTAACAGGGACGTATTAGGTTTGAAACAATTTAATCACACAAATCTAAAAACTATGCAGATAATAGAGCATGGTTAGAGTTGTTATGCAACCTGCAATTCAATTGGGTTAGGATCTAAATTGAGTATGCACATTTCAATTATGTGTCCATCAGTCATCGTCTGGTTAGGATCGCTCAACTAATTCAGGTGAATTTCAATCACGTATGAATGAAATACAGACTTGATTTTAATTGAAAACATGATCGATTGAGGCACAAACATTATAAGCATGAATCAAATAAATATTATTTAATCAAAATAATCATCCTATATTAAATAAAATTAAGCTAACATTTTTGTAAACAAGAACAAAGAACACATAGCAAATATCTTTAAATTAAATTAAAGAAAAGAAAGATTAAACCCAATTCAGGGTGGCTTCCATCCAAGACTCTGACTGACGAGGCTCCTTCGCTTCTTTGCGTTGCTCCTTTACTGATGGCTCTCTAAGGTGGCTGACCAAGGGTTCTTTAAAAGGCTTAATTGCTAAAATCCTTATGTAAGGATGATGAATTGGAAAGATAGCTAAAAGAGTTGAGAGAATGATGAATGAGTGAGAGATGATGGGATGAGGGATGATTGAAAATTTGAGATTTGAGCTCTTATTTATAGGCGAGGCAAGGGAGCTAGTTTGCTAAAAATAGGAGTGTCCATCCTTTGAAACTTCCTCCAAGAGTGGCCGGCCATGAATTGAGGAAATGTGGGTGATTTTTCCTTGATTTTTGGTCAATTTGAGTGCCACAACAACTCAGGACTAAGACTCAGTCATCAGCAAATCTTTGGGAAAAACTCTGATTTCTTTAACTCTTTAAGGACTTTGTATAATTAAACCAAAAAATGGTTTATGACATCCATGTGCAGCTGCAATTTGGGTTGACTTGGTCCCCAATTTGGACGGTTTTGCAATTAGAAGAAAACTCTCAGACCTATCTTAAATAGTAGATAGTTTATTAATGAATTATTAAAAATGAATTATTAAATATAACTTTATATTTTATTATTTAATTTTAATCATGTATGGCCCACTTTATAGCTTAAAAATATAATATGCTCAAATTAATATAAAATAAGCCATTTTATGCATGAAAACTATATAATAAAGTATAAAATCAGATTTTAATAATTTCTATGTCCTAATTTCATATTTTCGCATATTTCATTAATTTATTTAACAATTACTTGGTTTTAACAACAAATTTAAGTAAAAATGTGATGAATTGTATAGGAAAAGTCCTATATATTTTTCAGTTTACACAACCCCAAATTTAAATCATTGGTCGTCCCGAGTAATGTTCATGCACAGCACAAGGTCTTGCTAAGGCTAATTTTGCTAAGAGTGTAAGTAGCATCAATCTTCGTCTCATAATCATGCATCAATAAATTCATGCTCTTAGATCTTCTTCATTAACAAGTAACTCATATACAAACATTTTGAAAATTTTATTCTAAGTTTCAAGATATGCCAACATGAATCATAGTTTGCATGTATGTCACAGCCATAGATAATATTCTTCATTCAACACAATTTCTCATCAATCAAGAAAAACAATCATAAGGCTTATTTATGATCTTCATATGTTGAACTTAGTACTTTCTCTCCACTAATGTAGGTGACATAATCATCAAATCAATAGGTCTTTTATATGGTTGTAATGGGGCTCAGTTAAAGGAGGGGATTTTAAGAGATGGGACATTTCGGTTTCAAAATCTTAACCTTTAACTTGTTTTGGATTTCTCGAAATTCAACCTTTTTCTTCAAGTGAACCTGTGGAACTCCCCCAAAACTTATTTTGAACTCATACTCATACATTTTCTTTTTGGAGACTAAGCAAATTTTTCTTCACTCTTTCTTTGTCTTTGTTGTTGTTTTTATATATATATATATAAGCATGAGCTCATACATCTTTATGAAAATTTCCTCAAATGTTGATTCTCTAGACAACTTTAGTTAAGATAGGTGCCCAAAATTAGGATAATTTTAAAAAGATGGTACTGGCTTATAATGTAGGTTTGTTACAATGAATAGGCCTTTAAGCTCAAAATTATAGTTTCAAGGGTCTAATATCATAAGCTGGGCTTGAAAAGGCTCAAACGATCCAAAGAAAAATGGTGCCTATATCATTTTAGATTTTTATGTCCCCTAGGATTTTGCCTCAAGAAAGTTACTAAGTGAATTCTAAAGATATAAACCTTCATGCATGTCTAATCTCAAGAGAAACTAAGTTTTCATGGCAAACATTACCTAAGACTAAGATCATAAAAACATTCCATTTTGCATGATAACATACAATCACTCAGATAAAATCATCATTCATGCTTGCATACAAGCTATCTTATTAAAAAATAATTTCTCTAAACATTCATTTATTAAGACATACTTATGAAAGAATGATTTGAAACATACTTGAAAATTTTAAAAATTTGAGCAATTTGCCTTACCCCCTTTAAAAAGAAGCAATTTCGTCATTGCGAGAATAAACTAATGAATGAAAACTGAACACCAAGTAGGGTTGTAAAGAAAGAAAGGTGAGTCATTAAGACTGCTTAAATACCAAGTCTTTCCTAATAACCCAATCCTACACATGTTCATTCCCATTACCACATCACTTAATCTTTTTCTTTGTAAAGAAGTATTTATTCATGCATGCTATGTTTTATTTTGCAAAAATTAAATCCTAATTACTAAAGAAATAAATTCCTAAAGACCTAAAAATAATTAAATAAATAACAAGACAAGAATCCCCCCTTTTATTTTTCTGACTTATTCCCATTGTCTTCTTTAGCTCCATCTTAGCTTGCATCGTCAGTCTCTTCCATCCATGTCCCAAAAATAGCATCTGGGAACTCAGGAACAAAAGTATTAGATATATTCTTAAAAGTATTTCGAATTGAATCATCTCTAATTTTTGCATATTTCCAGTAAGTTTGTTACTAATTGTGCATGAACTTGCACATATCCATCAAAATTGACAATTCTAATTTCCTTGAAGTACTTGCAGAAGTCGGCATGGGGGTTGTATATTCAGGTTCAACATATAGCTTGACTGGTTCTTCTTCTGGCTCAACCTTAGGTTCAGGGTTTTCAGCTCCTTCAGCTGGTTGAGGACTATTTGGTTCCATATCAGATTCTTCTTATTCAGTGTCTATAACTGAATCAGCTTCAGTTTTTTTTTATTTGTTGACTCTTTGGTTTCTGGCTCAGTTCGTTCCTCATGCTTACCTTGGTTCAACTCATGCACTATTTCTACCAACCTTTCAAGATCATGACTTATAATACACCCTTGAACATACTGCCCCTTCAGATTTGCTTGTGTTTTAACACGGGCCCTTAAGCAAAGTGAAGTGATTAATGATGGGAAATAAGCACTTTCTGCCTTCTTTTTAGCACAATCATCAATCTTCTTGAGGATAATTTTCCCAACAATAATTGATTTTTCTGTCAAGATTGCATATAACAAGAGCATTCGTTCCATCGAGATGGTGGAACTGTGTGAGAAAGGCATAAAACTGTAGCAAACAAAATAGAACCATACCTTTGCTATTGGTTTCAAGTATTCTCTTCGACAAGAATGGCTCCTATACTTTCTAATAATCCATTAGGATCCCGGATTTGTCACAACATCAGGCACTTGTTGAAGAAAATCCCAACTGATATTGCTCATCATAGGGTAGTACTCATCTTCTTCAACATCCGGTAAATTAAACAAATCATTGATGGACTTAGAAGTAAGAGGTACCTTTTTCATTCGAACAATGACTTCAGTAGCATCTTGCGTAGTCAAACTAGCATAGAATTCTCGAACTAGTTCATCATCGAGAAGTGAACGAGTATCACCGAATCATTCCCATTTGAGAGCATTGATTATCTTTCTAATTGGCACAGGAACAACCATCACATCATTGCTCTTCAGGTTAAAACTTTTTTCCGGCATCATAGTTTGATTCTTGAAAATTGAATCAAATTGTTCTTTCACTTCTTCATCAACCCTAATCGGGTTTTCAGGAGTAATATTTGACGATCTAGTTCTTTTGTGAGACATGGTATTTTCCTAAAAATTCAGCAGAGTTTCTGCACAAGAGAGAAAAGAGAAATTGGCAAAGTTAGTATAACTTGCTACGGCAAAAATCTTACGACAGCAAAGATGGTGCGGCGGCGATCTCTTTGTGGTAGCAATAAGGAATTTTGGTAAAAAAGAAAGAAAACGACTGGGGTTTCTTTTAGGATTTAAGGTTAACGGCACAAAGAAAAGATTTAGGGATTTTTAGGGTGGAACCAAATTACTTTGAGGGATATGAAAATTAGTAGAATGAAGAGGGGTTTATATAGGGAAAACTTAGGGCAACATGTAGCAAAAATTTAGCTACATTAAAGTTACTTGGGCGGCAAGTAATGGGTGTGACGGCAAATCCTATTTTTTCCCCTCCTTTTAACTGTCTAGGGCCTCAAACTCAGACTGAATCTTTAAAAAAAAAACTGATTAGTACTTGTGCCAAATTTGACCCCCTTTATTAACATAAAATTTAAAAATTTAAACTAAACAAAATGAAACTTAAAAATTTTAACTAGAAAATTTCTTCTTAACAAATTACATTAAATTAATTCCCAAGAAAGGTTGGATGGGTCACAATGGTCCTACTTAAGTTTCAATCTCCTTAGATAGAATTAATTAAATGTAATAAATTAAGAAAATAAGTTCTAATTATTTATTTATTTACACAATGAGTTCATGAAAAATTAAGGGTCTACTAAAATGAGCGAGGATTCAATTCGCTCAACTTCACCATCCCAGTAGTGTTTGAGACGTTGACCATTAACTTTAAACGTACCTCCATAATTGTTGTATAATTTAATATCTCTGTAAGGATAAACTTGGTAGATGGTATAGGTTCCTTTCCATCAGGATTTCAGCTTCCAAGAAATAACTTCAGCCTTGAATTAAACAACAACACCTTCTAACCTTCTTTAAACTCGCGAAGTTGTATATGAGTATCATGCCATCTCTTTGATCTTTCTTTACACATTTTGGCATTCTCATAGGAAAACAACCTCAGCTCTTCCAACTCATCTAGTTGTAACATCCTTCTCTCACCGGCTTGCTTAAGATCAAAATTTAACTGCTTCAAAGCCCAGTGAGCTTTACTTTCCAATTCTAATGGAAAATGACATGTCTTTCCAAAGACTAACAGATAAGGAGACATTCCTAACGGAGTCTTAAATGTTGTTCGATAGGCCCATAATGCATCATCGAGCCTTCAAGACCAATCTTTTCTGCTAGGGTGTACTACCTTTTCAAGGATACCTTTGATTTCTCGATTTACTCTTTCAACTTGCCCATTAGACTGGGGGTGATAGGCAGTAGCAATGTTGTGCTTCACATCATATTTGTCAAGCAACCATTTCAGCCATTTGTTCACAAAGTGAGAACCTTCTTCACTAATAATAGCTATTGGTGTCCTAAATCGTGTACACACATGCTTATGTAGGAATCGCATGACTACCTTAGGATCTAACATCTGATCCAGAAAATGGTCCTTCCGACTGGCTTTGTTCAACTTTCTGTAATCAATATAGATTTTCCAACCAGTAACAGTTCTTATTGGAATTAAGTCATTACGCTTATTTTCAACAATCGTGATTCCACCTTTCTTCGGCACACACTACACCGGACTTACCCACAAACTATCTGAAATAGGATGGATGACTCCCGCATCTAATCATTTGATCACTTCTTTTCTCACAACTTCTTGCATAATAGGATTGAGCCTCCTTTACCCATCAATCCGAG
The DNA here is from genome assembly GCA_008044935.1 of Gossypium turneri. NCBI lineage: Eukaryota > Viridiplantae > Streptophyta > Magnoliopsida > Malvales > Malvaceae > Gossypium > Gossypium turneri. The sequence goes on from CP032573.1 coordinate 29,529,893, forward strand.
CTCTTTCACCTTCCTCTAAAATAATTTTATGCATGCAAAAAGAAGGGCTTATACCTCGAATATCAACTATGGTCCAACCAATTACTTTCTTAAATTTCTTTAGAACAGCAATTAGTTACTCCTCTTGATCTTTCGTTAGTTCTTGTGAAATAATCATAGGCAAAGTAGAACAGACACCTAAATAAACATATTTCAAATGGGAAGGAAGTACCTTTAGTTTGAGTTTAGGTGGTTCTTCAATTGACAACTTGGGTTGTAGAAATTCTCTGAATTTTAACTCCAACGGTTCAAACCGTGTGCATTGAATAAAATTTCTCAGATTGGCTTCCATCAAAGCCATGTTTTCTTCACCTTTTTCATCCTCCAAAGGGTTAAGATCTAAGGCTTTCTCCAATGGATCTTCTCCAAAATTACTTTCCACAGAAACCAAGGTTTCTATCTCTTCCATAACTGAACATTCCTCTACCAGATCGCGAAATTTCATCCCTTTAAGAATGTTAAAGGTTACCTGATCATTTTGAACTTGCATGGTGAGTTCCCCTTTCTGTACATCAATTAACGTTCTTCTCGTGGCTAAGAAAGGTCTTCCAAGGATGATCGACACTTCCTTGTCTGCTTCAAAATCTAAGACAATGAATCAGCAGGAAAAATAAATTTATCGACTCTTACCAAAACATCCTCAATCTTTCCTTCGGGATATGCTAAAGATCGATCCTCTAGCTGAAGCGTCACAGTTGTAGCTCTTACTTCACCTATCCCTAACATCTTGAAAATAGACTTAGGCATCAAGTTGATACTCGCTCCTAAGTCACACAAAGCTTTACGACAGTAAGATTCACCAATGTTACAGGGTATAGTAAAGCTTCCTGGGTCTTTCAATTTCGGTGGCAATTTGTTCTGCAGGAACGCACTGCATTCCTTTGTCAAGGCAACAGTCTCATACTCACTCAGTCATTTCTTCTTGGAAGTATATCCTTCATAAACTTCACATAATTCATAATTTGTTCTAAAGCCTCCACCAACAGAATATTGATGTGTAACTGCTTCAGAACATCTAAAAACTTCTTGAAGTGCACTTCTAATTTCTGTTTGTGTTGCTGTAATCTTTGCGGATATGGAGGTGATGGAACTTTCAGTTGAACCAGACAACTTTTCTGAGTAGGTAAATTTGTATCCAAAGAGGATGTTAAAATATCTGAATTCACTAAGTCAGGGTTTACCTTGTCAGACTTTGTAGATTCTGATTCCTTTGGTGTAGGAACTTCAATAGCTGGTTGATTATTCTCAACAGGCTTATCTTTGACATCAATCAATCAGGGTTTTCAAATTTTACCACTCCGCAATGCCACTGCCTTGATATGTTCTTTACCTAAATTTCTTAGATTCTTAGTATCGCGCGGCAAGGTTCCTTGTGGTCTATTACATAGCTCCGTAGCTAACTGACCTATTTGGTTTTCTAAATTTTTCAGTGTTGCTGCTTGGCTTTGGATCAAAGCGTCATTCTTTGCCATATACGCTTTCAACAAGTTCTCCAAACTGTTTGATGCCTCAGCTTGAGGTGGTTTTAGAGCTTGCTGATTAAACCCTTGAGATTGGTTGGGTCTATTTCGTTGGTTGCTCTAAGAAAAGTTAGGATGATTACGCCATGAAGGATTGTGGAAGTTGGACTGAGGTCCTTGTCCACTCCTATTTTGGTATTGGTTCCCCACATAGTACACTAACCCGGGCTTTGATGGACAATTCTCAAAAGAATGACCTTCCCCACAGTACACACATGAAACTATTTCAAACGGACTTGGTGGCTAAGCTGCAAAATTATTAGTACTATTAATGGTTAACTGTTTTAACATAGAGGAAATAAACGATACCTAAGCTGATAAAGAAGTGAGGGAGTCAACTTCATCAACTCCGGCTACGCGTCTTCCTGAAGCTGTTCGAAAGTTGTGATCTCGTTCCTTAACTTAGCATTTTTGCTAGGTGGGAAATACTTCACCAAAAATCTCTTTGCTAATTCTTGCCATGTAGATATGGAACTTGGTGGCAATGAATTGAGCCATGCTCGTGCTCGATCTCGCAACGAGTACAGAAGCAACTTCAACCTCAGTGCATCTTCAGTCACACCGGCTATCTTGAATGAATCACTCACCACCATAAACAATCGAAGGTGGAGATGTCGATCTTCCGCGGGCATACCACTAAATTGGCCCACCGTTTGTAGCATTTTAAGCATCACTAGTTTTAATGGCCTTCTAACTCCCAGGTTTAACTCACAAAAAGTGGCACAGCATATTGTCTAATGCATCGATCCCTATCATCGGCAATGAGGGTAGAATTTCGTACATTATCGGCTTAATTACCTTGGTCTTGATTCTGATTTCCAAGGTCCACCTCGACTTGTCTTTGAGCTGTTCATTCACATCTTCTTTGTCTGAAAGTTTTCTCAATTTTAGGGTCTACAGGGAGTAAATCGATAATTCGATCTATGTTCATAAACACCTGAAAAGAAAATCACAAAAATTAAAAAGAATAAGTTAGTATCATCAGCAATGAGGATAGAATTTTGTACATTATCGGCTTAATTACCTTGGTCTTGATTCTGATTTCCAAGGTCCATCTCGACTTGTCTTTGAGCTGTTCATTCACGTTTCTTTGTCTGAAAGTTTACTAAATTTTAGGGTCTATAGGGAGTAAATCGATAATTCGATCTATGTTCATAAACACCTAAAAAGAAAATCACAAAAATTAAAAAGAATAAGTTAGTAATGTTAGAAATAAATCAAATTGAAAATAAATAATTTTACGAAAAAATGACTATGGCAACAGTTGACAATCCCAGGCAACGGCGGGAAAAACTTGTAACGCTCGGGTTTGTGCAAGTGTACACAGTAATTATCAAGTAATAAGTAAGAATTGAGTTATCGTCTCCACAGGGATTGTATTTTTGCTAAGTCACTTAATTTGTAAAATTATATTAATAATTTGGTAAATAAAAATCAGAATATAGTTGAGAAGTGGTGATTAAAATATATTAAACTAAATGCAATGATCCCTAATGCAAATCATCCTAAGTATGCAAACTATATGAATGAAATAGATTTTAGTAAAATTAAGCACAAATTACAACAATTATAACATAAATAAACTAGGACAATTACTTTAATTAAACTCAATTTATTATCAACATGCTTAATAACATTCGGAAAAGCATTCCATGGCAACTTGATCTTTCATGAGTTTGGAAACCACATTAGGTCCTTTCGAAATCCTTTACTCAGTAAATACACATTTTACTGATACTTATTTACTAAGGGTTTCTTAGAATTAGTGTGAGGTAACAGGGACATGTTAGGTTTGAAACAATTTAATCACACAAATCTAAAAACTATGTAAATAACAGAGCATGGTTAGAGTTGTTATGCAACCTACAATTCAATCGGGTTAGGATCTAAATTGAGCATGCACATTTCAATTATGTGTCCATTATTCGTCGTCTGGTTAGGATCGCTCAGCTAATTCAGGTGCATTTCAATCACGTATGAATGAAATATAGACTTGATTTTAATTGAAAACATGATCGATTGAGGTACAAACATTATAATCATGAATCAAATAAATATTATTTAATCAAAATAATCATCCTAGATTAAATAAAATTAAGCTAACATTGTTGTAAACAAGAAAAAAGAACACATAGCAAACATCTTTAAATTAAAGAAAAGAAAAGAAAGATTAAACCCAATTCAGAGTGGCTGTCACCCAGGACTCTGACTAATGAGGCTCCTTCGCTTCTTTGCGTTGCTCCTTTGCTGATGGCTCTCCAAGGCAGCCGACCAAGGGTTCTTTAAGAGGCTTAATTGCTAAAATCCTTATGCAAGGATGATGAAGGGGAAAGATAGCTAAAAGAGTTGAGAAATTGATGAATGAGTGAGAGATGATGGGATGAGGGATGATTGAAAATGTGAGAAATGAGCTCTTATTTATAGGTGAGGCAAGGGAGCTAGTTTGCTAAAAATAGGAGTGTCCGCCGGCCATGAATTGAGGAAAGGTGGGTGATTTTTCCTTGATTTTTGGTCAATTTGAGTGCCACAACAACTCAGGACTAAGACTCGGTCATCAGCAAATCTTCGGGAAAATCTCTTATTTCTTTAACTCTTCAAAGACTTTGTATAATTAAACTAAAAATGGTTTATGACATCCATGTGCAGCCAAAATTTGTGTTGACTTGGTCCCCAATTTGGACAGTTCTGCAATTAGAAGAAAACTCTCAAACCTGTCTGAAAATAGCAGGTAGTTTAGAGGACCAAATAATATAATTTAACCACTTTAATTAATTAATTTGCTTAATTAATTAAAACCCAATTGATTAATGAAATATTAAAAATTAATTATTAAATATAAATTTATATTTTATTATTTAATTTTAATCATGCATGGCCCACTTAATAGCTTAAAAATATAATATGCTCAAATTAATATAAAATAAGTCATTTTATGCATGAAAACTATATAATAAAGTATAAAATCACATTTTAATAATTTCTTTGTCCAAATTTCATATTTTCGCATATTTCATTAATTTATTAAACAATTACTTGATTTTAACAACAAATTTAAGTAAAAAGATGATGAATTGTATAGGAAAAATCCTATATATTTTTCAGTTTATAGTCCCCTATAGCTTTCAAAGGGTTGCAAGTTAGGCTGTTACATGGCCTAGCACATGGCCTGGTACACGGGCGTGTGGGGTTACTTCGAAGGGTACACAGCCTGGCACACGGGTGTGTGGCTTGGCTGTGTGACCTAAGTTAGTGAGTCACACAGGCTAGGACACAGCCGTGTGTCCCTACATCGAATGCCCACAGGACTGTGTGACCCCTACAGTGTTGAAAATTTTCCTTCTTTCTTGAAAAATTCTATGAGTTTCTGATTTAGTCTCGACTTGTTTCTAATGCATATTTAGGGCCTCGAGGGCTCGTATAAGGGACAATATGTATGATTTGACTTGGTTTTAATATGTTCATTGATATGATATGAAATGTTTGAAATTTCTATCCGTTTGAATTGTAAACTCAAGTAATGCTCCGTAACCTATTTCGGTGCCAGATACGGGTTATGGGTGTTACAATAAATGTTTTTAGATGATGTGTGGATATTTGCATGAAGTGCAAATAGTATGTTGAAATGTTTATAAAAGTTATTTTAAAATGGTGGCATGCTAGTAGAGTTGTCTTAGAATGTGACCGCCAAATATTGGTATTTGGTAGTGGATAATATTCGCCAATTGATTGTATCCATTTGCAGATGGTATCCGCTAATACATACTTCGAAAAGTGAAAATTGTATCCACCTGCAATGGTGTGTCTTTTAAATGGTTTAAGTACTTTGGTCATGTAGTGTTGGTTGAACCTTGATGCGAGGTTGTACTTCTACTGAACTCACTAAGTTCTTATGAACTTACTTAGTTTCTTTTTTCCTTTTTTTTTCAAGTGTTCAGGTTCTTATGAAACATCTACGAAACTCACTTAGTTTCTTATGAACCTAGATGCCAGAACCACGGCCTCTTTCATAGGCCATCACTTATTTACGCTTGTAGCATGTATTCGTTAGAGATAGGATAAATGTTTGATTCTGCCAATTTCTAGTTTAAAAACTTGTTTCTAAACAACTGATTTTGTACTCTTGGGTTCTTATGAGCAGTATTATTGGGGCACTCTGCCAAATTATTTAAATGGTGGCAGTCAGTCAATAATGAATTTTGAACTTCTAAATGAGAGTTAGCATATTTTACGCTCTCTCTATATATATATATATATATCAAGGGTTAAAAGGCTTCCACCAAATGTTTGATTAGACATTGTTTATTTGTACATAGTGTATTATTGCATAAAGACCTCTTTTAAAGCCCATATGTCATTTGATATTTTGGGTTATTGCCATAGTTCGTAAATTAGTTGTAATATCTTATTTTTCAGTGGTGTTGGAAACAGTGGTTTTAATACCACAATTTTGACTAATGAGTCCGTAAATTGTAGGTATTTAATATTTTTAGGATTATCTTATTGTTGTTTTAAGATTTGGTTAGCTGATTTTATTGTTTAATTAGTTAATTAAAGAAAAATGATTAAACTATTAAAGTCATAAAATCTAGTTGTAATTGAATTATAGTGATTAAATGGTGTAAATCACATAGGTGGAATGGCTTAATTGGAAATTATACCAATCTTATTTAATACAGACGATTTAAGGATATACTTTAGTTAACATATATGTTTAGTTTAAGGGTAATTATGTAATTTAATAATTTTAAACTTAAGAAAAAAAATAAAACATTCATCTTCTTCCTTAGTGGATTTTTCCATCGAAAATTGAAGGTTCAAAACACCATTGAAGGGTTTGGTGGTTCGGCTAGCTTGTAACACTTGCATGGTAAGAATTTGTTACCCCTTTTTAGTAATTTTTATGTTTTTGAGATCGTTACAACTAGATCCAACCTGTACCTTCATTTTTGAAACTGTTAAGGATTTTGGATTTTACCATTTATGGATTCTTGCTGTTCATGATGTTAAATAATGACTAAATTGTTAGTTTGTAAAGTAATTTTGTTAGTTTTTGGTTAAATGACTAAATTGATTGAATAGTAAAATTTATAGGGAATTCTTGAGAATTTAGAATAATTGTGGGCTGTAGATGTAAGGGTGAAAATTCAGTTAGCATGAGAAGTTGTAAAAAAAATTATTAAATTTAGAATTTTGGGTTTAAGAACTAAATTTTAAAAAATGTAAAAGTTTAGGGAAATGTATAAATATTGAAAATTTTAAAGGTCTCATGCATTGAATTGAGTTTGAAATGCATGTGAATTTAATAAATTGAATTTAGTTACTATATAGATCAAGAACCGAGTGAAAAAGACAACAACCAAGGAAAAGAGAAAATTGTGAAGTAGTCCCTATATTTTAACTGAAAGTGGATCGTAGGTAAGGTCATAGTGAAATGATATGTTGATGCAGGTTTCTTTATGATTATATCATTTTTTACTAGTAAATTGTATATATATGTGAAATTTCATTAGTTACCTATGTACTATTAAATGTTGCAAATAATTATATATGAAAATGAATAATTTGTGGTGGCAATTCTTGTGATTGCACATTATTGAAATGAATGAACAGTTTTTATAGTATGTGTACAGAAACAATGAAGTGCCTTTGAATGATGGATATGTATGGATGCAATGAAATTGCGTATAGTGCTTGGCTGAATGTAGTAAACGCTTAGGATACGATTGGTATGCTAATAGGGTTTGAACGCGCACTTGTACGAGTTTGCACTTTTGTGCCTCTATTCACACTTTGGTGCCTCTATTACACTTCAATGCCTCTAATTGCACAATCATGCCTCTGTATGCACTTTGGTGCCTCTGTTACGCATCTACGATGCCTCTGGTGTGGTGTAGTTACCCAAGTATCCGAGTTAAGTTACTATAGTTCATTGAGCTAGGTGTTAATTGATTTACAGCTTAATTACTTACTTAATGCGTTTGTATAATTATGATGTTATTACGTAATAAATATTGCATTGAAACTTTTACTTATGTATATGAATGGTTACATTGATATATTTTTATTGATGGAACTAGTAAACTCTTGGAAAGTTATTATGTTATACAAGAATAAATACTAATATGGTGTGAACTTGTATTGGTTATCAGGAATTAGAAATTATCTTCTTATTTGTTTTCTTAATGAAGCTGTCATTTTGCAATGTGACTAGACGAATCGACTTAGAGCTCACACTATCCATGTAACAGCCATTTTCAGTGAAATCAGAACAGTGATTTTGGGACCACAAATCTGATGTTGAAGTATTTATTTTATTAATATTTTAATTATTACAGCACGATAGTAGCATCATATAACAATTTTGTTAAGAAATTTTACTATTTACATGTTCAATTTGATAAAAAGGACTAAATTGCGTAAAGTACAAAAGTTGAGTTCTTGTGGCTAAAGAAATTAAATAGCTATGGAACCTTAAAATATATGTCCTTAAGTAGTGATTAGACCATAAATATTGATAGTGGAATATGAGCTTGGTATTTTTCAAATTTGTAATAAATTCAAAGGTTATAAAAGTAAATGGTAAATAAATGATAATTAAATAAAACAAATCAACTATCATCTTTATTTCTTCAATTAAGAACCAAAAATTAGGGCTTGTGGAAGCCATTGTTGAGCTTGAGTTTGCGACAACAAATTCCTTACTAGATTGGTATGTATTTTTTCTCATTTTTAATCATTTTTTTGTTTTCAAGATCGTTGTAGCTTAATCTAGCTAACCCGAGGACTAATTTGTGAAACTGTCAAACTATTAGGATTTTTACATTGATGAATGTGTAAGAGTTTTGATGTTTTATGGAAGAAAATGGTTAGCTGTGGATAGATAAATAACTTTTGTTAAGTGAACTTTTATGAAATTGGCAAATAGGGATTTAATTGAAAAATAGAAAATTATACATGGTGAAATTGTGAGATAAATGAAATATAGGACTTGTTAGGGACCTAATTGATATTCAACTACGATGGGTTGCGGTTGAATTTCATGAATTTTCATTTTTATGAGTTAGGGACTAAATTGAAAAGAAATTAAAATTTTAGGGTCAAATGAGTAATTTTGCAAACATGTAAATTTAGATTGAATTGAATAGAATAGCTATTGATTTGGTTGAATTTATTTGCTTAGATCAAGATAAATCTCAACCAGATCTCAATCTAGGAAAGGTGAAAATTACGGATTAACCAATCGTACACCTACGCGATAGTTGTCAATGTAAGTTCATAGTAATTAAATTATATCATTTGATTTACTTATTTATTTGTATTGTATAATCAAGTAGTTAGTTATTATATAATTATACCCCTGATCGCACTTATGTGCCCTTGTTGTACTTTGGTACCCCTGATCGCACTTACATGCCCTTGTTGTACTTTGGTACTCTGATCGCACTTATGTGCCCTTGTTGTACTTTGGTACCCCTGGTCGCACTTACATGCCCCTGTTGTACTTTGGTACCCTGATCGTACTTATGTGCCCCTATTGTGCTTCGGTACCTCTGATTGCACTTACTCCCCCTATTGTACTCCGGTACTCCTAATAGCATTTTTTTTTTGTGGTTACATTTCAGTAACATTAATTAAATAGAATAAAAGTTCATGAATTTAATGTTAAGTTAATTAAATTGCTATCTACTTACTAAGCTTTATAAGCTTATACATGTTTGTGTGTCGTTTTGTAGATTACTTTTGTTGTCTGAGGACATATCGAAACTACGACTCACACTATCCATCATTGTTAGTAGCTCTTGAACTCTTTTGGGATTGTGGCATGTATATGTGGCTATAAGTATATATGTACAATGTCTAGTTCATTTTGGTATAAAAATAAATTATTAAATTCTGTGTTTGGACACTTTGTTTCTAGGTTGTACATATGTATCTTTTGACTTGATAAATTGGTATGGATGAAATCACTTATGAATGGTTTAAAGTTGATGAATTTAAGTTGTTATGCTAGCATTTGTATTTGAATAGGTGTTTGAATAAGTAAAAATGAAAGACTAGTTTGAAAATGCATGTTAAAAAGGTTATGTTTTATGTTTTAAATGTGGATTTGGTATCTTTGCTTTTAATGGCATATAAGTCTATTGGTGCTACTAGTGAAATGATACAAATGGTACCTTTTTGGTGTTTGGTTGTTAGGTAATTTAAGTGGCATATGTTGAAGTAAATTTAGTTTAGAAGTTAATGAATATTATTTGGCCAAATTAAGTACATAGTTACATGTTTATATGTTGACATTTGAGGTGTCTATAGGCATATTGGTTGTATGCTAATAAACCATATGTATATAGCGTGATTTTTCATGATTTTGGTGCCTTGTTATAGCTTTATATATGTGAAATTTTGGATGTAGGTACATGCCAAAATGGGTGAGAAAAATGGCTTGTAAAATACCCTATTTTTGTCCACACGGGTAGAGACACGGGCGTGTGTCTCAGCCGTATGCGCCCTATAGTTTTCAAAGGGTTCAAGTCAGGCTGTTACACGGCCTAGTTCACAGGCGTGTGAGGTTACTTTGAAGGGTACACGGCCTGCCACACGAGCATGTGGCTTGGCCGTGTGACCCAAGTCAGTGAGTTACACGGGCACGGACACAAGCTAGGACATGGTCGTGTGTCGTTATTTCGAATGTCCACACGGCCGTGTGACGCCTGCAGTGTAGAAAATTTTTCTATTTCCTAAAAAATTCTCTGAGTTTATGATTTAGTCCTGACTTGTTTCTAACGTGTTTTGAAGGCCTCGAGGGCTCAATGAAGGGACAATATGTATGAATTGGATTGGTTTTAACATGAGTATTGTTATGATTTGTATTCGTTTAAAATTATCTTTGTTTGATTTGAAAACTCTGGTAATGCTCCGTGCCCTATTCTGGCGACGGATATGGGTTAAAGGTGTTACATTTATTGGTATTAGAGCTACGGTTTAGTGATTCTAGGACTAACATAGGCAAATATGAATTAGAATATACATGCCACATAGACCCTGTGATAGTGTGATGCGTTTGATCTGTTCTAACAAATTTTCTTATAGATTCAAGATGTCAGTAGAATCTAATCGAGCTATAGTTAACGAAGCTAAAAGTAATGTTCAAGCTTCGAATCTAGAGGCAAGTAATAGTGCTCCCATTCCTCAATCGGTTGGTGATGAAATGAAACATATGTTTATGGGAATGATGAACCAATGGTTCAACGAGTTTAAACAAGCAAAAATGGCTACTCTGCCTCCTCCAACCCCTGTTGTGCTCCTCCAGCAACCCTGAATACTGCCACCCCTGTACTGGTGTTGGCTACTCATTTATCAGTAGATAAGGTTAAAAAATGTGGAGCGGAAGAGTTCAGAGGTAAGTAAATTTTGATCCGTCAAAAGCGGAGTTTTGGCTAATAAATACAAAGCGAGTTTTTGCAACTATTGTGTACCCCTGAAGATTGCTTGAGATGCGCGGTGTCTTTGTTGAAAGGCGAGGCATATTTGTGGTGGGATACCTTAATCATGATGGTATCAGATGATTGAATTAATTGAGACTTTTTCCAAAGTGAATTCAAGAAAAAGTATGTTAGTCAATTGTTTATCAATCGAAAAAAGAAAGAATTTCTCGAATTAAAGCAAGGAAACCAGACTATAGCTTAGTATGAATGAGAATTTGTGAAATTAAGCAAATATGCTTATTAAATTGTATCGACCGAGGAGGAAATGTGTATCAGATTTGAAGATGGGTTGAACGATGAGATCTAGTTGGCTGTAGTAGCACTAAAGTTACAAGAATTGGTAGAACTTTCCGAGTGAGCACAGAAGGTTGAAGAGATTTGTAAGAGTAAACGACAGCCAAATTTAAGATTCAAAGACTATATTAAGAGAGGGTCATTCAAGCCAACTTAGTCATCTCCCTCAAAGAAATTCAGAAATGACAATAGTCGATCAGTTGCTCCTTCAGAATTTGTTAACCGAGAGAAATTGAGAAAAAGTAATTTCCAGTCAGTCAATACTCTAGCTGCGAGTGTTGGAAGTGTAAGAAATATGGAGAGAACCGTCCTGATGTGTGATGACTTTAATAAAAGACATTTTGGTAATTGTCGATCAAAAATAGGAGCTTGTTTCCGTTATGGAGCTACCGACCACTTTCTCTGTAATTGTCCCAAGAAGCAAAGCGATTTCGGTAATCAATCAAATAAGCTCGAAGCAACCTTTCATAAGGGTAGAAGATCTGAAAATGCTAGAAATACTACTCCCGGTCAAGGAAAGAATAGTGAGATGAATGAACCGTCAAAAGCAAGAACATCGACTAGAGCATATCCAATCCGAGCTCAAGAAGAAGCTATAGCTCTAGATGTTATTATTGGTAATTTTTCTCTCTTTGATATTAATGTATATGCATTGATTGATCCTAGATCAACTCATTCATATATATGCACTACATTAGTAGAAAAAAATACCTGATGAATTCACTACGTATACTGTTAAAGTTACAAATCCTTTAGGTCAGTATATTCTAGTTAATCAGTTATGTAGGTCTTGCCTACTAAAAATTAGGGGTTACGACTTTCTCGCTAGTTTGATGCTATTACCTTTTGATGAATTTGATGTAATTCTAGGAATCGCCTGGTTAACTCAGCATGATGCTATTGTGAATTGTAGAAGAAAATATATTATGCTTAAATGTTCGGATGGTAAAAGAGTTCGAATTGAATCAGACAAACTGGATGATAAACCTAGTATAATCTTTGTTATGACGACACAGGAATATGTTAAAAAGGGTTGTGAAGTATATCTCTCTTATGTAGTTGACTCTAGAATCTCTAAAATAAAACTAGCATCGGTTCCAGTGGTGTATGAATTCTCGGATGTGTTTCTAGAAGAGTTACCTAGGCTACCTCTTAATCAGGAGGTTGAGTTTGGAATTGAGTTGATGCCGAGAATATCCCCGATATCTATAGCCCCATACAAAATGACACCTACAGAATTGAAAGAGTTGAAAGCACAGTTGCAGGAGTTGACAGATAATGGCTTTGCTCGGCCCAACTTTTCTCCTTGGCGTGCTTCTGTTTTATTCGTTAGGAAGAAAGATGCATCTATGCAGTTATGTATCGATTACCGACAACTCAACAAAGTGATAATATAAAACAGACACCCATTGCCGCGTATTGATGATTTGTTTAACCAGTTGAAAAGTGCAACAGTATTTTCGAAGATTGATCTTCGTTTTGGCTACTATCAGTTGCAAGTTAAAGATTTGGATATGCCAAAAACTTCATTTTCAGAACTAAGTATGGACATTATGAATTTTTAGTGATGTCGTTTGGTTTAACCAATGCATATGCAATGTTTATGGACCTGATGAATAGAATTTTCAAATCATATATAGATCGATTTGTTGTGGTTTTCATCGATGATATTTTGGCTTATTCACGAAATGAATCCTAGCATGCTAAATATCTACGAATTGTTTTGCAAACTTTACGCAAAAACAATTATTTGCTAAGTTTAGTAAATGTGAATTCTGGCAACGAAAAGTTTGTTTTCTGGGACATGTTGTGTTGGCAGATGGCATCAAAGTAGATCCAAGCAAAATTTCAGCTATTATTGATTGGAAGCCTCCAAGAAATATATATGAGATTAGAAGTTTTTTGGGACTAGCTGGATATTATGGAAGATTCGTCAAAGGATTCTCGATGATAGCTACACCGATGACGTGACTATTACAGAAAGATGTGAAATACGAATGGCCCGAGAAGTGTCAGCAAAGTTTTGATCAGTTGAAAGCACTGTTGACCGAGGCACCCATTCTAGTTCAGCCTGAATCGGGTAAAGAATTTTTGATTTCCAGTGATGCATCTTTAAATAGTTTAGGCTGTGTTTTGATGCAATAAGGCAAAGTAATAGCTTACTCCATGACTTAGAGTTGGCAACTATGTGTTTATATTGAAAATTTGGCGACACCATTTGTATGGCAAAAAATGTCATGTATTTACCGATCATAAAAGTTTGAATTATCTGATGTCACAGAAAGATTTGAACCTGAGATAGCGCATGTGGCTCGAACTATTGAAAGATTATGATTTGATCATTATTATCATTCGGGTAAAGCGAATGTAGTTGTTGATGCTCTGAGTAGAAAGTCTTTATTTGCTTTACGAGCGATGGATATGCTACTAACATTATCTGATGATGGTTCAATCTTAAGTGAGTTGGAAGCTAGACCAGTGTTTTTAGAGTAAATCTGCGAGGCTCAGAAGTGTGATGACATATTACAAGCTAAACGGGAACAGATTGAGTCAACTTCTAACTTCGAATTTCATATTCGATCCGATGATTGCTTATTATTTAGAGGCACAATTTGTGTATTGAAGAATTTAGAGCTCATTCGGAGGATATTACATGAAGCTCAAAATGGTAACTTGTCTGTTCATTCGGGAAGTAATAAAATGTAAAATGATTTGAAACAGATGTACTAGTGGTCGGGAATGAAATATGAGATTTTTGACTTTGTAACGACATGTTTAGTATGTCAGCAAGTTAAAGCTGAACATTAGGTACCTTCTAGTTTATTGCAGCCAGTGATGATACCGGAGTGGAAATGGGATTGAGTTACTATGGACTACGTATCAGGTTTACCCCTATCTCCGAGAAAGAAAGATGTCATTTGGGTTGTCGTTGATCATTTGACGAAGTCAGCACATTTTATTCTGGTACGTACAGATTACTCCCTTGAGAAATTAGTTGAGTTATACGTTTCTGAGATTGTCAGATTACACGGGATGCCAATTTCCATCATCTCAAATAGAGATTCATGATTTACATCATGATTCTGGAGAAGGTTACAGGAAGCTTTAGGTACACGGTTGCATTTTAGCACTGCACTTCATCCTCATACCGGTGGTCAGTCCGAGTAATACATACTAGAGTTTGAAGGAAACTCGGAGAAAGATTTACCGTTAGTTGAATTCGGGTACAATAATAGTTTTCAATCAAACATAAAGATGGTACCGAATGAAGCTTTGTATGGTCATAAATGTCGAACTTCATTATATTGGACTGAGTTCAGTGAGAAAAAGATACACGAGGTTGATTTAATTCATGAGACTGAAGAAAAAATAAAAATGATCCGAGATAGTTTGAAAGAAGCTTCAGATCGACAGAAATCATATGCAGATCTTAAGCATAAATATATTGAATTTCGAATCGGTGATAGACTATTCCTGAGAGTTTCGCCCTGGAAGAAAGTTCTTCGGTTCGGTCGCAAAGGAAAGTTAAGTCCGCATTTATCAAGCCATATGAGATTACTGAAAGAATCGGACCTTTTCCGTATCGATTAACTTTACCATCAGAATTAGAAAAGATTCATGATGTCTTTCATGTGTTTGTTACGATGGTACTGATCTGACCCTTCACTTGTTATCTCCTTGACGGATGTCGAGATTCAGCCTGATATGTCCTACAATGAGAAATCAGTCAGAATTCTGGCACAAGAGGTGAAAGAATTGAGAAATAAGAACATAGCTTTAGTAAAAGTTCTCTGGCAATGGCACGAAATAGAATAAGCTACCTGAGAACCCGACGAAGCTATAAGGGAGCAATACCCGAACCTCTTTTCTGGTAAGAATTTTCGAGGACGAAAATTTCTTGAAAGGGAGTTGTAACAGTCATTTTCAATGAAATCGAAACAGTGGTTTTGTGACCAGAAATTCGGTGTTGAAATATTTATTTTATTAGTGTTTTAATGATTAAAGCATGATAGTAGCGTCGTATAAAAATTTTGTTAAGAAATTTTACCGTTTACGTGTTCAATTTGATAAAAAGGATGCGTAAAGTACAAAAGTTGAGTTCTAGTGGCTAAAGGTATTAAATAGCTATGGAACCATAAAAATACCTATGGAACCATAAAATATAGGCCCTTATATGGTGTCTAGACCATAAATATTGATAGTGGAATATGATGGCATGGCATTTTTCAAATGTGTAATATATTAAAAGGTTATAAAGGTAAATGGTAAATAAATGATAATTAAATAAAAAATCAAGTATCATCTTTATTTCTTCAATTAAGAACCGAAAATTAGGGCTTGTAGAAGCCATTGTTGAGCTTGAGCTTGAGCTTGCGGCAACAAATTCCTTGCTAGATTGGTATGTGTTTTGTCTCATTTTAATGATTTTTATGTTTTTGGGATGGTTGTAAATTAATCTAGCTAGCCTGGGGACTAATTTGTGAAACTATCAAACTATTAGGGTTTTGTCATTGATGAATATGTAAGAGTTTTCATGTTTTATGCAAGAAAATGGTTAGTTGTAGATAGATAAACAACTTTTGTTAAGTGATTTTTTATGAAATTCGAAAATAGGGATTTAATTGAAAAATAGAAAAGTATACATGGTGAAATTGTGAGATAAATGAAATATAGGGCTTGTTAGGGACCTAATTGATATTCGGCTCTAATGGGTTGTGGTTGAATTTCATGAATTTTCATTTTTATGAGCTAGGGACTAAATTGAAAAGAAATCAAAAGCTTATGGTCAAAAGAGTAATTTTGCAAATATGTGAATTTGGACTGAATTGAATAGAATATTTATTAAATTCATTGAATATATTTATTTAGATCAAGATAAATCTCAACCGGATCTAAATCGAGGAAAGGCGCAAATCGTGGATTAACCAATTGTACTCCTACGCAACAGTTGTCAATGTAAGTTCATAGTAATTAAATTATATCATTTTATTTACTTATGTATTTGTATTTTATAATCAAGTAGTTAATTATTATATAATTATACCCCTGATCCCACTTATGTGCCCCTGTTGTACTTCGGTACCCCTGATCGCACTTAGGTGCCCCTGTTGTACTTTAGTACCCTGATCGCACTTACGTGTCCCTGCTGTACTTTAGTAACCCTGATCGCACTTACGTGCCCTTATTGTACTTCGATACCCCTAATTGTACTCTCGCCCCTATTGTACTTCGATACTCCTAATAGCACTTTTTTGTCGTGGTTACATTTTGGTAACATTAATTAAATAGAATAAAAGTTCATGCATTTAATGTTAAGTTAATTAAATTGCTATCTACTTACTAAGTTTTTTAAGCTTATATGTGCTTGTGTGTCATTTTGTAGATTACTTTTGCTGACTGGGGACGGATCGAAACTACGACACACACTATCTATCATCGTTAGTAGCTTTTGAACTCTTTTGGGATTGTGGCATGTAACACCCCTTACCCGAGTGATAGTCGATCACTAGCTCGTAATTTAATCAACTCTAGCAATCTTCTTTGCCTCAAGTTCAAATCTTTCTAAGTCATCAAGTATTTCCAACTTTTATGGTTAGTGAATATTCGGTACTTCTCGCCATACAAATGATGTCTCCAGATCTTCAACACAAATACAATGGCAGCTAGCTCTAAATCGTGCGTCAGGTAGTTTTTCTCATGTTGCTTTAACTGTCTGGAAGCATATGCTATTACTTTACCTTCTTGCATAAGTACACAACCCAATCCATTCAAGGATGCATCACTGTAAATCACAAATTCTTTACCCGGTTCTGGCTGTACTAAAACAGGAGCTTCAGTCAACAATGCCTTTAACTTGTCAAAACTCTGTTGACACTTCTCAGTCAATTCAAACTTGACATCTTTCTGCAACAACCTTGTCAACGGGGTAGCTATCATGGAAAATCCAATTACAAATCGTCTGTAATAACCAGCTAATCCAAGAAAACTTCTAACCTCTGACACATTTCTGGGTGGTTCCCACTCAACAATTACTGAAATTTTACTCGGATCAACTTTAATACCATCACTTAAGACAATATGTCCAAGGAATCCGACTTCTCGAAGCCATAACTCACTTTTGCTAAACTTGGCATACAACTAATTATCTCTCAAAATCTGTAAAATTGTTCTCAAATGTTCGGCATGTTCAATCTCATCAGGAGAATAAATCAGAATATCATCAATAAACACAACTACAAACTTGTCCAAGTATGGCCGAAAGATTCGGTTCATTAAATCCATGAATATAGTAGGAGCATTAGTCAAGCCAAATGGCATCACAAGAAACTCATAGTGACCATACCTAGTCTGGAAAGCAGCTTTCGAAACATCTGACTCTTTAACCCGCAACTTATAGTAACCGATCTCAAATCTATCTTGGAGAACACAGTGGCTCCCCTCAATTGGTTAAACAGATCATCAATTCTAGGAAGTGGATATTTATTCTTTATTGCTACTTTGTTAAGTTGTCGATAATCTATACACAACCTCATCGAATCGTCTTTCTTTTTCACAAAAAGCACTGGTACGCCCCACGGAGAACAATTAGGCCTTGCAAAACCTTTATCAGTTAATTCCTGCAACTAAGCTTTCAATCCTTTCAATTCCAACGGGGCCATTTTATAATGAGTAATAGAAATGGGAGTGGTACCTGGAACCAACTCAATACCAAACTCAACTTATCTAATAGGAGGCAAACCTTGCAATTCTTCCGGAAACACGTCGGAAAACTCACAAACTACTGGCACTAATTCATTTTTCAACTATGGATCTTTAGTATTCAATACAAAAGCAAGATAAGCTTCATACCTTTTTTCTCAAACATTTTTGAGCAGACATAATAGAAATCATGGCAAGAGAACTATTTGACTCATCTGAATTAACCCGAATAATATCACCATTTTTGCATTTCAACTCAATGTATTTCTTTCCACAATTCACTATCACATCATGGGCAGTCAACCAATCCATACCAAGAATCACATCAAACTCATCAAATGGCAATAACATAAGATCGGGCGGAAAATAGTGACTCTAACCATCAAAAGGCAATTTTTACATACTTTGTCTACTAACACATACTGGCCTAATGGATTCGATACTTTAATCACAAATTCGGTAGATTGTATAGGCATGTTCATACTAGGCATCAATCTCATGCAAACATAGGAATGAGTCGAACCCGGATCAATCAAAGCAATATCACTAGTATCATAGGGAGAAAATGTACCCGTAATCACATCGGAGGAGGATGCTTCTTTGCGAGCGCGAATAGCATAAGTCCTTGCGGGTGCTCTAACATCTGGTCTAGCTGCTGAGTCTCTAGACGTACTCCTATTACTTGCTCCAACTCCCAGATTCTTCTGTAGTCTACCTCTAGTGGGAGCATTTCTCGATCTTACACTCGATATTACTTCTCTTTTAACTGTTTCGGGACAATCCCGAATAAAATGATCTAATGCACCACATCTGAAACAAGCATTTTCATTTGCTCGGCACTCACCGAGATGATGTCTACCACATTGAGCACACTCTATTCTAGGTGGTCGAGTACTACCCACACTTGTGACTATAGTAGTCTGAGCTCTTGAACCCACAAATCTTCTACCTCTGTTTCGACTAGGATAACCGGCTGAAAAATTTGATCTAATAGAAAACTCTCTAGGCCTCTTGGATGTAGACTGAAATGATCTGCTCATCAGCCTTTTCTTCATGTCTTGAACCTCAATTTCAGCTTTGCCCTTTTCTTTTTCTTTTAACAATTCCTCTACCTTACAGGCTTTTTCAACTAGAACAACAAACTCTTTTATCTCTAGAACGCCAATTGACAGTCGGATATCATCATTGATCCCATCCTCAAATCTTTTGCACATGATAGCCTCTGTAGACACACACTCTCGAGCATACTTGCTGAGTCTAACAAATTCACGTTCATACTCAGTTACAGTCATCTTAGCTTGCTTTAACTCAAGGAACTCTTTTTTTCTGGTCAATAAATCTTTGACTGGTATACTTTTTACGGAACTCCTCCTGAAAGAAATCCCAAGTAACTCTCTCTCTCGGTACAACTAACACAAGAGTCTTCCACCAATGATAGGCCGAATCTCTAAGGAGTGAGACAACACACTTCATGCATTCCTTAGGTGTACATGATAACTCATCAAAGACTCTGATAGTATTCTCGAGCCAAAATTCTGCTCTATCTGTATCATCATCTTTAGTAGCCTGAAACTCTTCAACCCCTTATTTTCTGATCTTATCAGTCGGTGGCCTTTCTCTTATAACTGTACCTGTGACTGGGGGAGCTACATGGGGGTCGGAGAATCATTAGGGGGTGGAGGTCTAATAGCTGAATTCGTACTAACGAACTCGACAAACCATTCATTCATAGCTTGGAAGAAGGCTTCTCGAGCCCCTCCTCTCAACTACTTGTAACGGGCCCTTCACTACTATCTGGTGGCACTGACCCTTCTATGGGAATGAGCGCATTACTTTCTACATCATCTGCACCAGCTCGTTCGGGATCTATAACTATAAAAGAAAAACATTTTAAAATCGTCAAGAGTCATCACACTATCAAAACACAAGTATGGCCTGTATAGCTAGACTCTTATTCATACTAAATATTCTGAGAACCGACTAAACTCTCGCTCTAATACCAATAAATGTAACACTCCTTACCCGAGACCATTGCCGGAGTCGAGCACGAGGCGTTATCTGACTTAACTTACTAATTTAGAGCATAAAATTTACTTTTAAAAAAATTAATTCGCTCACGTCCATTCAATAAATCCCTAAAAAAAGACCCTCGAGACCCTAAAACATGCAATAAAAATGGTTCAAGTCCAAACTGGGAACATTAAAAATTTTTCAAATACTTTAACAACTCAAAGTAATTTATTTCACTATTCTCAATAAAACTGTCCACCTGCATAACAGTCACTAATTTAATTATAACACGAGTTACAAAACTCAAAATTTAGATCCGTATATTTTCCCTGAAACTAGACTCATATATCTTCTCACCATAAAATTTTCAAAATTTTTGGTTTACCCAAATAGTATAGGTTATTTGTTAAATTCTCCCCTATCTCATTGTCCGATGGTTCTGACCTCTATTCACTAAAAATCAATTATCTCATTGTACAGACTTCATATGGTGCTTCTAATTGTTTCTATTGAAAATAGACTCACTAAGGAATCTAGAAATATAAATTATGACTCATAATTGTTTCTATTGAAAAAACCATTCTGATCCTGTCTCACTAAAATTCAAATATCTCATAATATAAAATTCCTTTGCCTACACCGTTTCTTTCATGTGAAAATAGATTCGTTAAGATTTAATTATATATCTCATTCACTCTCTAATTCTATTTATACTATTTTTGGTGATTTTTCAAATTCACGTAAATGCTACTGTCGTAAAACTATTCCATTGCAAATTTTTACTCTTTTATAATTTCTTTGTATTAACTATCATTTAGGCATACATAACATCAAAACATGTTCTTAAATAGTCATTGCAATAGCTATTCATTATCGAATACTTCCATGCTATTCATTAGCCATATCGTAAGGACACACACACAAAATGACTAAGTCCCTATACATGTCATAACTTAAAATGTTTCGAATCATAAAATACCGAGATGGCCTGATGATAGTGTGAAACAATCTCTAACGTATTTACAATCCCAGAATTGGCTTGGCGATACTATAAAAAAAGGAAAATAAAGGGAGTAAGTGTAAAGCTTAGTAAGTTTACAAGCAAATAAATAACAATATTTATCATAAATAATTATACTCATAAATTATCATTAAGTGTCATGATCTTTACTTTCTTCTTTACTTACTCTCTTACTTATTTACTTACTTGCTTATTTAAATGACTCATGATTATAACTTACTCCCCCCTTGCTGAAATTTCTTTCTCAACTGATAACTGAGATATTCTTAACTCTTATAACTCACCTAAATCTATTTATTATGCTTTTACCTGAACTTTCATGTAACATAGTCTGTTTACTAGCCCGTTGAACCACTTGGAATATTAAAGATAATCGAGTCTCCTGTCTGATAATAACATGCCAAAGCCATGTCGCAGATATGGTCTTACATGGGATGGTTCCTTTACTGCCAATGTCATATCTCAGATATGGTCTTACATGGGAGTTCTCATATCGGTGCCCATGCTATGTCCTAAACATGGTCTTACAGGGGACCTTTCATCTCGGTGCCAACGCCATGTCCCAGACATGGTCTTATATGGGACCTCTCATAACCTCAATAATGCCAAATGTCATGTCCCAGATATGGTCTTACATGGGATCTCATTCCCCTAATGTCATGACATTTGTATCCGATACATTCCTAATGTTTCAACGGGACTTTTTAACATTGATTCTCTATCATCTCATACTTGAGTCAACATTAAATAATTTCATGAAATAAGTACATAATTGCTGGAAAATAACAACATTAATAATAATTATTGAAATATCGCATTTATTTACTGTAAACTTACCTCGGTACAAAATACGATCAAATCTATCAACTTAGTCCTCAACCTTTTTCTTTCCTTGGTCTAACTCTGGATTTCGTTCCTCTTGATCTATAATAGCAAATTTAGCTTATTTAATACTCACATTCATCATAACAGTCCTTGACTCGAACCTTAGCAAAATTATGATTTTGCCCCTAAACTTTTGTATATTTACACTTTTACCCCAAAGCTCGGAAATTAAACTCCATCCCTTATTCTTATGTTTTATGACATGCTGAACATCTTTCTCTTCTATGGCAACATCAAATTCCTACTCTAACATTTACTTATGAACATTAGAGATTTTTACCGATTATGTTGTTTTACTCGTTTTCACTTAAAATCGCCTAGAAAAAGTTGTTTAACATAATTTCAAGCTTCATATTCTACCATAAAACATCAAAATAAACACATTTCACCCATGAGTATTTTTCCAAATATAAACCCTAACATGAATTAATGGTAGAATAAGCTAAATCGAGCTACGAGGACTTCAAAAATGTAAAAAAAAATTAAAAACGGGGCTTTGATGCACTTACTATGAGCTTGAGAAAGTGAAGAAACCCTAGCTATGGTGTCCTTGAAGTTTCAACCCTATGGAGAAGATGAGCACATTTTGCCATCTTTTTCCCTTTTTAATTCTTTTTATTACCAAATAACTAAAATGCCCTTCATTAAAACTTTAGTTATTTTTATCTATGCATGTACATTTTTGTCCATGAAAATGTAATGGTCTAATTACCATTTAAGGACCTCTACTTCAATTAAATCCTTTATCATCTAAAACTCATATTTACCCACTTTTGCAATTAAACCCTAATATGCAATTCAGATATGCAATCGCTGAAATTTCTTATCGGTATTCTAACACATGAATCCCATCAATCGGTAAATCATAAAAATTAATCACAATAAACTTTTCTATCTCGAATTCATGGTTTCACAACCTCTGTTCCATTTAGGCCCTATTTTGAGATGTTACATGGAATGTATATGTGGCTATAAGTATATATGTATAAGTGTCTAGTTCATTTTGGTATAAAAATGAATTATTAAGTTGTGTGTTTTGACACTTTGTTTTTAGGTTGTACATATGTATCCTTCGACTTGATAAATTGGTATGGATGATATCACTTATAAATGGTTTAATGCTGATGAATTTAAGTTGTTATGCTAGTATTTGTATTTGAATAAGTGTTTGAATACGTAAAGATGAAAGACTAGTTTGAAAATGCATGCTATAATGGTTATGTTTTATGTTTTAAATGTGGATTTGGTATCTTTGCTTTTAATGACATATAAGTCTTTTGATGCTACTAGTGAAATGATACAAACGGTACTTTTTTTATGTTTGTTTGTTAGGTAGCTTAAGTGGCATATGTTGACGTAAATTTAGTTTAGAAGTTAATGAATATTATTTGGCCAAATTAAGCACATAGTTACATGTTTATATGTTGACATTTGAGGTGTCTATCGGCATATTGGTTGTATGTTAATATACCATATGTATATAGGTTGATTTTTCATGATTTTGGTGTCTTGTTACAGCTTGTATATATATGAAATTTTGGGTGTAGGTGCATGCCAAAATGGGTGAGAAAAATGGCTTGTAAAATAGCCTATTTTCATCC
This sequence comes from Gossypium turneri, assembly GCA_008044935.1. NCBI lineage: Eukaryota > Viridiplantae > Streptophyta > Magnoliopsida > Malvales > Malvaceae > Gossypium > Gossypium turneri. The sequence continues at coordinate 29,553,444 of CP032573.1, forward strand.
ACACGGGTAGAGGCACAGGTGTGTGTCTCAGCCGTGTGTGTCCCCTGTAGTTTTCAAAGGGTTCAAGTTAGGCTATTACACGGCCTGGCACACGGGCTTATGAGGTTACTTCGAAGGGTACACAACCTGGCACATAGGCCTGTGGCTTGGCCGTGTGACCCAATTCAGTAAGTTACACGTACACGGACATAGGCTGGGACACAGCCATTTGTCCTTATTTCAAATGTCCAAACGATCGTGTGACCCCTGTAATTTAGAAAATTTTCACTATTTTTTGAATAATTCTCTGAGTTTCTAATTTAGTCCCAACTTGTTTCTAATGTGTTTTTAGGGCCTCGAGGGCTCGTATAAGGGACGATATGTATAATTTGGATTGGTTTTAAGATAAGTATTGATATGATTTGTATTCATTTGAAATTATGTTCGTTTGATTTGAAAACTTTTGTAATGCTCCATAACCCTATTCTGGCGATGGATACGGGTTAAGGATGTTACAATCCAGTCATCTCGGTAGTTTTTGTTTTTCATTTTGGGATGTGGAATGTATATAGGTGTTTTGCTGTTGATATGTAAAATGTTATGTTATAATGGTATTTCTAGTTAAGTTGTTGGTTTTGGATTTGTTTTTGAGTTGGTTATGGTTAGGTTAATCCTTAATGTCAAGAATTAGGTGATAATGCTTTGGAATGGTAAATTTTTTGTGTATGTTTATATTTTGGTTAATTTGGTGGATGGTTTGAGCATGATTAGATGACCAACGTTCAGTGCTTTCTTAGTTGGGTTATCTGAATGAATGACCATTAATTGTGGTGCCTTTAAATGGCATATTGGTTAGGCATAGGATGGATGAAATTAAGGGCATGTAATTCGTGATTTGAATGTTCTTTTGAACCATGGAAATGAGCTACATATGGTATGTCTTGTTGTGCAAGAAATGGTGTTTGAATTGACTTGATTTAGGGGTTAAAAATGGAGCACATGGCCTGGGACACAAGCTGTCATACGGTGTGTGCTACACATGATCACCTCACACGACTGTATGTATTTATTGTTCTAGGTGCAGGTTTCACACGGTCTAATACACGGCCTGCGACACGGTCGTGTGTCCCAAAATAGTTTGTGGCACGATTTGCAACATGTCCGTGTGACTCAACTTTGAATACACGCACGACTTGGCACACAACTTGCGACACGGTCATGTGGCCCTATTTCAAATACTCACATGGGCGAACACATGGGTTGGGACACAGTCGTGTGTCCTGACTTCGAATGTTCACACGGTATTGGCTATGTCACACGGTCGTGTGACCCTTTTTTTTCAAATATCCAAGTTTTCCTAAAAAAAATTTATTTGTTTCTATTTGATCCCAAATTGTTTCCAAACTGTATTTAAGGCCCTGTAGGCTTGATTTACAGCTCATATGTGTAATTATGCCATGAATTGATTTATTTGTTATATGTTAGCATTTAATTATAAAATTGTTTCTATTATGAAGTTAAATGTTTTGTTTTGCTTGATAACACTCAGTAACCCCAATTCAATAATAGAGACGGGATAGAAATGTTACAGTAGTCCGTTGAACTCAAGGTGTTATATTTTTGTTTAGTTTTCTAGTCCGTTTTGTTTTAAATTGTGACGCTTCATACCCGGCAATCAGGTTGAGTGTAGAGTGTTACACTTAATGGTTACCTAACGTTTAACTAATACCAAACAGTATTACTTGGTCGAATTGTAATTCGAAAAGACAAATTGTATTAGTAGATAAACCTAAACATGTCCTTAGTCTAATCGGAAATAAGAATCCAATTGAAAGACTAATATGACGTCCAACAAGCCCAATTGGGGAGATGCTTTGTCTTGAGCACCAAAGCGAATGACTCCCAAAAGATAGAAACATAGATGTGTCTGATTGGACTAATAGTACATCGGGCAAGACCCAAGTAGAATAGATCTTGGATTTGTTTATGGATATATTCATTTGTGACGTTCATAGTGTGACATAACTTAATCCTGAGTATATGTTAGACTATGTATGCGCGACTTGTACACTTTGATGTAAGTAAAAGCCTGAGTTCAAATAGATAAGGAACAAAAAACTGGTGTGTTGAGTATACTACTTCTTCAGTATATAGCATCATTCGTAATAGTGGAATTCATATCCTAACTAATAGACAAATGATATCCTCTCGTCGACATTTTATGATAGATGAAAAGTAAATGTGGCCAACAGAGACAAACAACTTAATTACTATTTTATAGTAATTTACTTTTCAGGAAGGAAGATGTAATGATTACCATGAGATAAAATAGAATCATATTAGGAGAAGGATTTATCTCAAAGTGATTAAGGATATCCTATGAATGTAACATACTTATGACAAGGTCATTGGATTAGTACTGATTAAGTAGCTTTTGTAATGGTATGTAATAAGGGATAGCTTAGTTACAATACTATAGTGGAATGACTTCGTGAGTAAATAAGTTTATAATTAATAGGAAAAAAGTTAAAACTTAACTATAAATTATTTGAGTCCTAATTACATATGTTCATTCGGTCTCTCTGGTAGCTCGTCGAAATTAGAAATGAATTGCATGTAGAATCAAATGAATAGAAATGTATGGAAAAGATAAAGTTAGAGAAACGGGTCACATTCGCAAACGAATGAGTTTTCTCACTAAGTATAGAAATGACTTGAGAACTAATATAATGTTTCTGAATTATTATTTAATTAAATAATTGAACTTCAAAAATAGAATTAAATTAATTGGTTATTGTGAATTCATTGAATATAAAATTTTAATATATTTCCTCATAGATTCTTTTTTGGTAAAGTTGACATTACTTTAACAGAATTAGAATTAGATTGACAAAACTTATTTAATTGGATAATTTAATATATCTAATTTAATTAATTAATTAATATTTATTTTAGAAATTAGAAAAACATGTATTGGGTTGGGTTAAATTATAAAGTATTAGGTTAAAAGTAGAGGTGATAATGGGTTGGGCTACTCGGCCCGGCCCGACGGGCCACCCGAAAAATGGGAAGGTTCGGGTAAAAATATAGGCCCGAAATATGGGTTTGGGCAAAAAATGAGGCCCGTTTAGAAAATGGGTCGGGCCTCGGGTAAAACTTTTTTAGCCCGGGCCTGGCCCAAATTATATATTAAATATATTTTTTTATTTTTAATTAAATATATATTTTTTTATTTTTAATCAAATATATATTTTTATATTTATATTAAATATATATATTTAATATGGGCCGAGCAGGGCTGGGCTCGGGCTTAGCAATTTTCTTTCGAGCCAGGCTTGGACAAATTTTTAAGCCCATATTTCGGTCCGGCCAAGGCCCGGGCCTAGAAAACGGGCCTAAAATTTTGTCTGGGCCGACCGAAACCCGGCCCGGCCCGGCCCATGATCTCCTCTAGTTAAAAGTCCAGGAAGCACATATAATTGGACTTAATACAAGAAAGGCTCAATGCCCCTCATATTACACTTGAGGGGCGACAACCCTAGTGTATTTAACTAGGCTGTGTCACCCCCCACTTCTAGTTAGACTAGAAGACTGATTTTTCTATTAAATAAATATTATTTGTGTTTTACTAATTCAACAAAGATTCTCCTATGGTAGAGTTATTTACATAACTTTTACACAAGTTTCACTTAACTTTGAGATATTGTTATTCTATTAGAAAGTAGAGAAAATTTATTTTCTAAGGGCCCGTTTGTTTGACTGAAAATGGTTTCAGAAAAATGATTTCTAGAAAATGACTTACTTTTCTAGAAAAGTTAATATTGTTTAGTGTTTAGATGAATCTGTGTAAAATATTTTTTGTTGTTTGGCAAATTTCCTGAAAATATTTCATAAAAGTTGTTTTAAATGAAACAAACATACATTTAATAATTTATTATTTTTTTTATTGTTTAATTGAGTTTATTTTATATCTATCAAATTTATATTTTACATTATTTTTACATATATTGCAACTATTTATTTATAAATAAATACATCAAATTAAATATATTAACAGTTATAAATTGAAAACAACCAAAGCAAATAGATGATTCCTAATTGTGTTATAAAAAATAAAAAAATGAATAATAATAATAAATTAGCTTCCAAACCACAATTAATATTACAAATTAATAATATTATCCAATTACATAATCAGTAGTGCACCACATGATAAATACAATATTGTCCAAGTGTATAACTAGTATTACACCACATTAAAGCGTCAATATCTTCAACCTTGAGAAATTTTTGAAGCCAAATTTTTCTATGCTTCGTACTTTTGGCTAAGAAAGCTTTGGCCTCGGATTCATGACCCACAAGATAATCAGAGACACTACAAAAGAAGTCGTCATCAAATCCTTCCACCTCCATCGACATCATTTCTTTGTAAAGATGTGGTGTCTTATCCGCAGTAAATTATTCTAATGCATTAACAATCTTACCAAGTTGTTCACCCACAAATTTAATTTGTTCATCGATGACACTATCTATGCTACAAAAGGAATCAATGGTTCAAGGTTTAAGAGGCAAAGGTGGCATCAAACTCTAACAGAAGTACAATAAAAGCAAGAGACATAAATCATTATAGCAAGGAGATCATACTAGGAGCATATCAAAAGCAAGAGAAGAGAAGCAATGGGAATTCTCAAAATAATTCAATCATTTTCCATACTATTTCATCAAACATGTCGATGCAATGAAAACAACATATATAGAATCATATATATATATAACAAAAGAAAAAAACCCTGGAGAGAGCCAGTTGAACAGATAGTCCAAGAAAATAAGCAATTCTATTAATAAAAAATATCAATAATTATGATAATTATTTGTTTTCTTGTGGAGAAAATGTTATTGTTCAAATAAATCTTTAGAATTATGCTTAAACTAGAAACAATAACATAAAGAATGTGGATAAGGATAAAACATTGTGTGTTTGACATTCTTCCAATTTCCCAGTAACCAAACAGAATAGAGGCAATACCTTAAAACAGAAAATGCATCAATATAAGAAAACTAAAAAAGAGTGAAATTAATTTAAAGTTTTTAAAAAAAAAGTTAGAAATTTTAGGTGGAAAGAACATATTAGCAAAATAAATTAAAAACAAAGTCCCCAACTTTGATGAACTCTTTTTAACTCTTTCAAGAGTTTTTTCTTCTTTATGTTACCCCTGTTTACCCATTAACCAACCAAAACTTCAAACTAAACACAAAGAGGAAGAGAATAAAAAATTTAAGTCCCAAAATTTTAATCCCACTTATTTTCTTTGGCTAAAATTCCTAGAAACCAAAAGTATGAAACTAAACAAGCGTTATACAAAACAGCGCATCTAACATAATAAAAAAGGTGGTACACAGACTAGAAACATGATGAGAAACTAAAGAATTCTATCTCTCAAAATCCTCTATGACCAAATAGAGCAAGATCATTCAAAAAGGAACAACATCCAAATCCTTAAATTTTTTGCTCATGTCTTTTCTCAAGAACCAAACAGAGTAATAGAAAGTTTAACAGTTACAACAAAAATGAGAAACACCAAAAAAAAAACTTATAGATAGTTTTAAAAGAAGTTGGTGGGTTATTTGCATACCTTCAAATTCAGGCAACAGTTGAGCATTTAATCCAAACTCAATAAAGCAATTCAAAGCCAAAAACCACGGAAAATAATAGAACCACCTTTACTATAGAAAAAACAAACCCCATTTCCCCTTTTCTTCAACCCTACCCCCAAAAAAAATTTCTCTTCTTTCACTTAACTTTAAAACTAAAAGATATACAACAAACCCTTTAAAACAACAAAGAAAAAAATCAATGTTTCTATGCTCTTCTTTAAACTGTGTTAATTTCCCTTGAGAAACAAAGGGGAGTAATAATGACTGATTCAGCAGTCAGACTATTACCATAAATGAAAGCAAGAAAAAAATGAATTTAAAGAACATAATTTGGTCCCAAACATGCATGGACTGAAAAGAAATTGAAGCATTTTAAACTGATAAAAAGAAAAAAAAAACATATCTTGATGCTAAGAGAAGTTAAACCCAGAGACTGCGAACCAAAGGTTTAGGGTGTGGCAAAAGGGAGGGGAAATGAGAAACGGAAAGGGGGGATGGGGCTTCAGGAGAAAAGGTTTGGAAAATGTCTTATCGAAATGAAAACGGTAAGACATATTCCTAAATTAGGGTGTGTTTTTCCCTTGTTTTGGAAAAAAATTACAATGGGATTTTGTTTTCCACCAAACAAACAACAGAAAACAGTGAATATGTTTTCCATAAAAAAATTTATAGGTAAACAAATACACCATAAGTGTAAATTTTATTTTTTGGGGAATTGCAATACTACTGGTTTCTATTAAGAGTGATTACTTTCCTACTGAAAGTAATAAACCATTTTTGATTTTGTGTTTGGTTTGTGATTATTCAAGCCTACACTTGAAGCAATTCTTGGTTTAAAATAGTACATAAGGTCGTCCAGATGAAAGATGGAAATGTCTAGGATTCGTCATGCTCAAAGCACAGGTACTTTTCGGGAAAAATTTGTTTCTATAAATATAAAAAACTAGCTCAGTTTTTAAAATTTTAATTTTTCACTGTTACAAAAATCATTTTTTTTAAATCAAATTTTTCCAACAAAGGGGTATTACACCTAAGATGGGATACTATTACAATATCGATTGCAACTCATCTAAGATAAAACAAGAAATAAATATGAGTGAGAAAATATCAACAATTAGTTGATGCACGAGTGAAATGTGAAGTGGGAACTAATGCAACAACATTTGGAAATCAACATGAAGATATTTCAACTCCTTCAAGATCGTGAGGTAAAGATCTTTGTTTTTCCATGAGCTACAACTCCTACCTATAGAATTGATGATGAGTTAGCATCTTTTGCACCCTTACTAAAACATCTTATCGAGGGCAAGTGTATTGATGCTACTACAAAGGGGGAGTGCATTTATGCTATCACTAAAGGGGAGTTGACCTTTTCCTTGTTTGTTGTTGTTAATTGTTCTATTTATTCATGATGCTAGCTATATGTCACTCTTTGTGTTGTGGATGAGACTTTATCATATAAAAATGTTTCTCCAGTTGAAATTGCACAGAGTTACTTTATATTTTTATCCGAAAAAGGGGGAGAAAAACAAAGTTTAAAATGGGGTTGGTGCTTGATGTTACTAATGCTAGTGTTACACTCCTTGCTTGATAAAATTGGTTACAAGGTTTTTGGTCAAAAATGCCAAAGGAGCATTGCTGAAAACAGTTATTAGAGTAGTGCCATGAACAGTTCCAACTATTCTTGGAACTGTGCAGGATTCATAACATGCCTTATTTGTTGCCACGTTTGACCAAAATATTTTGGTTATTTGCATGCATCTTTTGAGGATTTTGTGAAGTCAATTTCGTTATTATAATTGGGGAAGGGATTGGACAAAACAATATTACTTTTCAAATATCCTTATGTGATCTACTTACCTTGTATATTGAGATATACAATCCAAAAAGATATGGGTTGATTTTATAAAGACTTGTTTCAATTCTTGTATCTTTATATAAAGAGTAATTTATTTGATGAGATTTGAGTAGCTAAAGAATGATTGAGGTTTAATAGTGAAGTTGGATTCTAGCTCCATATATGGAAGCCTTGCTAGAAGAGATTGTTGAACAATGCAAATTGCACCTAGCACCGCGCAAGTCACATAATACGCTTTATTAAAAATTTATCATTCTTTGAACCAAAACAGTTGGGTCATGACTTAATTGATATTATGTACGTGTGTTGGCCTATCTTTGAAGACCGAAATCTTGGAGCCATAAATCTTTCCAAATTTGATGAGATCAGGTCATGCAAATCAAATCTCTTGTTTTGTGGAGATTGACTTAATTGCCTTGAAGACTTATCTTAGAGTCTTTTTTTTTTCTGAAATATCTCAAACTTTATTAGAATATTTTTAAATTTATTTTATTATTTATATTGGTGGAGATTATTCTGTAATTGATTGATATGTTACAAGCTTTAAACTCTTATATATTAGAGGCTTGTGTAAATTAGATGAGGAAGAGAATTGAGCACTTATCTTGCTCTGTAACAAATTACTTTTGTGAGTGTACTTTTGTAAGTAAATAAATAAGTCACTTAGCTTACACACTAAATTTTCAAAAAGAACTTAGAGGAGCAAGATCTATATCTTGCGTGCAAGAATAAATTGCTATATGAATATGTGTAGAGGTGATCATGGGTTGGGCTACCTTGCTCGGCCTGACGGCCGACCCGAAAAATTGGAGGATTAGGGTAAAAATATAGGCCCGAAATATGGGTTTGGGCAAAAAAACGAGGCCCATTTAAAAAACGGGCCGAGCCTCGGGTAAAACTTTTTTGGCCCGGCCCAACCCGGCCTGAATTATATATTAAATATATTTTTTATTTTTAATAAATATACTTTTTAATCAAATATATATTAAATATATACTTTTTGGTCTTGTAAAATTTAATATGGGTCGGGCCGGGTTAGACTCGGGCTTAGCAAGTTTCTTTTGGGCCGGACTCTGATGACTAGTGGTTTCTGTCTTTGGCCGGTCCACAGCGATTGGTTTTGAGTGGCCCTTGTTATATCGGCGTGCATTATCCTCCTTATTCCCCTTTCTCTTTGGGGTCATTATAGTATCTAAGTATTCTACCCTCACCTGTTTTATTTCTGCTGGATTATCAAGAGCAATAGGATTGACTAAATTGTTCCTCAGATTGGATCTTAAGCCTATCGGGCGATTCTTTGGTGTTAAGGGATTGGTATGATATTGCTGGGATTTGATAGTAAGGGGTGCCCCTTGTGGGTGCATATTTGGCTGGACACTTATCGGGATAAAATTTGAGGGATAATTAGGGTCTTCATTATCCTCCCCAAAGTGGACCACTAGGCTTTCCTCTCTTTCTAACCCTCTAGCCAATAACTGGGTTAACTAGTTTATCACATTGCTTTGGAATTCTAGCATTTGATCCTTCATATTTTGTTGAAATTTGGTCAATTGCTCTAGCATCTGTACTTGCATCTACTCTATTCTCTCCAATCTTTGATCCATGCCTCCTGACTTTGCTTGGGTACTGTAACGGTGTTTCGTTGGTTAGTTAGTTTCCAGATTAACTTGAATGATTTTAATCGATTAGGCTCTTTTAGTGGACTTTAATTTTTATGATGTCATGCAATGCGAATACATACAATGAATGCATAAAGAGATGTTGATTCTGATTCAATTCCATTTAGAAAACTTTACTAGAAAACAAATCTCTTTACATAAAATGGATATTTATACGGCCTTGCCCTCATAGGCGGTGATATTCGATCCTCTTCTTCATTCGAGTGTTTAAGATAAATCTACCAAACTTTTCAAAAAAGACGTCTTTTCTATCTCCTTTCTGCTTGATTCGAGCCGTAACTTGTTGCTCACTCATCCTCGTGATGCTCGTTGGCTTCTCTTTAAGAAAGTTCAGCAGCTCTCGAATAATCTTTGCCATCTTGAATCCTTGGGCAACGGAGCCATAGTCGTGTAGTCTTCCATTATCATCCTTCTCTTATTATGTGTTCTTGAACCATATTCGGACAACCATATTGTCATCCACTTTATCAAGAAACCCATTTTCTTATGACAAATTCTCTATTTAGCAACTGAACATGAATCAACATCACTTTTTTATGATGAAATGAAATGTCATGTCATGCAATCAAAATAAAACACAAAAAGTAAGTGTCATATAACAACATAAAATATAATCAAGAAATGGTAAAACACCTGATCGGATATCTACTAGGGTTCAGTATAGTTCTACCTAGGGTGGATTCCTAAGGTTCACTATATGAAGTTCGGCTTCTAAGGCAAAGGTACCCGAACCAGCAGATTCCTTGATCCTCACCCATTATAGGTTCATATAGATCAAGTTCAGTTCAGGGGAATACATTTCCCTATGGCTGCACGGAGATGAAAATCTCACGAAGACATAGGTACGGATGTATCCCGGAAGCGGTCCACTACCCTGCACAGAGGTGAAAACCTCACGAAGGACTAGTTTCTCGCTCCCACTTAAAAGGGTAAAATCATTCAACTCATGTAGTGTATAATGCAAGCAATACTTAGATCAATTGAGCAAGAAAATAATGAATTCAAAAAAGGATATCATGAATTTTCTTTAAAATTTATTTTCTCGACCATAAGACAAAAATTAATCAACAGTCGCCAAGTTGTCGAAACCATTTTTTTGAAAAAACAAAAATTTTAGGTTGTCGACTTTAAAAAGGAAAATTGGGAGTCGCCACCAATCTTTTATTGAGGTGTGATTGGATTACCTAAAAAAACGGCTTTGGTCTACAAGTTTTACAAAAACGGATCCGGGAGTCGGTTACGTATGAGGAAGGATTAGCACCCTCGTAATGCCCAAAATTGGTACCTAGTTAATTAATTAGTGTCTTAATGTCGAAAATTTGAAAAAAATAATCCTTAGCAAAAACTTAAAAACGTTACTTATTAAGACCCTTATCATTTCGGAGAAAGAAAATGTCACACCCAATGCGTTAGGGCACAACATTCTAATTTCCTCAAAAATGAATTAGTCTAAAACTCGTGTAATAAAAATTTAAAAGAATATTCATTTGTTTAAGATTTAAGAAATCGTGGCCCAATACGTTAGGGCACAATTCCTCAAAATCCCAAACTTGAAATATTTTCTTTATTATTATTTTTTCAAAAAATTTTTGTCTCGAGAAATCAATACGTCACATCCAATACGTTAGGATACAACATATTTAACTCCCCAACAACAAGCTTTTTATTTTATATATTTTTTTATTAATGAGCAACCCTTGATCGTTGGATTTAACGAAGAAAATCAGAACCCAATACGTTAGGGCTCAATTTCCTTGAAAATCCTAAATACGAGTGTTATCTCAATTTTGAAAATTTTAAAATCGAAAAAAATGATGTGATGCTACATTAAATATAAAATGTAATAATAAATACAACAATGGCATAGAAATAAACGAAATTATTGTACATAAACAACGACATGTAAAATATCAAATAAATATAAATGAAAACATAAATCAATAAGCAAATGAAGGAAATAAACAAAAAAATATAAAGAGAAAAAGGTACAAAATATATATACATTTGAAATTATGAAGAATAAAAGACATAAAGATAATTTACTCATAAAATTTTGGGTTATAAAACTTATATATATATATATATATATATATATAAAATACATAATGCATTTATGAAAACAAGGAAAATATAAATATATACATATAAAATATATTCATGCATTTACAAAAAAATGAAATATATAAGTATAATATAAAAAAGTGGAAAATATTTATAATAAGCTTTGAATGAAGTATAAATATATGTGTATATATTACAAAAATGTATAAACATATAAAAATCATAGAATATGGACAAACGTATAAATATTATGAAATATAAATGTGTATATATAAATATGTATAAAAAAATATGAAAATAAAATAATAATAAAGTATGTATATCATATGTATATATATTAAAACGTTTAAAATATATATGTATATATATTAACATGCATATGCGCACATATATGTAGGTATAATAATAATATATAATATAATAATAAAAATAATAATAACAAAATTAATAAAATAGACTAAAAACCTAAAATGGAAAATTAAGGATTAAATTGTAAATCAACAGAATTAAAAAAAATGAAGGGCCCAATTAAAAAGCGCGAATAACTCATAGGGCTCGAATGGGAAAATATCTCCATCCTTTGAAACGCGTCACTTTATTAGGGCTAAATAAAATAAATAAATAAAATTCGCAGTGGTATCTCATTCTCCCTTTTTTAAAATCGTAAATAAGTAAAAAATAATCGAAAAAGAAAAAAAAAGAAAATAGTAAGCCACCTTTAAAAAACTGCCAATCGTTCTCCCTTTTTTATTGATTCTCTCCCCCTTTTTCTACAATGAAGGGAGAGGTCTCTATTTATAGCTGAGCCTCCCCAAATCCAATGGTACAGATCAATTACATCAACGGCAAAGATTAAAGGGTATCTACAAATTAAATCTCTAAGATTACAAAATCATATCTTCGAAAATTATATATCATATCTAAGATTGCATATATCATATCTAAGATTGCATATATCATATCTAAGATTGCATATCATATCTAAGATTGCATATCCTCGAAGATTATGTTTCTATATGTGAGTCCGGGCTAAAATTGGGTATTACATATGGATTTTAATTTTTCTAAAGTTTCGTGTCTGTCTATCTATGGAAACTACAAATGACATATAGTCAAACACACTAGTTGGATCCTGATATCCATGAGAGTTGAAGTCACTTTTAATTTAATTTAGGCACATTAATTACCTAAATCAATGTTTGTGAGTAACCATGGTGTCGAGGTCTATCCAAGAACATTGGTTCATGCATTTGCCTATAGGCCCAATCATCCCATTTAATTTAAGGGGACCTGAAAACGTATACGTGTCTAAGGTCTCACCTTATAAATGCTCCACTCCCTTTTTTTTCTTTTTTTTTTATCTTCACACAAAATCCAAAACCCTACCAAAAAATCCTAAATTCCCTCCTTCCTCGTTTTCAAATTTAACACCAATTCCTTTAATTTGTTGGTAAAATGACTTCACTGAGGGTACTAGATGATAATATTGCTCCCCTAGTCATGAATATGGTAAAATTACATTATTAGATTTGTAATTTTAAGGTTTTGTTACAATTAAATTTTATTTTGTTTAGATGTAATAAATTAGATATTAATAATTGTGCAATTTTTAACAAATTAAATATTAAACTATTCAGGTCCTTCATATCATAATTTTGGACAACTAGATCCAAACAAGAAAAACCAATTACATAGAGATGGTTTATATACTTGTGTCGAAGTTGCTTGCTGCCTCATTTGAAAGATGGAGTCTAGAGATACATATTTTTCACTTTCCATGTGGTAAAGCTACTATAACATTAGAAGATGTAGTCTCTTAACAGGCCTTCCAATCGATAGAAACACAATAGTGAGATATAGTGCGATTGAGTTTCTCTCGTTACTCTAAGAATTATTGAGTGTGATTGTCAAGAAAGAGATAGATTTTGAAGGGATTTAAGTGAAATGCATATAGTTGAAAAAACTAACCTGCCTTAGGTCATATGCTATTACGAGTTCAGATTAGACTGATCAATATGCCAGAGCCTGAATGTTCTACATGATTGAAGCAATGTTGTTGCCTAACAAGTCTGGAAATAAGATTCGCCATGTATATCTCAATCTATTAGTAAACTTTTATCTAGTCAAGACATTCAGGTAGGGGATTTTTGGCTTTAACATTCTATAGACACTTTATAGGGTGACCCAATTTCATATTGGCGAAGTAAATTGTTATTGCCTACTTCTATAAATACGGGCTTGCAGGATACGGTTTCCATCATTATCATGGCTTCCTTTTACACCCATATGTTTTCTCTCTTATTCAAAAGTAAAAAATATATTCCTAATTAATATGTTAGAATGTATTATGAATTTTTATAATGTGCTTTACATTAAATATTTTAATAAAAAAATGTTGTTTGCTTGGATGATATTGATTACATGATGAACCTTACCTTAATATGATAGTAATTTTATTAACATGCCTATAAAAGGGTTAGTTGTTGGTATATTTGTCTTCAATTAATATAATTATTCTCAAAAAAATATAAATGTATTTATTGTAAATATTTAAAGTTTGTGTGGACACCCTCCACCAACATTGATTATATATATGTTCATATCATTGAGTGACAACACATTGATTAAGTGAAATTAATGAAAAGGAAAATAATCAGTCAATTTGCTTCTTGTTCAAATTGATGTCCAGAAATGAGTTCGAACACTGTAGTGAACAAAAAAAAATGCAGATAAGAGAAAAAGCACACAACGTTTATTACCATAGTTTGAAAATAATCTTACTCTGCAGAGCCTTGCTCAGCGAATGGTTTATTCAAAACTTAATCTAACCACTTATTGGCTAAAGCCCAATCTATCATTACATAAGAAGCAATTGTATAATCACTCACCAAATGCCTCACTTAAAAACAAATCCAAAGCTCTCAAATAATGCCTATGAAACGAGTGCAAGAATATAAGGAAAGATGATAGAAAATAAATCAACAAAATCAGCATAAGCACTCTCTAACGAAGCATTTTCAACATGTGAATTGTTGCCTATTTATAGGCTTAATGAGACAGCTTCCAAATCAAATTTTGTAGAGATAAATACTTCAATTTGGTGCAAGATAATCGAGAATAAAATCCTCCAAAAATATATCCCAAACCACAACCTTATCATCCTAGTAAAACCATCAACTTAGTCCATAAGGTAAGGCTTAAAGGATAAGGATAAGCATTAACAGATAAGGCATGTCGATCTCACGTCTTCCTCAACCAGTCAAATTCGTTCACCATGGTTTAAGACGAAATAAAACACATTCTAGGATTCATTTGCTTATGGAGAAAACAATCATAAAGGTCTAAGTCAATAATGCCAACATCCAATTCCATCTAATAAGTTGTCCTAAAGCTCTGTCCAGACTGTTGTCCAAAGGTCTATTTGAAGAGATATTTAAACATGGGAATGAACAGGCAGTTAAAAGAGTTGTTTAAACAAAGATTAAAACAAAAGCAATATGAGCTCAAAATAACTTCAAAAAAGCAAAAAAATAACCATGAAGAGTAACAACAACAAAATATAAGAAAAGCAAGCATAAGCAGCAACATATCTCCCCCTCACACCAACAACCGGCAAAAAAAGTATAAGCAAAGCAAGCATATGCAGCAACATTTCTCCCCTTCACACTAGCAGCCATAAACCACCATTCTCCCCTTTTTGTTAAAAAGCTCCCCCTACCAAGGTGTATTTTCAATATCACAGACAGTTCTTAGAGCCATGCTTTCTTGGCAACTAGTTTATGAATATGCATTGTAAGAGAGTCTATTTCCCCTCTCAATAACTCAAGTTGTTTCCCTTTCTATGTAGCTTTAACCAAGGGGTTAGGTGCCTCACTTGTCTGAACATCAACATGGACAGAGCCAGAGGCAAATTTAAGTGGGGCTGGCAGGGGCCCTGGCTCACCCTAAAATGTAAAATTTGTCATTTTGGCCCTTTAAATTTTTAAAAATTTTAAATTAGTAAAGGTAAAATTGTACTTAAGCCCCCTCTAAAAATGATAAAATTTTGATTTAATCCTTTAAAAATTATAAACATATAGACAATTTAATTTTGTAACACCCCTTACCCGTATTCAACACCGAAATAGGGTACGAGGCATTACCGGAGTTTACTAATTAATTTTTAGACATTTCATTTTTATCCAGTATTCATATTTATAACCAATCAAAATCAAAACATTAATGAGCTAACGTTAACCAATTTAACTTATACTTGACATTATAACCAGAATCAAATCGTCCAAAATTACCAATAGAACCAATGGATACTGTGATATATCTCCAACAAGCTTCCAACTCAGTTGAGCTTCCGATAATCATCTAAATGCATCAAATAATTATACATATTACCAATAATAATTCAATTCCAATAATAATACACACATATATATAATATTCATTACTAAATGACATTCACTTCAATTAAAATTATATAGAATATAGCTCATTCGAGCTCACCAGACTAAATTGCAGAAATACCAAAATTTAGGGACATTTTGAAAATTTTCTATTTTTCTCAAATTTCCACCCAATCTTGATATAAATTAATATTTCATTCAATTTACTAATTTAAATGATAAAACAATTCATTTCATGCAATTTGGTCACTTTTTGACATTTTACAAATTTACCCTTAAAGTTTTACTTTTATTCAATTTAGTCCCTGCGCCTAAAACATGCAAATTATCCATGCTAGCTTAATATTCATATATATACATTTTCCTCCTCCTCATCTCCATTCCGCATCCTTAATTTATGTAATATGCTTATAAGTAACATTATCTATGATTTCACTATTTACTTGTAAATTTATTCAAAACTGTCCATTTGAGTCATAGCCACTAAATTATTTTTATCTTGAGTTCCAGAACTCCAAATTAGGATCTGCTACTTTTCCCTGAAACTAGACTCACATATATTCTTACCATAAAATTTTCAGAATTTTTGGTTTAGCAAATAAGTACAGTTTATTCTTTAAAGTCACCTCTGTTCTGCTGTCTGACAGTTCCGACCCTTCTTCACTAAAACTTAATTATCTCCTTATACAGAATTTGGATGATATCCCCATTTGTTTCTATTGAAACTAGACTCTTTTATGATTTTAAACATATAAATTATAACCTATATTTAATTTTTTTACAATTTTTGATGATTTTCCAAAGTCAGAACAGGGGAACCCGAAATCATTCTGACCTTGTCTCACAAAATCTATTATATCTCATGATTTACATTTCCATTACTTATACTGTTTCTTCTATGAGAAACTAGACTCAGTAAGTTTTAATTCCATATTTTTTCATCCTCTAATTCCATTTCCACAATTTATGGTGATTTTTCAAAATTAACCTACTGCTGCTGTCCAAAACTGTTTAGTGCAAAATGTTAATTACTAAGTTTGTAACTTCCTTATTCCCTTTCTATATAATATTTCTTATCACTTTCACTTATTTCTCTTCACTAATATATCAAGAACGTAAGAATTTATATAAGAAAACTCCACTATAACATCTTTTCCATGCTATTTCAATAATATCAAACTTAAAAATATATTGAAATCTCAATGTTCTTACCTTGTCTTATTGATTTCAACCTTTAACTTGATTTTCTCTCTCCTCCAGCTCCAATTTCTTGAATCCAACTTGATATTCTAGCTCCACATAGTCTCCTTATCAATTTTCTCTCTTGGTGGCTATGGAAATTTCTTTGAATTCTAAGTGAAAATGGTGAATTTTTTTGGTGAGAGTACCAAATTGTAAAGAAAGCAAAACTTTCTTTCTTTCCCTCTTCTTCTCACGCTAATGCATGCAAAAATGGTGGGGATGGTTGTTTTTCATCCTTCTTTCCACACATATATATACTAAATAAATTAATAATAATAAAATAATATCATTTAAAAAATCAAATTAAAATATTAATAAACTAATATTTATTTATTAATCTAAAATATCTCTAACATCATCATTATCTTCTAGATTTCTCTCTCTTCTAATTGACCATTTTGCCCTTTATGATCTTTTAAAATTCCACCCTTGATTCATCGCTTAATTTGGTAAAATTATGATTTAGTCCCTGAAACTTCTTCACCTTTTTCAATTTGGTCCTAATCCATCCATTTTTCTTAGTTTCTAGATCATTCCACCCTTAAAATATTTACATCATTCGCCCTTCAACTTTTTCTTATTTACGCTTTAACCCCTCAAATTTTGAGTATTTACTCTTGGGCAACAAAACTTTTCTCACTTTTGCGATTTAATCATTTCTTGAACTAATATGTCATAATATACGTCCCAATGTTCACTTAACTCCAAAATTTCCCCTTTTTGACGCTTTATTTTCTTATTTTATTATATCCAAGATAATATCTTACTGTAAAAATTTTGGGGTATTACATTTCTCTCCCCCTTAAAATAAATTTCGTCCTCGAAATTTCCTGATTTTCTTTTAATCATGAACTTCATTTTCCTTTCCATAAGAATAGAAGACCTTTAGTAGATTACTTTCGGAGTCATTCATATAATCCTATGTTTCCTTTTTGCTCAATTTACAAGGAAATTCGTAATTAATATACATTCTCAGTTTTCTTTAAATATCAAACATATAATGATTTATTGGTATATATATTAATTTATACTTCATCTTCAAATTTTCAACAATAACAATTAATCAAATCAATATCATATATTCTCAAACTGAATTTAATCATCTTGTGAACCTTTGGTTCATGTCCTTTATTTTCAGTCTCCATTTAATTTACAATTTCAACTTTCTCATTTCTTCAATAAATCAATCGATCAATTTCATTCGTTTTGTAATATCACTTGTTTACCCCTATTAACAAGTATGTAAGCAATAAATGCTTAGTAAGCTCGTATAAACTTTAATCATGTCCATTCATTTCAAATATAAAATTTATAAATATCAAGAATAATTTAATATTGATACCAAAATGCTCATGTGGCTATATTCATCAACTCACAAGGTAAATAAATTCACATCATTACTTGTTCGTTTTATCCCTAGCAATATAGGATTTTAAGCAACCTTATACTCTTCCAAATTTCTTTATTTTCATTTGCATTTCTTTACTTTCCACACTTATTCCAATGCATGACACACAAGTCATAAACATATCATTCAACCATGGTCACAAGCTAATGCATTTAATCAAAGTCTTTTTTGAATTGATCACCTGATAAATCATTTCATAAGAAATTGCATAATTTAAACCTTATCACTTTTTAGTGAGCGCTAACATATTTTCGCTTAAATACTTACCAATTCAATGCATTATATAAATAATCACATTACCATTCAACCAATAGCTTGGCACTTGCCTAAGCATCAAGCAACACCACTAATTAGCGTACTTGCACATATTACATATAAATTGAACTTTGATCAACTTATTTTCTCAATATGTCACACTTGAGTTTATTACTTGTCTCAACATACATAATTTCCTTGTCAAACACCATATCAATATTAATTTAGAAATCTTTCATTTCAATCACATAAATCTCTTTCCATTTCTTACTGAATCGAAAAATGACTTACGGATATGAGTACATTATTCTTTTTGTGCCATAGTCCAACTATGGTTTTACACATGTATCTATACTACCATGGTCCAACCATGGTCTTACGTTCAAGGTGCCATAACCCAGTTATGGTCTTATCCGTAAATTCATCCTTTGCCACAGAATGATTGTACTCAATCCCGTGTTCAATCCAAACTGAGTATTAAATTCAATAATATATTTCCAATAATAATTCATTCATTAGTTAATATCATATACTATCACATTGAGCCATTATTTGTCTCATGAACATTTAGTTCATGCTTTCTATTCATATTTTCATATTCAATTCACATTTTCAAATTATATTCCACTTAGTCATTACATGATCTCATGTATTTTTAGTTAATCAATTTCCCGATGAACACTTCGAAATATTAACCGTTACTCAGTGGAATCAGCACTTAGCAACCACCTTATATTCAGTGATACGGGGAATCAGCACATAGCAACCCCTTTCACATTCAAGGATACGGTGGAATCAGCACTTAGCAACCACCAATGATTTGGGGAATCAGCACTTAGCAACCCCTTGGGGGAATCAGCACTTAGCAACCCCCTTTTACATTAAAAAATACGGTGGAATCAGCACTTAGCAACCACCTTATAATCAATGATAGTCGGTTCACATAGTAGCCTGTACATAGTACTACTCATGTGACCATTTCCATCAGATACATGTAGTAGCCTGCACATAGTACTACAGACGTGATCGAAGCTATCCGGTACGCATAGTAGCCTGCACATAGTACTACACATGCGACCCATCATTCTGGTACACGTAGTAGCCTGCACATAGTACTACACACGTGACCATCACTTTCACTTTTACATAGTGGCCTACACACAGTCCGTGCCACACATGTGATCATTTCTGTCACTTCATTTGTATCCCTTTTTATTCCGAAGGTTCATTCGAGAATTTTCCTCTTTTTCTCACTTCTCTTTTTATCGATCAATTTCAACTTCTCGTCTTTCTTAATTTAATACATTTAACTTATATAACATACACACTATTCATTCCAGTCCAAAAATCATACTTTGGAAAAATTACGTTTTTGCCCCTAAAGTTTCACAAAATTACAATTTTTTCCCTAGGCTCGTAAAATAATTTTTATTCAATTTCCTTGCATTTTAGGACTAGCCGAACCATTTATGACAATTTCAATTCACAATTTTCACTTATTCACACATTTATAACATATTTTTAACTTTTCCAAATTAGTCCTTTTAGGTATTTTTATCGAAAATTACTTAGTTCAAGTCGTTTATCACACTCCAAACATTCATATTCTTCCATAGAATATCAAAATACATGCATATCACTTTTACACTATTCGCATAATGCTTTCAATATTATCGAAATTAGCTAAGTTGAAAAGTATCTCTATCTATTAGTAAAACAAATCTCATCAAGGTCGGGAGATATCACACTATCACATGTTATATGATGACATGTATTTTCAAACTTCACATATGCTACGTTCGGTCCACGAATCGACTAAACCGTAGCTCTGATACCACTAAATGTAACACCCCTTACCCGTATTCGACACTGAAATAGGGTACGAGGCATTACCGGAGTTTACTAATTAATTTTTAGACATTTCATTTTTATCCAGTATTCATATTTATAACCAATCAAAATCAAAACATTAATGATCTAACGTTAACCAATTTAACTTATACTTGACATTATAACCAGAATCAAATCGTCCAAAATTAACAATAGAACCAATCGATACTGTGATATATCTTCAACAAGCTTCCAACTCAATTGAGCTTCCGATAATCATCTAAATGCATCAAATAATTATACATATTACCAATAATAATTCAATTCCAATAATAATACACACATATATATAATATTCATTACTAAATGACATTCACTTCAATTAAAATTATATAGAATATAGCTCATTCGAGCTCACCAGACTAAATTGCAGAAATACCAAAATTCAGGAAAATTTTAGAAATTTTCTATTTTTCTCAAATTTCCACCCAATCTTGATCTAAATTAATATTTCATTCAATTTATTAATTTAAATAATAAAACAATTCATTTCATGCAATTTGGTCACTTTTTGGCATTTTACAAATTTACCCTTAAAGTTTTACTTTTATTCAATTTAGTCCCTGTGCCTAAAACATGCAATTTATCCATGCTAGCTTAATAATCATATATATACATTTTCCTCCTCCTCCTCTCCATTCCGCAACCTTAATTTATATAATATGCTTATAAGTAACATTGTCTATGATTTCACTATTTACTTGTAAATTTATTCAAAACTGTCCATTTGAGTCATAGCCACTAAATTATTTTTATCTTGAGCTACAGAACTTCAAATTAGGATCCGATAATTTTCCCTGAAACTAGACTCACATATATTCTTACCATAAAATTTTCAAAATTTTTGGTTTAGCAAATAAGTACAGTTTATTCTTTAAAGTCACCTCTGTTCTGCTGTCTGTCAGTTCTGACCCTTCTTCACTAAAACTTAATTATCTCCTTATACAGAATTTGGATGATATCCTCGTTTGTTTATATTGAAACTAGACTATTTTAGGATTTAAACATATAAATTATAACCCATAGTTATTTTTTTAAAATTTTTGATGATTTTCCAAAGTCAGAATAGGGGAACCCTAAATCATTCTGACCTTGTCTCACAAAATCTATTATATCTCATGATTTAGATTTCCATTACTTATACTGTTTCTTCTATGAGAAACTAGACTCAGTAAGCTTTAATTCCATATTTTTTTCTTCCTCTAATTCCATTTCCACAATTTATGGTGATTTTTCAAAATTAACCTACTGCTGCTGTCCAAAACTGTTTTAGTGCAAAATGTTAATTACTAAGTTTGTAACTTCCTTATTCCCTTTCTCTATAATATTTCTTATCACTTTCACTTATTTCTCTTCACTAATATATCAAG
This sequence comes from Gossypium turneri, assembly GCA_008044935.1. Taxonomy (NCBI): domain Eukaryota; kingdom Viridiplantae; phylum Streptophyta; class Magnoliopsida; order Malvales; family Malvaceae; genus Gossypium; species Gossypium turneri. Next base: position 29,575,238 of record CP032573.1, read on the forward strand.
AACATAAGAATTTATATAAGAAAACTCCAAACTAACATCTTTTCCATGCTATTTCAATAATATCAAACTTAAAAATATATTGAAATCTCAATGTTCTTACCTTGTCCTATTGATTTCAACCTTTAACTTGATTTTCTCTCTCCTCCAGCTCCAATTTCTTGAATCCAACTTGATATTCTAGCTCCACATAGTCTCCTTATCAATTTTCTCTCTTGGTGGTGAAAATGGTGAATTTTTTTAGTGAGAGGACCAAATTGTAAAGAAAGCAAAACTTTCTTTCTTTCCCTCTTCTTCTCACGTTAATGCATGCAAAATTGGTGGGGATGGTTGTTTTTCATCCTTATTTCCACATATATATATATGCTAAATAAATTAATAATAATAAAATAATATCATTTAAAAAATCAAATTAAAATGTTAATAAACTAATATTTATTTATTTATTAATCTAAAATATCTCCAACATATCATTATCTTCTAGATTTCTCTCTCTTCTAATTGACCATTTTGCCCTTCATGATCTTTTAAAATTCCATCCTTGAGTCATCGCTTAATTTGGTAAAATTGTGATTTAGTCCCTCAAACTTCTTCACCTTTTTCAATTTGGTCCTAATCCATCCATTTTTCTTAGTTTCTAGATCATTCCACCCTTAAAATATTTACACAATTGGTCCTTCAACTTTTTCTTATTTACGCTTTAACCCCTCAAATTCTGAGTATTTACTCTTGGGCAACAAAACTTTTCTCACTTTTGCGATTTAATCATTTCTTGAACTAATATGTCATAATATACGTCCCAATGTTCACATAACTCCAAAATTTACCCTTTTTGACGCTTTATTTTCTTATTTTATTATATCCAAGATAATATCTTACTGTAAAAGTTTTTGGGGTATTACAAATTTTGACCCCTAAAATTTTTTCCTAGCTTTGCCCCTAAACAAAGGCAATATGGAGGAAGTCGTTGCATCGATTGGTGGTGAAAAATGTCTTCAAAATTTTGAAAGGGTGTGAAATAGCTAAAACCTTGGTAAGCAAAATAACTCATTTTAAAAAATAAATAAATTAAACATAAATATTTTCAATGACTCTTAATTTTAATTTTTAAACGTATAATCCATAGTAAAAACTATCCTATAGATTTTTCCTAATAAAAATTGAAAAAAAAAGTAGATTAAGAAGTTATGGAAATTATTTTCAATTAAATTTATTTCTTTTAGCATTATTATGTTTTAAGGACATTGAGTTTTTTTAAAAAAATTTAAATGAATTCAAAAATTAGAATAAAAATGTAAAGTAAAAAATATATAATGTAAATTTTATATTTATTAAACAATAATATTTTATAACTTAAATTTGGTATTTACTTTTTCAATATTTAAAATTTCAGATATTTATTTTTCAATTTACCTAACACTTGTTACCCCACCTTATAATATTAGTTAATAATTTACAAATAAAAAACGTTTCAAAATAAAATCACAATACCTATAAGTATGATATAAAATAAGAAAAGTGTTAATTTAAAAAATATAAGGTGTTGTTTCATAAATTGAAAAATTAAGTATTGAAAATTTAAATACTGAATTTAAATTATAAATTTGTTTGATATATTACTTAAAATTAATTATGAAATATAATTAGATTGTTTGATAAATATAGATTTTAAATTATAAAATAAAATACATTTTATCCTTAATTTTTAAGCATTTCACCTTGTTCTAAGCAAAAAATCAAATTTTAAACGTAAAATTTTTATAGGATAATATAATATTAAAATAAATAAAATAAAATAGAATTAATTGAAAATATTTTCCATTAAGTGATAAGTAACTCTTATCTGTTTATTATTTTCCAAACTTTTTATAGAAAATTCTATCATATTGTTTTTATTTAGATTATCACACATAATATTTTCAATGATTTATTTTTTTCAACAATTTATCAAAGTCTGATTTAAAATTTTATTATAAAATCTTCAAAACATAAAACAAATAACAAAACTATTTTGAGTAAGTTAACCAAAACTATGATTTAAGTTAATAAAAACTAGGTAAAAAACCTCTCCAAACCCTCTCAAATATGAAATCAAATAAATTAGTCTCACTCAAAAAAAATTGAAGTAATTTAGTCCTTATTAATTTTGAAAGTGATCAGTTAAGGACAATTAACCACAACGTTAGTATCTTTCGTCAATTGTGTATAATTTTGATTGATATAATAATAAATTTAGCCCTCGATGTTTACTTATTTTGTTAAGTTGGCTTTGATTCTAAAAAAGATTAACAAATTTAGCCTTAGTATTTATACATTTATAAAAATATTGTGAGCTAAATTTGTTAAATCATGACCAAATTGATAGAATGTATAAATTATGAGAGCTAAATTTATTATTATACCGATAAAATTTATGTAAAATTGATGAAAAACAGTAACATTGCAATAAATTGTCCTCAATTACTCATTTTTAAAATTGAAAGAAATTAAATTGTTCCAATATTTTTTTAGAGAGATAATATTAAAATTGTACTAAAAAGTTGTGTTTACCTAAAACTATTACCCGAGAGATTATCTAATTTTCAAAACGTTAGTGCTATGAAGTTCTCATTCACGGTTTATGAGATAATATTAAACTCAGAATGAACTAAAAACAAATGGAGATAGAAAATCCGAGGGTTGAAAAAACGAGGTAACAACAAAAATGAAATGGAAAAGTTACCAAAGAAAGAGTGGTCGGTGAAAGCGCGGGGATCAGTTAAAAGGATTGAGGTAGTCAAACGGTCAAATGATCAGCTTCAGCTTAAAAACTTAAGAGCGAGGCCGCCTATTATGACAGGAATAGACTCTTGTTTATTTCACGTAACTACTGATTTAAGAATTTGAAGAGTATATTTGCGTACTGGGTCCTCACTCGAAAAATGTACTTGAACAAAGAAATAAAACCCATTTTTTAAATAGACTGAATTTCGGATAAGTTTTTTTGTCCAGGCTTGATCCAAATTTAAAAAAAAATCTACTGCTGTTTTTTATTGTTTTGTCACTGTTTTGCAATTATTTCGTTATTACATTATTATTTTGTTATTATTGTTTGGATGTTGTATAACTTTTGTTTTATTATTAATTTTGTTATTATTTTAAAAGTATTTACTTGTTCAGTTGTATTTATCTTAATGTTATTTAAATTTATTTTTTTATTTTTTTCATTTGTTGGGAAACATTTATTTTAATGTTTGTAGTGTATTTAATATATTATATTTTTTAAATTTATTTTTATATAAAAATAAATTTAAAAATTTTAATACAGATAAGCGGACAGAATTTAAATTTTAACATTTTTATCCAAATTAAATTTGAGTAAAATTTTAAACTTATTTTTCGGATTAGGCGCAACCCAAATTTTTTTTGGTGGCGGGGCCAATGCAGCTGACCTCATTGCTTTCACAACATATATATACTCGTCTCCCGCCGTCCACAAAACAAAGCTCTAACCTGATCTTCTTCTGCGTTGTTTCCTTTCTCCTGTTCTTTTTGTGCATTAATGCCCAAAGGTAGGTAGGTCATAGCTAATCACTATATATATATATATATATTAGCTCCGCGTTATGACCTCAAAGCCTTTATCCCCAAAATATGTGTATCAGTGATATAAATTTTTTTCTTTCTTTTCAGTCATTCAATAATATCTAAGGGAATACTTGCTTTTGCTTCGAGCGGTAAGAGATGAAGAAGAACAGCTGCGGCGGTCAGTCGAACTCTAAACCTGATAGGAAAGCCATCGAGAAGAAGCGCAGAAATGACATGAAAAATTTGTGTTCTAAGCTTGCCTCTCTTATTCCTCACCACAACTTCAAACCCTCCAAGGTACTTTTTCTTTTATTTTACATGTTACTTTTTCATCAGTCATGTGTTATGGTAATGGAAGAGCTTTGAGTCATTCGAAGGGCATATTTATGTATTATTAATAAATAATTTATTGGCGAGTACATGGAGTTGATGTATTCTCTCACTAATGATTAAAGATCAACCTTTCTAATCATCAACTTAAAAGGTTGTTGCATTTAGATTTTCATTTAAGTGTCGTATTGGTGGTGTCAAGCTTTGTTGAACCCTAACTAAGTACACTTTTTTTATCTTTCATTCAGCATATAAATATTTATATATATGTATGAAAATTGAAAATCCTAAATGTACGACTTCTCAATCTTTTATGGCCTATTTTGTATATAAGCTAAATGGAGGGATTTTTTTTTGGACTTGTACTCATAATATTTCAGTAAGTATCCAATTTAATTCCCATCCTAAAATGTCAAATCAAAGGGCTTATCTTAACCTCACTTTTCTTTACCTCTAAAACCATAGAGGTTGTTACAGGTAAGTACAAGAATATATAGTATTATCCTTATCAGGAATTGTTATTTATCAACAAATAATTGATGTCTTTTAATTCTATCCGTTTATTAGATTACGAGTGCATTTCTGTGGACATCCTTTAGTCTTCTAGATCCTCCAATGCAAAATTGTTGCTGGTAATATTGGTGATTCGAAATTTTCAGTAGGAACAAAGCAAAAGACAAATTGTCCTTGGCTTACTCATGATAATATCTTTCTCCTGTGATCACTGAATCAACCAGGGTTTTAGACTGTTAATAATGAACAAATTATGGTGGTTTTGCAGGAAATTGCATCACAACAAGACCAGCTTGATCTTGCAGCTGCCTATATAAAACATTTGAGAGAAAGGATAGAGAAATTAAAGAGGTTGAAAGAAGAAGCAATGAGATCCATGGAAGCAAGCAGCAGCATGATGGAGAGGACAGCATCGGTTGGTTTAACTTCGCCTGTGCTTGAATTAAGAGATTTGGGGTCAAGCATTGAATTGGTTTTGATAACCGGATTGAATAAAAACTTCATGCTATATGAAGTTATTAGCATTTTTGAACAAGAAGGGGCTGAAGTTGTAAGTGCCAGCTTTTCCACTGTGGGTGGCAAGATTTTTCATACCCTTCATGCTCAGGTGAGGCGACCACTTAATCCAATTGATTCTGCTTTAATTATTTACTCTCTCTCTCTCTAATATGGTTTAATTTTGTTAAATTGCAGGCTAAACTTTCTAGAGTTGGTGTAGAGACTACAAGGGTGTGTCAGAGACTGCAAGAACTGATTAAGAGTTATTAATACAAAGAAGTGGTTTCATTTGGTCTGCTATTTGTACTTTGCTTACCGTTGGAGGGGGATCTCCAATTTTACAGAACTAAAAGGGTTCGGAGAATTTTATCAAATCGAATTAGGTGACTAGAAGGGTTTGATTGTTGAGTCGGATTCGATGGTGGCTATCCTGTAGTCTACCAATCTGTCCTTCCGTCCATGAGAATTTGCTGAACTGTATAATTTTTGTTACCTAAATCGCTATTTCCCTAGCGATTTCAAATTGGAACCCACGTTCTAAAACAATGATCATTAGCTATCAAATAAAATTGACCTTCCTATTAGCCTATAGTTTTATTATAAAATTATCGAGTAAAACAAATAATTCATAAACTTCAGAGTTTATTTATCTACAGCTATATATATAAGTTTTTTAAAAAAATTAGGTACCAATGAATCGAATTTTATTGTTACTAAATGAATTGGGAAAGTTTATCCCTAACAAATTACGTTATATAGAATTAAGAAATTCGTTCTTAAAATCCATTCATCGTTGTACTGATGTGGCATCCAATGTTAAATTAGATAGGCAGTCTATGTTTTTGTTTTCCTGATACGTGTTCCTATCACGCATTTCTTGTAAGAACTTACCGCTTCCGCCTTCTACCAAGACATAATTTTTCTTTTTCCCTTCAATTTTATATAAAAAATTATTTTAATCTTTTATTTAAAATTTTTTGAAAATTTTAAACTTGCAATTTTTTTATCAATTTACCTTAAAATAGATAAAAAAAGTAAAATGTTTGTTAATTTTATTGACCTGACATACATGTGGATTTTGATGTAAATAACAAGTCAATATCTAATTAATATTTTAAAATTTAAATTGCTTTTATAAATTAAAATATTTTTAAATAATTTTTATTTTTTTAAAAATAAATTTTATAATTTTTTAATTTTAAAATTTTAAAAAATTAATTAAATATTGATGTGTCATTCACGTGAGAATCTATGTATATACAATGTCATCAAAATTAAAGAAAAACATTAAATTTTTTTCTTCATTTTAAGATGTTTTAACAAAAAAAATGCATATTAAAAGTTAAAAAAATTAAAAATTAAATTAAATATTAAAATAATTTTTTATAAGATTAAAACAACAAGTAAGTTATTATTTATTATCAATAAATGCGATGAATGGAGAAAAAACTAAGGAATGACAAGACTAAGGGCATGAAGCCAAGAGAAGATCAGATTAGAAGTTCCCAAAAGCCGGAGTTAACTGATTCGGTGACCCCCCCCTTTTTTTTTTTTTCTTTTTTAAAGAAAAGAATAATTAGAAAACAAAATGTATTATAACAATCATAAAATTGTAAACTAACATTGTCAACTATCAATGGTAAGGTTCTGCAAACTAACAGGGTTCATTTTCTACTTCCAAAATATACTTTCTGTTTATAATTTATATAGTTTTCATGTTGGTTTTGTTTTTATTTTTATTTTTATTTTTAACTAAATTAAACTTGACCTTGATGATTAGTCCCCTGCACCTTAAATATTCATTACAATAAATATCTTCAGCATTACTTGTTTATTAGCATCAAATCCACAGTTTTTTTTATATTCCACAAGGCTTCCACGTGATCAATTAACTAGCAAATTACATTTCGCTTCGTTTTGTACTTATGTGAAAATAATTTCTCTCAAATAAAAAATATGAAATAATTCTTTGCCTCCAAGAGCTAACCTTTCAAGTTTGAAACCATGTAAAGAGGAGTTTCAACAAATATATTAAGTTTGTGAAGTGATTTTGAAAGAAAAAAAAAATTAACTCTAATATTCAAGCTTTTGGTTGACCATATTGATTTTAAAAATGATTAAAAATTATAAAAATTATTAAAAACTATAAGTGTTGAATAAGTTCAAAAAATTTGTTGTCCAAATTCAAACAATTCCTTCAAGTTTATTGTAGACACGATTTTTTAAATAATTATTAAAATTATAAGAAAATAATAAGAAAATATTTAAAAATTATTTAGGTAACTATCGCCTTTATACATTTTACTAATGTTGCTTTCTTGTGTTTATGTTATAGGTGAATAGATTGAAACACGAAAATTCTACAACTGGGACTTAAGCAGAATTTCAAATAAAATTTAGGCAACAATTTAACTCTAGCATGCTAAGGAAGACACTTGTGCCAAACCATGATGGCTTACACAACAAGGCACTTTAAAGAAGTATGTGCAAGTGTCACGGGCCAAAGTGCAAAGCCCGTGACCATGGCATAAGAAGCGCCCCATGGAGGTCTATCGATTAGATGGGGAACATTTAGCCCACAAGAACTGGCCCGATTCAGAGAACTATTGGAGAAGCCTGTCAGATTGAAGCCTGGTTTGCCCGATGATGAAGACATGGCAACTTAGGCTAATTTTAGTAACTAATCTTAGAAGATAGAGAGAATCATATCTTGTAAAGATTAGATTAGATTTGATATGGTAAATCTTATAAATCCCTAAAATCAAGGGATATAATGAATCTCGTCCGTCGATGTAAACGTATCTTGACCGTCGGTTTTGGGGGAGCTCAACTATAAATAGAGAGCCTCCCCCTCATTTGTATTCATCCATTGTAAGCTGAATTCTTAAGAGTAATAGAATTCTTGAGCATTTACTCAAACACTTTGTGTGCATTCTTTCTTTGGCTTTCTGTTGTTCACTTGTAGCTTCTTTTGGCACAATCGCTTCCGCTATACAAATTGGTGCCTTGGAGGAGTTCTTAAAAGAATCCTCACTTTTGGACATAAAGGCTGATTTAGGCGAGTTTGGGACGAACGGATCGCCTAAGGCCGCACGGATTGCGAGACGAAAGGTCTAGCCCCGTGACACAAGAGTTTACAAAATCCATGCTACACTTTTCTAGATTGGATGAGAAATATACATTTTTTCTCTTTTATGGATGGACTTGTCAAAGAAAATGTTGCAAAGGAGAGGTTCATAGGATTTTACCAAAGACATGGTTGTGTTTAAGTCATTGAGTAATCTAAGTGGTAAAAAGCCAAAGAAGGTAGAGTCTTACAAGTTCAAGCGTATGGGTAATGGCGAGGAGGCAACCAGTCAATTTTTTTACATGGCCTGGACACACGGGTGTGTCATAGACCGTGTGAACACTAGAGAGATACAGGACCGTGTGGCTCATATGGCCTAGCACATGGTCATGTATCCTTTTTTAATGCTGGGGGATTTTCATTTCTTTTTTCTTTCTTCTTTCCCCCGGCACCACCGTGGGTACCTACCAAACCAATCATCCTCTCTTTATTTATTTATTTACTATTAGTATTATTATTTCTATTTTTATTCTACTAAGTTGCTTATTAAAATAATATTAGATTTTTTTGTTATTTTCTTTTGAATTATTTAGATTTTTTATTTATATTTCTATTTCTATTTTTCTTGTTATTTTTATTTTATTTTTTTAAACTTATATGTTCTATTTTATTTTTACTGTTATTGTTTTATTGATTATTTTTCTATTTTGTTATCTCTTTATCTTATTTTATTTTTGTTTATCTTCTTATTAGTGTGCTCGAAACAATGTACTTAATCTAGGCTTGCCTATGATTCTGGATTTCATTATTCTGGCGAAATCATCCAAATTTAGAGCAATTTCAACTCTCTCTTTCTCTTCTCCCTCTCTCCCTCCCTCCTTCCCCCTCCCTCTTTCCCCCTCTCTCCCTCCCTCCTTCTCTCTCCTTCTCTTCCTCCCTCCTTTTCCTCTCTCTCGCTCTCGCTCTCTCTCTCCCTATCCCCCTCTCCCCCTCTCTCTCCCCCTATCTCTCTCTTCCTCTCTCTCTCTCTCTCTCTCTCTCTCTTTGTCTTAATCTTAAGTACAGAGAAATTGTTTTTTGTGTTTAAGTAATTTTCTCAAATCTATCATTAAATTTAATTTTTTTTTTAAATTTGGAGTTTTTATTTGATTTAATTTTGGAATAATTTGTCGAATTTTGTGCATTGTATGATTTATACTTTAATACACAAAAGAGTCAAGCATGATAAGTTATTTTTTCAAAAATAAATATTTTAGGTTGTCTCCTTGAACTAAAGAATTATCTTGAAATTTTAAATTTCAAGTTTGACATCAAAACCATAATTTTTTGTGAGCTTTTGAGCCTATAGAGCATTTTTTTCGTGCTCATTTTATTTTTGTTGTGAGTATGTCAACTTGATTTGTTATTCTAGAATTTGCTTCGATTATAAATGTCGAGACCACATTATTGATTTGATATATTGAGATGATAGAGACACTTAAGATTTAACCTAACATTTAAATAGCTTACCTATTGTATTAACCCTAGTAAACTCTATTGATCCTAACACATTTTTTTCTAACCCGTTAATGTTAACATGTAACCATATAAATGTTGTAAAATTATCCTTTTTATCAACTCTTTTTTTGTCGAGATTTGATTTGGTCAGTTGCTTGACTATGTTTCCTTATTTGCATAGCTGAATTTTACTTTACTCTAAAAAAATAATTAAAAATTAAAAAAAATGAATTGAGCTTGAATCGTTAGTTTCATATTATGTTGAAAAGCTCATTTTCATTCTTTATTTCTTGTTGATGTAATTTTTTTTTTAATTCAGCAACTGCTTTTTTTCTAGTTTGGTAACTTATCAGCTTGACTCTTGATTGTAACTAACTTTTCTAACATTTTTCATACCCTTAATCTAAGCCTCATTACAACCTTGTAAAAACCTTTTGATTGGTGTGTCATCTTATTTATATAGTGGTGGAGATTTGATTTCCAAGCAAGCCTATGATAATAGCATTTCTTATTCGACTATTGAGTGCATATTACTTGAACCTTAAACACTTTGAGTGCTTTGAGGGATCCTTAGTAAGGATGTACTGCCTCGTACTTATATATTTTATTACAATATTCACACTCAGGCGATCACCAGCTTACTAGTTTCTCTACTTTTTTGACTTAAACCTCACGTTCATCGCTCCATGTAGAGATTTCCAATACCATTGCTTTTTTAGAGCAACCATGGAAGATGAATAAGAAAAATGAAACAGAGTGGAGAAGAAGTCTCTCGGGAAGTCATTTCGCAGCTATTTATAGTCCTTCCCACACAACCCTCAATTGTGCAACATCAACCCATTCACAATCATTTTGTCCCCGACTAAGGGACTGACTAGTTCTAACCTAACCGAACCAAAATTGGATTCATATCCAATTTTTTCTCTATCTTTTCCTAGTTTTTCAATAAAGACCACCAACTCTTGGCTTCTTCCAGTTGCATCCTTCAATTGTCTCTTAATTTTTGAAATTTATGGAATCCGGGTGTGACAACTTAGTTACATCAAACCCCTAATATATTATTTGTAGAAGTGTTGACAGCCCAAATTAGGTCTTCGACACATCCTAGGTCCTTATATAAGGTTGATTGCACGAAAAAAATAACCCAAGCATACTTGCGCAAGAATTCGACCTATGTTGCGCCACACTATGTCAATGGCGTTACACGACAAAAAAATCATGCCTTGTGTCATTCATTTTGTTTTTTTAACATCCCAGGAATCTTGTGCATCACTATTCCCTTGGTCTCACATAAATTGGGCCTATAAATCTTCATTCTACACACTCAATTTATGCCACTAGGCATAACCTAAGGTCCGTGTTGGCTTATTAGGTCACAACACTTATAAAATGTGTTAAAAGCACTAATTTACTAATATTTCATTCTAAGTCCTAAATATTGAAATGTAATATAAAATCCTAAATTGCATAGAAAACAAGCTCCTCAAGTGTGGAATTGACCCGAATTAACTTTTACATTTGACAGCAAGTTAGAGTCTGATGAGATAGCTCGTTGCTATATGCTGGCAAGCATGACCAACACCCTATATAAGCAACTAGAGGGCTGTAAGATTGCCAAAGTGATTCTGGATAAGGTAGAAGACATGTTTAGAGGCCAAGTACCTTGGCTCGACAGTCTGCTATAACTAGCTTAATAAATTCCCATCAAAAGCCCGGTATTCTAGTCAAAGACCACATGGTAACTCTTATTGGATATTTTACCTTGTTCATGTATCATGAGGCCAATTTGGACTAGAATAGTCAAATTGAAACGGTCTTCAAGATTTTTTCCAAGGACTTTGTAGGATTTCAGGCCGCATATAACCTTGGCAACAAAAAAAATGACACTTACACAACTCATGAAGGAGTTACAATCCTATGAGTTGATGTTGAATGGCGATCAGCCGGTCTAAAGAGCAAAAGCAAATACAGTTGTCTCTTCTTCCTTAAAAGGGAAGGGTAAGTCTGATAAGAAAATCAAGGCTAAGGTCTCTAGGCCACCACAAGTGGAAAGGAAGAAAACCAAAAAGCCTAAAGACTTATCTAAGTCTAAATGCTTCTTCTGCAGTAAGAAAGGTGACTACATCTCGACGTACTAACATCGAGAGTATGAATATTGCTACTAAAAATATGGAATTGAGGCAGTGTCTGCAAGTATACAGGTCATGTTATAATATAGTTTTACAACGAAATAGGTGAGTACTCAGAGGATTGTACCTAAGGGAGGCGAGTACTAAATTAATATTAACATAAATGTAAATAGATCTAATTAGTAATTAAATTAAATTATAGTATGATGAACATAAAGTAAAAAGTATTTGTTTCTAGAAGAAAAGAAATAAAATTGCATAAAATAATAAAGCTGAAGAACTGATATGTTAACTCAATCAAATCTATGCATGGGAGACTAACTCACTTCGGTGGTCATAACTAATTCCTATTTTGGGTTCTACTCAATCAATTAGTTGCTAACCTAGGAAGATTTCTAGATCTTTCACTGAACTAACTAGTTAGCAAGAACTACTTATTTCTCGACCTTATAGTCCATACTAAATTAGGGTAAGGGGTTTACAGATACGCAATACCAAATTTGGGTTAATTCCCACCTAAATGACTTCTTAAGGTTTAAGTTCTTCCTATCTCAAATAGCTGATCCGCTAAGAAACCCTACATAGAAATTAATTATTCCCCACATCCACTCGCTAATTCCCTATAAGAGGATTAGTTCCTCGTGGATCCCATAAACAATAAAACTTGATGAATAAAATAAACATGAGAAATATATCAAGAGTAAAATTAAAGAGAAATCCTGATTTGTATTTGAACGATTGAAATGTAAAAATCCTCAAATAGTTTGTTGAATCCACAAGTTAGATTCTCAATAGAACAAGAATAAAAGTAAACTCAAAAGAAGTCTTAAGTACAAAAGAAACTAAAAATTAAAAACTAAACTGAAAGGAAAATTCTAGGTTACCGAAGAGATGATCTCTCAAGTGTTTAATGAGCCTATTTATAATATTAGGGTTGGTTGTTGTCCTTAGCCCTAGTTCAACTAACATTTTTACGTTAAAATACATTGGGCGGACCAAAACACCCTCAGCTCATTAATGCTTCACCTACAGGCCAGTGTCGTGACATCCACTGCTGATGTCACAACACTGAAAGCAGTTTGCTTGACTTAGGCTCAACTTCAAGGGTGTGTTGTGACAACGTCTGTAACGACTCGATAGTTAGGGGTGTCAGAAAATGTATTTTTGGGACTTCGTTTTTGTAAACCGAATAAAAATATTTACGAGGCTAGCTTAGTAGCTAATTAATTTTTAGAATAGTGAATTTTGTGAAATTGGGAGTTATTAAGGTACAGAGACTAAATCATGTAAGGGTTAAAAGTTGAATTATAGATTGAAATAAAATAAAGGGGTTAAAGTATCAATTAAACCATTTAATAAATGGTTGTGTGTAGGTGGCCGAATATGGTTAAGTGTAAATGCAAGTATGTATATTTTATATATGTTATATTATAAAATTAATAGTGTTAATAATAATAAATTAAATGAAAACAAATTAAATGAAATAGAAAGAAAGTGGAAAGAAAGAGATGAAATGCATACAAATTATAAAAGAAAGAAAAAGAGAAAAAGCTCACGACACTTGGGGGTTTGAAGTTCAAATCCAAATTGGTTAGTGCAATTTAGTCCCTAGACTTGTAATTTTATACTTTAGGAATCTTGGTACTTAGGGTTACCCAACCCATATTGTAATTTTTAGTATTGTTCAAGATTTTAGATATTGACATTGTTGAATAGTTTAAGTATTAGGGATTAAATACATAGATTTTTAAGTTAGAAATGGAAAGGACTAAATTGTGGAATTAATTGTTGATTTTGAACAATAGGGACTAAATTGTGAAAATTTTGAAATTATGGGGTCGAATTGGAAAAGAGGAAGCTAAATGTGGTCTAGAGTGAAATTAGTATAAAAATATGAAGTTAATTGTGAAGGTTAAAATTAGTCTTGGTTTAGGGAGTAAATTAAAGAATAAGCAAAATATAGTGTGAAAATTGAAATTTAATGTAAAGTTGAAATGTGTAATATTAATATGATTTAATTATTTTATTCCATAGCTAACGTCGTACCGGAATCCTCGAGTAAAAAGGGGAAGGATAAAATCAACGTCGAATAGCTCGCAAATTACGGTTTGTGTTTCTATAATCCGAATTAAATAGTAGATTATTAAAAAGTGTAATTTTCAAAAGTATGAATTTTGTATTAAAATGAATAGTATAAATATTAAATGGATTGAATTTGCTTATTTAGATTAAGATAAACCTCATACGGATTTAGATCGAGGAAAACCTAAAGCTTCATATTAGTTGATCTTGTTTCGACGTCTTTGTAATCGAGGTAAGTTCGTATGTTTAAATAATGTTTTAATGTTATTTTGATATATGTGTTATTATGCTATTTATCATGTAAAGAAATTATGGAAATCCAATGATGTTATGACGATTATCGAGCCCTGTTTGAACCTTAGGAATATATAGGATACAAATGACATGTCATTAGGGTTACCATGTTTCGGGAGCTAGTCTTAAATGTCCTACCGATGGATGAGGTCCTGCATTTGTTGCGGATCCTCATTAGCTTGTGTGAGTGGCATCGTGTAACTTATATTTCGACCGTCAGCTTGTGTAAACAAACCCATCTTACAACTCGTGTGAGCTACGATGTAAAGGAAAAGGAAAGGAATGGTTACGACCTTATGTTTAGCACACTTTGTGTGAGCTTTCCCATGTATCCAATGTTATTCTAAATGGTCCAACAGGCATGAAAAGGGAAGGAATGGTAAGTGTTCCAATTGACTATGTTATGAACCTACGAAAAGGTATGAAATGATAATGATCAATGAATGCATATCTATGTTTATGAAAAATATGAATTCAATGGCATTATGTTCATGTAAATCTACCTTACCATGTGATAATTCAATTGAGTTATGTGTTAAAGCACTAACATATGTTGTTAATGATGTTTAGGCTTGTGCCAAGCTTATGTTGGATTGAATCTTGTTTAAATTATAAGGCTTTGCATTGAAATGGTAAGTTGTATTCATGATTTATGAACTTACTAAGCATTATTTACTTATGTAGTTTTCTTTCCTATGTTTATAGATTATCGAAAGCTCGATCAGTCTGGAAGCTCGTCGGAGACCTATCACACTATCCAGCAAACATATCGGTAGTTTTTGATGTTTTGGACAAGGTTATAATGGCATGTATAGGTGGACTTATGTTTAAAGTTGAGTTGAATGCTAAGTGTTGATTTTGGTATTTATATATATATGTTGGTTGTTTGGTACCATTTGGAAATGGTTGGTTTGTGTCACTTATGTAATTTTGATGCATGTGAGTAATGGTCCAAATGGTAAGTTTATATTGACATGGTATAGTTCAAGTATGGTATGTTTTGAAATGGTAGCAATGTGATCAAATATGCTTATGTTTAAGTATATTATTTTGATTGTGATTGAGGTGCCTATATGGCTATTGGTTGAATGGGATTTGGTCTAATGAATTGGTCCTTTTGTGCATGTTTTAGTATGTTTTAGTGCCTTATCTAAGGGTGCAAATGGCTCGTAGGTACATGCTTGAAATGGGTGATGGAAATGGCTTGATTTGAGCCAAATTCATGTCTACATGGCCTAAGACACAGTCGTGTGTGACACACTACCATGCGACACGTCTGTGTGTCCCCTGTAGGTTTTAAAGGTTACAAGTTAGGTAGTTACAAGACATAACACACGGCCTGAGACACAGGTGTGTGAAGCCATTTCGAAAGTTACACGGCCTAGCACATGGAAGTGTGGCTTGGTTGTGTGACCTAACTCAAAGAGTTACACGGGCACAGACACGGGCTGGGACACGACCATGTGTCCCTATTTCGATTGTTACACGGCCTAAGACATAGGCGTGTGCCTCAGTCGTGTGAGGTACACTGCCTCACCATACGACCGTGTGACCCTTGCAGTTCAATTTTTCTAAATTTTTTCTTAAATGTTTTGATTATTTCTGATTTAGTCCCGAATGGTTTATAAAGTGTTTCTAAGGCCTCGAGGGCTCGATTAATAGACGATATGCATGTATATGAATGGACTATGCTATGCATATTTTAAAATTTGGAAATGTAAGTTTTTATGTTACGTTTATATGATAGTGTTTCGTAACCCTATTCCGGCGACGAATATGGGTTAGGGGTATTACAAACTCTTTTTGTAACACGTAACTAGGAATAATCATATCTACGCATACTTCCAGCATGATATATAAACAACTTACCATTTTTAGTTTCAAACACCTAAGTTCAGTATATTACAAAGTATACAAATAGTAAAGTCCTCAAATATATGGATCCATCGATAAATCATACAAGTAATTTGATTATCCTAGCAAAATACAAGCAATCATTATTGGGATTACTCAATATAATTTCAATTCATGAATAGATCTACCTAAGTCACATAGGGCTTTTCAACTTGTAACGTTCTGAGGCTTAGGACCAGTATGGAATTAAAAAACAAGGTACATCGAAATAGTTTCAAGCACGAACGTAGTTTGACACATCACATTGTTCCCTATTCTCTCCCTTAATAACCCGTGCCCTACTGACTTATTTCTCCTTCTAACACTTTCCTTATTTCTCCATGTAGGAAGTCAAAGCATGATAAAGCAACTATGGCTCGCTCAGGAGTTTTTTTGCACTAATGACTGAGTTTTCTAACTTTGTGATTTTGTCACATTTGACTTTTTTAACACATCTCACTCACCATGCTTTTGTTTTTCATTGCTCAAGTACCTTTTCTACTCGTTTTGAATTATTTAAATTTTTCTCTTATTTTGCACATTTTGGCTAAACATATAATCATTATATCACACTGTTTCTTCCTATTTCACTCTGATTTTTAGAAAATCCCCATGATATATCTACTTATCCCTTAATACATATGGCCAGACGTTTAAATTCATGCATTTCAGGGACCAAAGAAAAAGTAAGTAAAAATTTAAATTTTGGCTTGGGTTTTGTATGAATTTTCATCAAAAAGTGTTCTCCGGCTCAAAATAGGTACTAAGGATTGATGAATAAGGTTAGCTTTTTGGCTCTGGGTTATACCAAATAATGCCTTAGTTTATCCCTTAGTATCTCAATATTCACAAATTTAATCAATCAAGTAATCACAACTTTAACCGTTTATCATACATACTAGCATACTCGTTTCCCTATATTTTCTATGTCGTTTGGTATATTTCCTTAATGTTTTATAGTGTAATATTCAATTCATAATCATGTCAAATTTATAGTAAATACAATCAATCTATATACATGATCCTAATCAATCACTTGTATTTATACAAGCTCAAGTATACTTTTGAAAATAAAGTAAAAGAAAAAGCTTGAAAACAAAATTTCCTATGTTACCCCTCACACTTTAGATAACACATTGCCCCTAATGTGCAACCATTGAATAGATAAGGAAAGAAGTTACTTGATTGATCGTGACATTGTCGTAGTCTTCTAGTAGGTGCTTCCTTCCTTGTTCGTTGAAAGGTCATATATGCAGTGCTTTCTTAATGTGAGGTTCCTACATAGAAAAATCAAAATATATATATATATATATATATATATATATATCTATTGTTAATCCTACTCTTAAAACAACAAAAAACAATCCTAATTAATTGTTTTAGAATCTCAAAAATAATTAAAAAGTTCATTAATCATCAAAATCATCAAAATGGGGCAATTGCCCCCTTCATTGGTACTTTTCCTCAATCCGAGATATGGCCTTAAGAGGAGCCTCCACCCGACGAATGTGCATGTCAGCTTGGGGATGACAGGCCTTTTCTGCATTGCTCGTTGTAGTTGAAACGCCGCCTCATAGTCCTCTTCCTCCTCCTCTTGAAAATCTCATCCCAAAATGTCCTCCTCCTTGTCTTCTTCTTCCTCAGTTCCTTCCTCTCCTTCACTCCCTTGCTCTTTGGATCTAGTAGAGGATGATCTGGACCCGTATACATTTGGTAGATAATTTGGTATTCTAATATTTTTCTTGTCGTGCAAACTCTTGCATGATTGGTCCTGTTTTTTGCATCCACCTTATCATTCATTCATTATCTGAGAGTTTACTTCTTTTTCGAGTTTTTGTTGCCTATTTTCTTTTTAGAGATATCTATATTTTATTTTCTCCTTTGGTTCCAATCTTTGATTTGTTTTCGGTTGTGCTCAATGTACTATGTATACATAGAATCGCCTATTAAGCTCTTCGTCGGTCTTATAAATTGCTCATTTTCTTCCATTGAAACCCCAGCCTTTTTGCATAGTGCCGTCACAAGGTGAGGAAAGAAAAATCTGATCTTCTGGTCACTTATACAATCGCTTCATACTATGATAAATTCATCTTCTGGCACATATATGTTTTCTTTACAAAATTGCATACAACAAAATAACTCAAAAAGTGTTTATGTTAGAAACATTCATAGCAGGCGTAATTCTAATGCAAAGAAATTGCATCCACATCTTAGCTATAGGAAACATGATTGCTTGATTAAAATTGGCTGGTAATTTGGTATCCAATTCATGCACCCCTCCCTTTAGTTAAGTATTTTACAATGTCATCCATATTTATGCCCCTAGAAGTCTCTAAATCTGTATTATTAAGAAAATTATTTTCATAGTATGGAACATTGTAAAACTCACAAATTTCCCGAGGAGTAACGCGTACCTACTTACCTCTTATCGTTACGGTTTCCCAAATGGCCTTATAAGGTCTTCTAGCCTCTTGATCCCTCAATGCAACATAAAATTCTTGAATAATTGGGATAACTTCATTTTCTTTTGGCATTACGCAAAAGTGTTCCCACCTATGGTACCGAACTAAGGACCGAATTTCCTTGCACAATACCATTGATGGCTTAAATCCCCTCTTTTGTATAAATGTTATTCCTTAAAGTTCTAAGAAATTTTTTTCCATATTTGCATTTAAAAATTTAGAGGGATTCGAGACCACCGGTGTCTGTTGCACATTAGTTTTTCTAGACCTTTTAGGAGGCATTTTCAATATACTTATGGCTAGAATAACTAATTAAAATCAAGCAATATGCAATGGAACAATAAAAACAAAATTGGAACCGTTAACCTCGATTGATTGCTCAAGATTCCTTATAAAATTTTGTTACGAGAAGTGAAACAAAAGAAAATTTTGCAGCAACATAAAACGGAGAAGAGGGGTTTTAAAAGTGGTTGGTTTTGGGGGGTTTAAAGAGAGTTTAGAGTTAGGAGGGATTTAGAAACAAGTTGGAAGTGTTTTGAGATTAAAATTTGGTGTTTTTATGTTAAGGGCTAGGTAAAATAAGAGTTAAACCTAGCGGGTTGCGCAATGGGTTGGGTCAACCCTACAGAAAGTTGTAGCAATGTCACAACATAGGGTTCCATGCCACGACACCCCCGGCAGAATATTGTTTTTGCAACATCGGGGTTCGATGCCATGACAGACTTTAAAATTTCTAAATTTGGGGTATACTGACTTCTTTGTCATGACAGAGATGTGTTGTGTCGCGATATCGAGATGAATTGCTCGATTTTTTGAACCTGTGACTAGTTTCGTGACATGGAGGTTCTGTGTTGCGACATTGGCTTTATTTTGGCCCCTCTTCTCAAATTTCAAAGTGTTCGAATTAAACTCTTAAACAGTTTAAACAAAATTAAATCTTAAACTACTTATGAGGCTATTAAAATACAATAATATACAAAAATTTATCTCAGTCTAAAAGTATCAAGTATTGTTATTGAATTCGTTCGTCAACTCTGTTAGCTTGTACATGGATGTGCTTTTGGTTGTTTTTCTGTCCGTATTGGTCCAGCATCCGTCATGCCACTTCACCTTGCTTCGTTTATTCCGCTCCTTAAATATGCTCTTTTGACCTGCACTTATCATAGAAAATACATTTTCTAGCTCAAGGTAATTAGGGATTTTTACATATATTTCAAAGCATTGCTTTCCTAATTGTTCCCTGATTCCCTCATTCTTTTGGTGACCGCATTTGAAAATTTTAGCCTCACCATTGATTTTCATAATTAACTCATTGTTTTCTAGGTCAATGGTGGACCACGATATTGTTAAAAATGGTCTACCTAACAGAATATGTAACACCCTAACCCGTTTCTGTCACCAGATCAAGGTTATAGAGTATTACAATAAAATATTAAATATTTACATAGCTTACAAACAAACATTCAAGTATAATAACAATTAATCAAATAAATTCAATTTATATTCAAAATATGCATATGAGCCTTAAATCAAGTCTACGGGGCCATAAAAATAGTTTTGAAACATATTGGGATCAATTCAAAAAAATTAGGAAAAAGTTTACAATTTTAGAAACAGGGTCACACGATCGTATGGCCAAGTTGTATGACATAGCCCAGACCATGTGCTCATTCGAATTAAGGTCACACAATCATGTCACGGGTCGTGTGCCTGCCTATAAGTGCATTCAATGTTGGGTCACACGGTCGTGTCTCAGACCATGTGACAAATTGTTTTAGGACACACGACTATGTTGCGGTCCGTGTGTGTGCCAAACCGTGTGAAACCTACACTTGAAGACCATAAGACACACGACCGTTTGGATAGACCGTGTGTGATACATGGCCGTGTGGCAGCTCGTGCCCTAGGCCGTGTGTATTTCAATTTGCTTCAAAAATAAGGTAAACTTTACATTTAACTTGACCATCAATCCAAACCCCTAACCAACCTTAAAATATCACCAAATGTACCTCAAAACAAGTCAAAACATACCAAAATATAGCAACCTAAATGACTAACCAATGTGTCCTCATTGACACCACACTCCATACATGTAATAATATGCAAAATCCTTCACCAAATATATATAGCATACATTCAAACATCAATAATCATCAATCTCAATTACCACATCATACCATACTTCAATCCAAACTATATAACTTATAACATACACATCCAAAAGTGCCAAACTCATAAAACATACCTATAATCACCCAAAACATATACATACAAGCATTTGCATTAGGCCAAAACATAATTCAAAAGTTTACATAGTAAACAACTATACATCAAAATACCATTTCTTATAACGTTGACATCCTAGGTACATGCCAAACATAAAAGAGAACATCACCAACATTGATCTCGGGATTATCGCTGGATGCTGAGTCGACTATCAAAGATAGATATCTAACTTGCACACAAAGTAATGATCAATCATTGAATAAATTCTATTAAGCACCAAGAACTACACATACACTTAACAACCATAATTTCAGAATCCATAACATGTAATGTTTATTACCACATAGTTTACCATAAAGTTCATCATGAACATTCCATACATATTTCATGATATCCCTCATTTACCAGCCTTCTTTAATGGATCGATTATACATCATCATTATGGATCAACTTCTTATTGGCACCCGGTGCCGAATGGATAAATCGTAACAATGTTTTATGCCCAACGCTGATCGAATAAATCAAAATTAGGTGTGCCCGGCATTGGTCGGGTAAACCGACAATGTTTTGCTCCTAGCACTAGTCGGACGAACTGACGATATCAAATATGTGCCCAACACTAGTTGGATATACCAACATTTCAATGTTTCTATGTGCCTAGCATTAGTTGATAAAATCGACAAATACATATGTGATTACATAATTCCACAATTCTTCATTTCATAATTCAACCATTGCATAATGACTATGATTAATCATTTGCTCTATTCCATATTCATATCTATAACTCTATAAGTCTTCATTTAACTACTAATCAATTATATGTAAATATGACTAGAAATCAAAGTAATAATTAATTTAATTAAGGTAAATAAGTAAAGTTTGAGTTCAAGGACCACGAACTTACCAGGGCTAAATTGCAGTAATGACAAAAGTTCGGGGACTATTTCGCAATCTTCATTTTTCCACGGTTGCCAACTTGTTCTTGATCTATAATATAATTTTATTTCAATTATTAGCCCTAATTTCACATATATTGTTCAATTTAATACCTATGACTTCTTATTTACAAATTTACACAATTGCTCCAAATTTTTTCATTTAATTCAATTTAATCCTTAAACCGAAAACATACAATTTAACCATATTATTACAAAATCCTTGCTAGAAAATTATCAAAGGCCTCCATACAACCCTCTAAACTCTATAATTTTATAATAAAGCTTTGAGATTTTACCATTCCAATAATTTAGTCCTTAAACATTAAAATCAAGAAAAACTACTTTACAAAATAGTCCTATTTAACAACCAAGCTTCATTATCTACCAAATTCTTTCATGAACACCTCAAACTCATCCATGGTACATTCTAAAACATTTAACAATTTTGAAAACGGAGGTACGATTTAGCTAGACCTAATTGTAACGATCTAAAAAACATAAAAATTCATGAAAAATTAACCAAGAAACATTTACATGCAAGCTTGAATTCAATCCAAAGCTTCCCCAAGTCTTTCAATGGAGGTTCAGCCAATAAAAAGAAAAATGCAGAAGACAACACTATTGTTTACAATTTCTTTTATTTAATTTTACATTAATTACAAGTTTTCCATTATTTCATATTTTAATTTTATTTTTTAATCAGTTTTTCATCCACCTACCGTCTACTACATATGAAAATGGTTTAATTGCCATAATAAACTATCCTAAATTATTTAAATATCCAATTAGCACTAAAACACTAATAATAATTAAATTTTACATTCTTTTACGATTTAGTCCTTATTCTTTAATTAACTATCTATACATTAAAATTTCTTAACCAAATTTTAATACACCTATATAATCACTCCGTAAATATTTAATAAAAATATTTATAGCTTGATTTATTGAAACGAGATCCTGCTGCCTCATTTTCTAAAACCACTTGTATTTAACTAATCATTCAATTAACTAAAATTATCATTTCAAAATTTACTATAATATTATATTTGACTTGTAAATATTAAATAATAATATTTACGAACTCTCTCGTTAGATTTGTGATACCGAAAACCACTGTTTCTAATACCACTGGAAAAAGAGTTGTTACAATTCCTTTTCTTAATTAGCCTTGATGCTCGAACACTAAAGTGTCCCTTCCGCAAGGCCTGAAGCTTCACACATCAGGGTTTGCACCTAGCAATCCCGTATAGTAGTATCTTAACGGAATTCCATTTCTCTATTTATCCATATATTTCTCCATTTTGCCATTTCTAACATTGATGCTCAAACACCACAATGTCTCCTTCTCAAAGCCCGGAAAGTTTGCACATCACGGTTTGCACTAGGCAACATCGTATGGCGATAAACAAAAATCTCATTTCCCAATTCCTAACTTTTTTCTAACTTGTCAATAATTTCCCCTCAATACTCTGCCCTTATAAACGTGGAAATCATGCATTTCAACACACTTTAAGATACTATCTATCCATACACAGTATGAAAAACATTCAAGCATCAAGAAGAATCTGTAGACAAAAAACGATCATGCTTACAAATTCACAATCAAATTTCTAGGCACACTATCTAACAAACAAGAAGGTATTTAGGTCTAGAAGCACAACATCTTAGTTCACTCAAAAAATGGTATACAGAAACTCACATTACTTCCCTATCCTTGCCAACTTAGCTTTGTCCAAATGCCAAAGCCTTCTTTGTTCTGGCAGCTAGGCATGACAACCATTTATTGGTTAAACTAAAGATGTTCAACCCCTAAAAACCCAAAATCCATAATTATGTAGGAGCTTTTAAGAGTTACTACTTCACCCCTTTCTTCAACCCACAATTATAGAGAGGTAAAGAAGCTTATCAATTCCTAAATTTCTCCACTATCAGATTTCAATTCTCACGGCTGTTGTGACATGCAGAGCTTCCTTCAGCTACATCTTCTTCTTCTTCAGGGCAACTTAAGAAGATGATGCTATGAAAAGAATAATATTTATAAATAGAATTGAGAAAGTTGTCTCCACACACACCTATATTTATACTCATTACTCACGGTCTTCACCGACCATCTCAACCCTCCATCTTTAATCAATTTGTCTCCCACTATAAAACCAGCCAGTTCCATCCTAACCGAACCAGAATTGAAATCCAACTAAATTTGGCCACTAAAATTTTTGAATCTTTGGTGGAGTCTAAAAATTTACTAATCATTTCAATTTAATCCTAACTATTCTTAAATTTCGGGTCAATAAAGATAACCGGGTGTTACACTAGGTAATTTAGTATTTTATATTATATTTTGGTATTTAGTAGTTAGGATTAAATATTAGTACAAATAAGTGTTTTTAACACAATTTGTGAGTGTTGTGACCTATTAGGCCGACACAGGCCTTAAGTAAGGCTAATATGTTGAATTGAATGTGCAGGATGATGAATTATAAGCCTAATTGACGTGGAAACAAGGGACGAGTGATGCACAAGCTTCTCGAGCTGTTAAAGCATGAAACAAACCATATAAGGCTTGAATCACATGTCATGTCGTGTCATAGACCTTGTATTGTGCGACATAGGTTGACGTGCTGCCCAAGTCCTCTAGGGCTATTTTTTTTGCATAATCGACTTTATATGAAGACCTAGGACGTGCCAAAGACCTAATTCGGGCTACCAACACTCCTATAAACAAAACCTTAGGGGTTTGATGTAACTAAATCATCTTAGAAGCACTCAAAAACCCTAGTAGTTAGGAGTAGGATTAGATTAAGTTTTCTTTCAATTTTCATAAACTCTTTGTTTTTCATCTTGGAATCGGTTTCAATCCAAGAGTTTTTTATATTATTGAAGCATTTCAATTTAATTCTTCTTTGCAAGCAATGATAGTTGATCATTCCAATCGAGAAATTCATTACTCTATGCTCTACTCGACATCAAAATCAAGATTATTCTAATATATTTTCTCTTTCGATTCAATTTTATTCTTTACATGTTTTATTTATTAATTTTCTTATGGCCATCCAAAATTTTCATGAAACAATAGTAGTTAACATGATATATCATAATTAAGTATTTTTACCACAACATACTATTTACTTGTTCTTACATGATTAAGCCATGGATCTTATACTTACTTATCTCAATATGAATTTCATAATTATCACATAATTTGTATTGTTTTCTTAAACATTTTAACGTAGGAAAAATAAGAGCGTCTAAGGGTACTACCTGATAGAGGGTTGCGCGCGGACCAAGATTGAGTTGTCAAGTCATGAGAAACTCCTATGAAAAACTTTAAACGAATGGATCTGAAACGAAACAGAGAATTAAAATTAGATTAG
The DNA here is from genome assembly GCA_008044935.1 of Gossypium turneri. NCBI lineage: Eukaryota > Viridiplantae > Streptophyta > Magnoliopsida > Malvales > Malvaceae > Gossypium > Gossypium turneri. Next base: position 29,600,111 of record CP032573.1, read on the forward strand.
ACTAGATCTGAATAGATAGTACCCAAAACAATAAAGAACAGCCAAGAAACAAACGCCCTTAAGAATATCAAATCTTGGATGCCAAGAACACGGATTGGTAATCGAATTAAACCCCAATCTGCCGAATCTGAAAAGAACAATCACAAACAGTAAGCTAATTTTAAAAGCCCAACAAATTGATGGAATAAAAGATAGGGTATAGATGGCAAGAACAAAAGAAAGATTTAAGAATTGAAAACGGTTCTTGGAGCCCAAGGAGATGTCGATTTGCCCAAATTGAAATAGCAAATTAATTTCCCCCAAAATTCTAGCAATCGAATTCAATCAGATTTGAAAAGGAGAAAATCAGCAAGAACAATGGAATTTAGGGATCTTGAACGATCTTTACTGCGAAGAACAAAGGGGGCCGATCCGATTTTGAATGATGAACTGATCTTGGAGTTTTGGAAAGGCTGCAACGCAACAAGAACAGCAAACAAGTTAGCTAATAAAAATCGACACAAGCAGAATTTAAAAGATAAGATGAACAGCAAGAAATAAAAGATTAAGTCCTAAGAAGCCTTGAAATCCCGAAAGATTTCACAACTCCCTTCAAACGGCTCTAATCTCCCCTCCAATGAGGATTAATGGCAAGAAGAAGGCTGAAGATGGCTCCCACAATAAAAAAGATTGTTAAAACTACTTCTAAAGAAAACTCAAGAGAAAATTCTTGGAGAACTCAAAGAGAATTTTCACTCACAAAACAAATCTGAAAATTTTAATGTAATTCTAATGTATCTACAAGGGTGGCCGGCCAAGCCTATTAATAGGCCTTCAATCTATTTCCTAATCTCATTAGGAAAACTAAAAAAAAACCTAATTAATTAAAATAAGAGGGAAATTCGACCAAGGCATTTTAATGGGCTGCTTGGGCCGAATTTTGACAAATAAAATTCTTAAAGTCTAAAAATTAAACTAGATATTCAAATAATTAAAATTGCTACAAATTGGGCCACTTTAACAATTTGGCCTGATTTTCAACTAAGTATGGTTTGACTTCTTGATTGGGCTTGGAATCGTCTTAATGGGCCTCGCCTTCAAGAACTTGGGCTTGTAGTCCATCTCTTCCAGAAATTGGTTCGTTGATGCTCGTAACGGAGATCCAATGCACTTTGGCTGCAAGATTCGGTTTCTTGGACCAAGATTTCTAAGATTTGAAATCTTGATTTTCTTGATTCTTGAAATCGTTCCAAACAGCAAAATTGGGCCAAGATTTGGTTTCTTGATTTTCTTGAAAACAAGAAAGTGAATATTGATTTTCTCTTTCTTTCGTGTATGCATCTAAGGCCTTGCTAACAAATTCCTGAATGGTCCCATTTAGTTTGGAACGCATTTGTCTGGCCTTTGACCTCGTTATTGGGCCTTGTGGTAATTTGAGCCCATCACGTTCTTGAGCTTGGGTTGGGCCTTTGTGACTCGTATCATTCCCCCTTCCTCAAAAAGATTCCACCTCGAATTTGAAAAATCAAATGGGGACAAGTCAGCCACATTAAAAGTAGAACTTACATTGTATTCACCAGGTAGATCAATTTTATAAGCATTGTCGTTGATCCGCTCGAGTACTTGGACAGGCCCATCGCCCCTTGGGTCCAACTTGGACTTGTTTTTTGTAGGAAATCGTTCTTTCCTCATATGGACCCAAACCCAATCTCCGGGTTCTAGGATAACCCGTTTGTGCCCCTTGTTTTCTTTGTTGGTGTTGGCATCATTTGTTTTGGCTATTCGTTGCATAGCCTTCTCATGTAAGGATTTCACCAACTCAGCTTTCTGTTCGCCATCTAGATTAACAATGTGTTCAAGCGGTAATGGCACAAGATCAAGTACTGTTAGTGGGTTAAAGCCATAAACAAGTTCAAATGGAGAATAACCAGTTGTAGAATGAATAGATCTATTATATGCAAATTCAACAAATGGTAGGCATTCTTCCCAATTTCTAATGTTCTTTCCCACAACAGATCGTAATAATGTCCCTAAGATCCGATTAACTACTTCAGTTTGGCCATCAGTTTAGGGGTGACATGTAGTGGAATAAAGTAATTTCGTACCAAGCTTACCCCACAATCCTTCCAAAAGTGGCTAAGGAATTTGACATCTCTGTCAGAAACAATTGTTTTAGGGATGCCATGAAGTCTTACCACCTCTTTAAAGAATAAGTTTGCCACATGTGTAGCATCATCTGTTTTGTGACAAGGAATAAAATGTGTCATCTTTGAAAACCTATCAACAACAACAAATATACTATCTCTTCCTTTCTTAGTTCGAGGCAAACCTAAAATAAAATCCATGGATAAATCTACCCAAGGTGAAGTAGGAATCGGTAAAGGAGTGTAAAGGCCATGAGGCATTACCTTAGATTTTGCTTGTTTACATGTAATGCACTTGGAACATACCTTTTCGACGTCCTTCTTCATATGTGGTCAATGGAAGTGTTCTTGCAAGATGTCTAGTGTTTTGGCCACTCCAAAATGTCCCATTAAACCCCCACTATGGGCCTCATGAATCAATAAGTCTCTCATGGAACACTTTGGTATGCATAACCTATTTATACGAAAAAGAAAGCCATCTACAAGATAAAACTTTTCAAAAGTAGTATGTCCACAATTCTTATAGATATGGCCGAAATCAGCATCATCATCATATAACTCCTTAATGTGTTCAAACCCTAAGACTTTAGCATTCAATGTAGTTATTAAAGTATATCGTCTAGACAAAGCATCTGCAACTACATTATCTTTACCTGTTTTATATTTTATCACATAAGGGAATGTTTCAATGAATTCTACCTATTGGGCATGCCGTTTACTCAACTTACCTTCTCCCTTTAACCATTTAAGGGATTCATGATCTGTGTGTATGACAAACTCATTAGGCAGCAAATAATGTTGCCATACTTGAAGTGCACGAACCAATGCCAATAGTTCTTTGTCATAAGTCGAGTAGTTTAATTGTGCACCATTCAATTTCTCACTAAAATAAGCAATTGGTTGCCTATCTTGCATTAAAAGGGCGCCAATTCCAATTCCTGAAGCATCACACTCAAGTTCAAAAGTATTAGTAAAATCAGGTAATTTAAGAAGAGGAGCAGAACATAACTTAGCTTTTAGGGTCTGAAAAGCCTTTTCTTGGGTTTCACCCCATTTGAAACCCCCGGATTTCTTTATAACCTCTGTGAATGGGGCAGCAATAGTAGAGAAATCTTTCACAAATCATCTATAAAAACTAGCTAAACCATGGACGATCTCACCTCAGTTACCGATTTAGGAGTCGACCACTCCTTGATTGCCTTGACTTTGTCCTCATCGACATGAATACCTTGAGCACTAACTATGAAACCTAAGAATATTAGCTTATCACAACAGAATGTGCATTTATCAAGGTTGGCAAATAATTTTTCAGCTCTCAGAATAACCAAAACGGTTCTGACATGGAAAACATGATCATCTAATGTCTTGGAGTAAATTAAAATATCATCAAAGTAAACTACTACAAATTTACCCAAGTGAAGCCTTAAAACGTGATTCATTAATCTCATAAATGTACTAGGTGCATTAGTAAGGCCGAAAGGCATAACTAACCATTCATACAATCCAAATTTTGTTTTAAAGACTGTTTTCATTCATCCCCTTCCCTCATTCGAATTTGATTTTTAAATCAATTTTAGTAAATATGATTGAGCCATGTAATTCATCAAGCATATCATCAAGTCTAGAAATTGGATGCCAATACTTTACCATTATTTTGTTGATTGGGTGGCAATCAACACACATTCGATACGTACCATCTTTCTTTGGTACCAATAAGACAGGAACAACACAAGGGCTTAGGCTCTCACGAATGTACCTTTTGTCTAGTAATTCCTCAACTTGCCTTTGCAATTCCTTTGTCTCCTCGGGATTGCATCTATAGGCTGGTCAATTTGGTATTGAAGCTCTGGGTACTAAGTCAATTTGATGCTCTATCCCTAGAAAGGTGGTAAACCTTTAGGGGCCTCACTAAAAAACATCCTCATAATCCTGCAAAAGAGACTAAAACACACTAGGCAAATTTTCGTTAATGCTAGATAAAGATAAATAATTTTGCCTAAACCTCACAAGGATACAAGGCTGTTTATTGAGTAGGGTTCTCCTCACATCTTTTTTTGTTGCCAAAAATTTTTTTTCGCTCATTTTACCACTTGTGGATTCACTCACCTTTGGGCTTTTCAAATTTGACTTTTTCCACTACTAGCCTCTTTTCTCTCTGTCTTTTGTACTTGTCCTTTCTCTCTTACCCCCTTACAAAATTTCATCATCTTCAATTGATCTTTATATACATCAGTGGGATTTAAAGGAGCAAAAGTGAATTTTCTACCTTTAAACACAAGGGAGTATCGATTAAGTTTACCTTGGTGTGTAACATCGCGGTCAAATTGCCAAGGTCGTCCAAGGAGCAAGTGTGTCGCATGCATTGGGACCACATCACACCATACTTCATCCTCATAATTCCCGAGCTTAAAAGTGACCAAGGACTGTTTCGTAACTTTAACTTCAGAGCATTCATTAAGCCACTGAAGGTGATATGGCTTAGGGTGTTTGGTACAAGGCAACTTTAAAGAATCCACCAAATAGCTACTCACTACATTCGAGCAACTCCCACTATCGATAATGAGTGAACATAAGTTACCTTTAATAAAACACCGAGAATGAAAAATATTGGTCCTTTAGTTATCAACATCATCTTTCATCTGGATGTTAAGGGTTCGGCGAACTACAAGGCATTGAAAATTAGCAAAGTCCACTTTTTTTGGTGGTTCAACCAACTCTTTGCTATTATCACTGTCATCCACAAGTTCTGGCATATCTGGATCTGTTTTATCAGAGTCGGAAGTGTACTCACCATTATCTTTCAGAAGAAGTAATCTCGTGTTAGGGCATTCCCTACTATAATGACCACGCCCTTTGCACTTAAAACATTCAATCTCACGAGTCCTCTTCACATTTGAATCACCTAAATTGGGCTGCTTAGAAGGTGTTTGCGCTTTAACGGGAGCCCCTTTTTTCCAATCTGATTGCTTACTTCCATTACTCAAACAAGACTTATTAGTAACAAAAGGTGATTTTGAACTTTTAAAATCAGAATTGGAAGTGTTACCTCTGTAATATTGCGAAGTAGAGAAGGAACCAAACCTTTGCTCCTTTAATTGTTGCTCGATCTCAATGGCCTTATGAACTGCTTCTTCCAAATCAATGTAAGTTTGTAGCCTCAATGTATCTATCGGCCTGTTCAAACCATCAACAAATTGAACCATAGTTGTTTCCTCATCCTCCTCCACATTAGCTCTCTGAACGAGCATCTCCATCTCCTTAAAATATTAATCCACCGTCCTACTACCTTGAACAAGTCTTCTAAGCTTTGTTTTAATCTCTCTATAGTAATGAGGTGGAATAAATTTTTTACGCATAATTTTTTTCAACTCATCCCATGTCGAAATCTCACCTTCATAATTCCGATGACGATTTACCCCAAGTTGAGTCCACCAACTTAATGCATAATCTGAAAATTCGAGCGTTGCTAATGCTACCTTTTCATCATCCGGACATTTATAATAGCGAAACATAAGTTCAATCTTAGATTCCCATTCACAATAAGCTTTTGGATCATTCTTACCACGAAATTAGGGAATTGTGAACTTCGGTTTTGCCAAAGAGGGTTGCCCACGATCATGAAAATCAGAATCAGTTCTAGGGAAAAGTCGAGGACCGTGCCTATTAGCAGGAGGCTGGTTATCCATATCTTCTTTAATTGGATCTCAATATTGAGGTTCTTGATTCAATCTCACCTCATTGATAGTAGCACTCAATGTTCGAAGTAAGGCAGCTTGTTCGTCTAACTATTGTTGGAATTTCGTAAATGTGTCATAGACATCATTATGGTCATTATCACCTTGACCCATCCTAGACATTTTGTTAGACCAAACCTTCAAAACAAATACTCAACACTCAAAAAAAAAATTAGCAAACCTCACCGTTAATCACTCAAAAAGAAAAATTAAATTCTCAATGAGGTAGAATTCAGTCTTGTGAGTTCTTTAGTAGAGTCTATATCAACCAATTAGAAAGTGTATGAACCTAAACTAACAAAGAGTCCTAATTTGCACTAGGATGCCAAAAACTGACGACACACCAATTGATTTGTGTCGCACCGAGGAAGAATTGTGCACACTTTAAAATCCTACTAACACAAGAAACAAGAAGGTGTTAGATAGTATAAAGGAAGAATAAAGGCAAACAAATGAAAACCTACAGCTAAGAATCAAAAAAAATTGCTGAAATCGAAAAACCCGAAAAACTGTGGAGTAACTTGACAACTTCGTTCGAGGTGTTCCCGATCTCCAAAAATCACAAATTAAATCTTGAATGTCCTTAAATATTGAATTTTTTATATAGAAAGTTTGGGCACCAAACTCAACCCGCTGAATCTTTTTTAAAATTTTTATTGGATTTCGTCTTTTTCAAATTTTTTGACTTTTTCGACTGACTTTTTGCGGGAAATATTTTTTATATTCAATCACAGTTCCAAAAATATGTATGTAAAATTTCAGATCAATCGAACCACGTTTACCCATTCAAATCAATTTTTTTCGAAAAATTTTTCTGGGTAAAACTGCTGTTTGTAGTTTAAAAAATAGAGATCAGTTTAGAAATCAACCAAGAACATCCAAAATGCCCAAAATCTGATACCAAATGATAGAGGATTGCGCGCGGACCAAGATCGAGTTGTCAAGTCACGAGAAACTCCTACGAAAAACGCTAAACGAATGGATCTGAAACGAAATAGAGAATTAATATTAGATTCGATTCGATCTGAATAGATAGTACCCAAAACAATAAAGAACAACCAAGAAACAAACGCCCTTAAGAATATCAAATCTTGGATGCCAAGAACACGGATTGGTAATTGAATTAAAACCCAATCTGCCGAATCTGAAAAGAACAATCACAAACAGTAAGCTAATTTTAAAAGCCCAACAAATTGATGGAATA